>JASJET010000043.1:5115000-5715000 GCA_034092305.1 Diaprepes abbreviatus | reverse complement strand
ACTTTAATTTAGATAAATTTGTTGATTTGTTGTAAAGTTTTAAAAAATGTTGTATTAAAAATCTACAAGTCAGGCGCCTAACGACGTCTTTAAGGTCTGGGTGCTATCGTGGGTCGCACGACTTTACTTAGATGAATTAAGCTTCTTAATTGACAACTTATAACTTATTTTGATGTCGTTTTGGTAATAACCAATATTATAATAATTTGACAGTATTTTTTTTTTACTTTTACTTTTTATTGAACACCGCTCCATTAACCCGCATGGAAAAAGAGACACAGCTGAATCCACAGACAACAACTATCTTTCTTTTCATTAACCGTCCTAATAAAGGTAACTTTTTAAATATTAATAATGATTATTATTTTATTATTTCGCCATTTTTTTACATAATAAAACTGAATAAGTTATACATTAGAAATTGATTTTATAAGGTATACCTTGTGTAACTTTGAAATCCTTTGTTGTTTTTCATACCTCAGCAGAACTAAAAATTATTGATATCAACAACTGGAATAGCGTTCCTTTGTCATATTTTACAAGAATTATCCAAATAATGGAGCATTTTTTGTTTTGAAGCTCTTTTAAAATAAACAAGAAAATGCATAACGTGCTGCGCCATTAAAATACGAGCGATGCGACGGCAATTTTGCCTAAATAGTTTCCATAATAATGAACGCTGAGTAGTTATATTTAAAAGCTTGCATATTTTAAGTGAAATTACTTTGTTTTATTTTATTTGTATTATTAAACAGTTATTTTACATTGTTAATATTCCTGTTATTTTAAGTTGTACATTTAAATTTTTCTTGTGCTAATTAAATTATGATATTAGAATCTCGGCATACCTTATAATTAAAATAATTAAATATGAAAAATGTATGTTGAAAATAGCAGTAATATATATATATATATATATATATATATATATATATATATATATATATATATATATATATATATATATATATATATAGATAGATAAAATTCCCTTACTACTTTAGTTGATTTTTTAAAGAATGATGCCTGTATCATTTACTCATTAGGTCTTATGGAAAATTAGAGGATATCCCAGTAAACTATTAAGTATTGTATATGGTTGTATTCATAATTTTAAGGGCCAGTAATATAGAATCTGTCAAGGAAATGAGTAGTTAATATAACGCTAAAAATGAGCTAGTAAGTAGATACTTAATGTACATAATTTCTGTCAGTGACTCACCGCTCGCATATAGAGTGTCCCGGGTTGTGCGCCGTCAGGGGAATCAATTTCAGTGGCATGTGCAATTAAAAAAAAAATAATAAATGATGAAATTTCATAGGTGTATTGAAATATTTTTTTAAGTTAAATTTATTTCTTCAGATTTTTATCAACCTTTACTTTTTTTTTCCTGCAGGAAAAAATTGCATAGGCACCTGCATAAAATGTGAAAGGTAATGTCACATTCTTACCGACTGAAACCCTTCGGACTGAAAGTCCTACCGATTTTCCTTGATCTACCGTTAGCCGTGGCTGCTAGCAGTCTAAGGTTATTCAGTGATGCCTCCGGCTTCCACGCTATTAAGTCTTAACAAACCTTTGGTTTTACTCAGTCCAGCTGCTACAGGTGCCGGTTGTACACAATGCTTCGCATTCTTCCTACATTTTCCTTATAATGTAGGGTTGTCATTTTAAAATATTTTATAAGCACTTTAGGTGCCCTTAAGGTATTTATAGTCGAAAGTTTTTTGGAGTTGTTAGGGCCTTTGGAATTTTTTCATTTTCCGATTACGTTTTTGGGTTAATTTTTTTAACTTTTCTCTAAGATTGGTTTGGTCGAGGTGGATATTTCTTTCATGGTGCTAATGATGTAATAGACCTTTAGAGTGGTCTTTTCCTTGCTTCTTCTTTTTTTCTTGAGGTATTTTAGACTTTGGTCAGAATTGCACCTGCCCAAAGATGACGTATAGTTTGAGGTCCATATCCATCAACGCTTTCTTGGATTGTTGAGCTACTGCGAATACCCAGGTTTGTTCACGCCCCGAGTTTTCTGCGGTATGTTTCTTAACCATTTCAAACTTACGTAGTTGCTATATGTGATCTAAAGGTATTTAGACTAATACCTTTAGTTCTGGCAGCTCACTTATAGACCATTATCTGAAATGTCCTTGATTATTTTAACCACTGTTTGCTGTAGAGTTATGAGTTATTTACTTGTCAGAGCTTTTCTGGATTATTTAGGGTTGATTGATCCTGCTCTTTTATCACCAAAAACTGCCCTGTAATTGGGATAATCTTTGTTTGTTCTAGGACATTATCGTCTGAAGGGATTGATTAACTGAGTTCAAGTGGATTATAAATTCAGTAGTCTCAAATTTGGATTGTCTTTTTTTGGGACCGATCACTTTGTTACATCTAATGGAAATGCACTCCCCTTAATGCTTAGTCTCTTGTTAAAAATCTGTTTTTAAAGCAGCGTTGTAAGCAATACCGCTTTTGAGCAAGCGACAGTAGCTTTCTCTTTGTTTTTCAAAGTTAAACTCAATTTTATTAAGACATTTTCCTGTTGATCACCGTTTTCTTGGGAAAAGAATTTGATGTATTCACCACATACTTAGCTGAAGAATTTACAGACTGTTGCGGAGTTCGTTGTTGTTAGCCTCCATTTTTGGGGTCAGTGATTCTTGTTCTCCACGGGTTTTACAGGTTTTTGAGAACTGAGGGCTTAACCTCCTCAATCGGTTATCTTTTGTATTCCTCATTGAGTTATAAGAAAAAAAATTGTTTAAATTAATTGGACATAAATATTTTACTTAGTTCAAAGAAACTGTTATTAATTATTTCAATATATTTCTCAGATTTTTGTCTTTGCTTTACTGACAAGTTACCTAATATTATTTAAATTATGTTGTCAATACATACAAGCAAAAAATAAAAGTATATTTTTCAATTTCTATTTACAATAAAAAATTAATAATAAATTGTCATCTTTTAAACGTTGGTATTTATTTACTTTACTATGTTTAATTGATGATCTACTAACTTCAATGAAATCAACTGTAGGATTATGATTTTTAGTAAGATAATATACTTATATTTGTATTCGTAATCAATTTTGGCTTTTTATATTAATAAATCCGAAGATTTATTTACTGTACACATTTGTAGATTGAGCCCTTTTCTCTCTTATACCCTTTACCCACATATTTTCCCTTTTGTTTTATGTGTCCTTATCAAACAAATTGATTGAATTTACCACTTTGCTTTTCCCTAGATCCCAGCTTTTTGCGGAATTTTTTTAATCCCAAGGGACACCATTCAGTATGCCTAAAAATACACTAGAAATATTAAATAAATATTATTGAAAAGTAATATTCAGAATTTCACTACAAAGCTTTGCGAAAAATATTTGCTTAAAATTTTCAATGATAATGCTACAAGAAATGTCTATTTTGCATACTAATACATATTTTTTACAATATTATTGATATTTCTAGATAAAATTGTCATTGTGATCAAATACTTGCCAATTATATAACAGTCAAAAACAAAGACTCTTTTTGAAATGCCTATGTTCTTTTTTTCATTACTCTGAGAATCAGATATTAATATAGTATATAAAAAATATAACTGTTATTCAAAAAATCTGGCGTACAATATAAATCGTATAGTTTATTGTTTTAATTACTAAATTTGATTGGTTTTGACATTGTGCCAAATTTAGCTATATATTTCCCAAAATAAATTTACCAACATGGATTTCAATAAAAATTTCTATTTTAAACAGAATATTGGTAGTTTAAATAATTTAGTAAAACCAAGCTATCTAGCAAAATCAGCCCGTTCCTATTTTCATTACAGGGTGGTTCTAAAATGTCTGTACAAAACACTAGCGCAAATTCTAGACGATAAAATGTGTAGATCTAGTATACGTATCCTTAGTCTAAGTTCTGATATTAAAGGGAATAAAGTTACAATTTTTCAAAACATTTTTGTAAATCCATGTCTTACTAATAGGTTTATTTGCACTAACTTTGGTACTTTAAGGTTTTTTTGGGATAAAAAAATCAAAATCTAATTACAGTTCGAATGTAAAGGTTTTTTTTATATTTACCACCATACCTAGAGGCTTTAGGAGAAACTTTAAAAACGAAAGGTGTAGGATTTCTTGCATATTATTTTTTAGATTTGTTTACACAAACAGTGACGCTTCGTAAAGTTGAGAAACAAAAGAAATTTTAATTTTTTAAATTGAATATCCTGTATGTTCTCTGCTAGAATAAAAATTTTTTTCTTCCTGATTTCAAAAATGTATAATAAGTTAGTGTTTGGACAAGCTTTTATTTAAATATTTACAGCTGGATTCACTAACGTAGGTTAAATTTAAATTCGCCCTAACATGACAGCAGTGGGCTTAAAGTGACAAGCACAACAATAAGCCAAGCAAGTTTTAAACCCTAAAAATACAAGAATACAAAAATCATTTTGTTTTATTACTTACAACCGGCAAATATGGAGAACTTTATTTATTTTCGGGACACCAGTATTCCTTTTACATATTACAAAACTTTATCATAAAGTTCATATCCTTAATATCCCTAGTAATATAAATTATAAAAATATTATAAGCAAAGCAAAACTGGTCGACTATAAGATTTAAATTTCATGACAACTAGATCGGGTTTAAATCCTAAATCTTTTTAGTGAATCTGGCTCTTAAGTTTTAATTATTATAAACTGATATAAAAAAACGAGGTGGCCTACATCGTGATGTTTTAATACGGTTTCGAATACTTATTACACGAATTTCAAAAAATGAAATGGATGGCAGATTGAAATTGAGCTGTCAGACCAAAAATGTCCGTAGTAAATTCGTCGCCATACTGGTTTTGGCACGTCAAATTAACCGCCAAGGCAGAAAAATAGTGTCATTGTTGTCGTTATTGTTATAAAGTTATTAATTGTCATTAAAATCTTTGTTCTTTCCCTGGATTTAATTTATTTTATGTTACTTAACAACCAGCAATCTCGAACTGTTAAACAAAAATGCATACGGAGGGCCAGTACTTCAGTAATGTAAGAAATAAAGAAAAATGGATATCAAGAGAAACAGCTACTTATATACAAAGCAATATGCCGACGTCAGTTGGCATATGTGCCTCCTATATATAGTTACTGCAGAAAACAGTCATCAATGAACCTTTAAAACGTGGCAACTGCAGCTCTACGTGGTATGACTAAAATCCATCATCTTAACAATCCACTACATAAACCATCCAATCAATTATTGTATGAATTCACTAGACAGCCAGCCTCATTCTGTAAGACCTCCTGTCCTGAAAACTAAGTTTGAACGAAAACTTGAACCCTGACCAATGACAGAGGAACTGTCTAATACCAGGAACCGCAACCAAAAGTCGGTTAGAAAACATCCATTAATGATACTGGCAGATCTCACATGCAACCCTACTTTTTTTTTATTATGTAAAGATTTGTGTATGAAATGTACTATAAATAAAGTTTTTATGTTAAAGGACCTTGTTCGTTGACCTGTGGGGTTCATATTTATATGTCCTAATAAAGTATAAACATAATATTTATTTAATTGTAGTGTAGTATGGTGTTTAACACAGCGTAAGTAAAATATTGCATTTAACATTATTTTAATATAAAATTTATTGTTACCTATTTAAATTAAGTATTCAAATATTTTCGAAATTGTTATTTCTTAAATTTTTTATAAGTTATGTTGATGAAAAGAATTATGTTAAACTTAAATGTTTAAAAGTAAGATACTCGGCTGCTATGGACATATGGACACAAGTGTTTATATTAAATCCATAATCAGAACTAGCCATAGAAAAATATTTCTACAGAGCACGCTCATACTATTGAGATATGAACAGAATTTCGTGTAATAATTTTGTATGTCAATAATCTCAAATTTACTTGAAATTTGCGAGACACGTTCAACTTTCCAAGGATATTTTAATTATAAATTAGAAGATACTAAAAACAACGGGGTACTACTTAATTAACTTTTCAACTGTTTTTTCAAAAAATAAAACGTTTTGGAGAAACGGTTCGTCAACATATTGCTTTTTTTTTAATGACGAATTGTTTTAACAACCAAAAATTATTTTTTAATCTATTTATTTTTACGAGCGACCCATAGTTTCGCAGATATTCGAGATTATAATCAATTGACACGAATTGAATCAGTCGTTCGTTCAACTACTTTTCTCGATACAAATTCGGAATGCTATTGCTTCTACCCTTGTCAGTTATAGACAACCGATTATATTTAGCCCGTATAATTTTCCTATAGCGACAGCGTATTCACTATTATTACAGGTGAACTTTCCCCATTATGGTGAATAGCATGGTCTAGACATTTTCGCTTTATTACACGATCAGTACATTTACTTTATACGTGCGTGACTTATTTACTGCCCTCGATTCAAGAGTTTTAAGCTCAGGTGCATCAAACCCTGAGTAACTCCGAGCAAATCTGAATAAAGAGGTTAAAGTGTTAATTTGAAAGCTAAATAACCTCTAAATTATTTTTTTTTTGGAATTTGTGTTTTTAATATGCATGGCAAAACATATTGAGGACAAAAAGGTAAAAATATTATTTTATTACTTATTTGTTTTGAGTTTTTTCTGGTGTCATGGCATTTTTGGCAATAAATATTCCGATATCTTGTGAAATAATCTTATTTTTGTGTCTTTTGTAATGTATAAAATGTTTTTTATTCAAAATAGCATCTAAAAATGATAACTGATGGCTGCTAAGGCTTTATACACCAAATATTTTTATTGGTGCTTGAGGGGTAAGGGGAAAGCAGATCTGACAAGCGCCGAGGAATAATGCACTATTTGAATAAAGCAAGCGCTTCTTGCACCTGTACAGCTCCAAGCTGTTCATACCAATGAATCGAGGGCAGTAATTATGTTGACTAATATAAGTTTTTAAACTGGCTTAGAAAACATTTAAAGATGCGTTATTCAGAGAAAGGAAAACATCAGATAATTTCTTTTGAAAATTACTATAATAACAGGAGTAATAGTATAAGATCAACAAGTAGATATTTTTCAGTATAATAAGATATGGGGCACCCACTAATACTAACATAAAAGATAAATTAGGAAAGTCTCTATGCATTTTTAACATATCCTTCACGATTTAAAATAAAATCTTTGTGGTCTTGGTTAAGCGATATTACCGTAATTTCCATTTTTTTCCGGAACGTTTCTATATTGTGGGGCTTATCATTATAAATTTAATTTTTTAAAACCCACCACAAAAAAGATATAATGGACTGAAATCTGGGTTATGGGCACACCCTCTAATTGTGCCATGCCTTCCAATCCAAAAGTTATCTTGTTAAGATACTCGATAACTGGCATCACATTTTGCGGGAGTACGCCATCTTGTTGCCAAGTCAGATTATTATGTTGCTGAAGTGGGATATTCTCTAAATGATCTTCTACGTTATTTTCAACTAAATTTAAATATCTCTCACCATTTAAATTTTCATTTAAAATAATAAACCCAGTAATCTTAATTACCAACATACCACACTAAAGGTGAACTGATTTTCAGCCCTGTATGTTAGGGGGATTTTCAGTTGCCCAATAATGGTTATTCTTTCTGTTGAACACTCGAGAGTTCGTGAATGTTACTTGGTTTGTGAAAATAATATTATTTAGAAATTCCTCATATTATCCAATATGGCGTACCATTTCTAAGCAATATTGCAACCGCTGCATCATATTTTCTTCGGGTAAATTTTGCACTGGTATAAATTTATAAAGATGATATTTATGTAACTGTAGTGAAGTGTAAGTTTTATACTAAGATTTATTGAAATATGACGTTGCATCGGGAATAGATCTTTCCGGAAAATTAGACCAACTAAAAATATTAATTTGTTTTACAATACTAAAGTGAAAAATTATCTTGAAAATAGCGGAACATCTTCTTCATTTCTAACCGCGGTTCTGATTTTCATTTCATTAAATATTTTGATAGTGTATCTACTGTACTAGTAGATGGTACTCGACGACCAGGATATCCGGGGTGTCCGATAAGTATCTCCTAATTTCTCGGGAGCATGCAGGAGATGTAAAATTAACCCTACTTTGGATATAACTTTATTTTTCGAATAAAAAAGACAAATTTCCTGATGCTTTTCTCCGTGTATTAGTCAATATATGTCAATTTAATAAGTATTCGAAACCATATGTCAACTGGCACCGATGGCACTGAGTGTTGTCACTCTTTGACTTATGAGCCTCGACTCTGACAGTTGTATTGTCTAGGCTTTTGAGTTCGTAAATATTTTTCTTTTCTTGAGGAACAACCGCAAGAACCAGTGACATCAGTGTTTTATTTTTCTTATATCATCTGGTAACACTTTGTGGCGTGCAGCCTAATGCTTCCAAGTTAATTTTATTTGTTTCCCATGATTCCAACACTCCCCTGATTACCATTTGGAGTAGGTTATCAGCAGGAAAGCTGAAAGTGTGAAACGGAATTTGGCTGGTTTCGAAAAATTTGGTAATTTTTTGATAATCGTAAGGCGTTGGTGGGTGAAGCTTCATGCCCTCAGACACATTTAATGCAGGACCGAAGTCCATATTATTCGACTTCATAATGCCAGTCACATCGTTATATATGGATTTTTTTTAAGACAATTGGATGTACCCTGACTTTATTAGGATGGACTTCATAATGCCAGTCACATCGTTATATATGGATTTTTTCTTAAGACAATTGGGTGTACCCTGACTTTATTAGGATGGACTTCGGTCTTGTTTTTTTGCGACCCTATATATTTGGGTACACTATCACCAACGAAGGTCTTTAATGCCTTGTTGTTAGTATTAGTTATGATGTTAGTATCATTGTTAGTTCCACTAGTACCTGGTAATGGCGGAAATTCAGATGGAGATTTAGTTTCGGAAGGTTTATTACGTTTCCGACGTTTTTTCTTGGTAACTACTTGAAATTTATCATTCTCATTTTCTAAGTTGCCTTCACTTGCCATCGATCTATTTGAAAGCGAGTATACTTTAGCGTTAGCTAAGGTTTTAGAAGCTGAAGCATAAACATTAGCATTAAAAATTTTGTCACTCTTTAACCTGTTTATCTGTGCCATCACTTTTTCATTTATAGATGTTAGTGACTGCAATTGGCGGTTGAAATTGGATATTTCCTGTAGTGGTTCATTCAGTTGCTTTTTCTGGTCTTGGAATCCTGTTTTTCTAAATTGCCTTCACTTGCCATGGATCTATTCGAAAGCGAGTATACTTAAGCATTAGCTGCGGTTTTAGAAGCTGAAGCATAAACATTAGCATTAAAAATTTTGTCACTCTTTAACCTGTTTATCTGTGCCATCACTTTTTCATTTATAGATGTTAGTGACTGCAATTGGCGGTTGAAATTGGATATTTCCTGTAGTGGTTCATTCAGTTGCTTTTTCTGGTCTTGGAATCCTGTTTTTCTAAATTGCCTTCACTTGCCATGGATCTATTCGAAAGCGAGTATACTTAAGCATTAGCTGCGGTTTTAGAAGCTGAAGCATTAACATTAGCATTAAAGATTTTCTCACTCTCTAACCTGTTTATCTGTGCCATCAGTTTTTCATCCATAGATGTTAGCGACTGCAATTGGCGGTTGAGATTGAATATTTCTGTAGTAGTTTATCCAGGTGCTTTTTCTAGTCTTGGATTCCTGCTTTCAGGGCTATGTATTTTTCGAAAGCGTTCTTGAGTTCGGATTCGAGACGTTGTTTTTCATCCTTAACTTCGAGAAAATCGCTGTAAGTTGGGATGATGGACGACGGAATTCGGACAGCTGTCCAGTATCGTCCGGCTTCATGCCGAAATGATGGGAAAACACTTGGAAACTCGTTAAAAACTATTCAAAGTTTTTGATAATTCACTGTAAGGCAAAACTATTTTCAAGATTTGAAGCATGAGTAAGATAGAAGAGTTTAATTATAAAAAATCTGTTTTACAACAAACTCTATAAATAACTACCGATTTTAGGCAAATCTATGAGAATTCATAAAATATTTACTTTAGCCACAAACCAATACAAACACGTAAGTAATTTATTTTTGCCCGATATTTATTTTCCGGGATATTAAGTTGCCAAATTGATTTAGGGGCACAAAATAAAAACGCGGAGCAATTGGTATAGGAATTATTACGAAACATTAAGTATGTGATTTATGGACTACGCACTTTTAAAAATCCTGCTATATTTCATTAAAATAATGGTATTTAAAATTATAGTAATGATTAAAAAGTTTGAAACAAATGTGAGTCTAACAAGGAAATTATCAGCTAGCTTGAACGATTAGGAAGTTTAATGATTAAGTTAAATACATTTTAATTTTAACAAATTTAAAAAGTAGTTTTCTTGTGAAACGAAAATCTTACTGCTATGGCGATTTTTTAAATCTTTTCAAGCCCTATGACATATTACGAAGGCCGTAACGAGTGACCGTAAAAATAGGCGAAATTTTGCCTCTTTCGTGATTGCTATTTCTGCATCATACCTCGTGATGGGCAAGGCACAGGTATATCAAAGAAAAAAAAGTCGGTTATCAACTATCCAAATATACCATTCATATTGACTAACTTCCTATTCCAGAACCCAATAATCCAATCAGAACTAAACGATCTTATGAGAGACTTAGAACTTCTAAAAAGTAAAGCAGATTTACTAGTATCAAGATTGCCACATTGGAATATATTAGAAGACGATGTTTCAGTATGTGTTTTTCGTAAACTCCACAAAGACCTAGCACCATTTTTTAACATGGAAAAGAACTCGGTTTCCTGCAGTAACATTAGCGATTTATTGGCGGCTTTAAATCTAAACGATAAGCCAAGGGAATGGAGATTGTTTATAGATAGTTCAACATTGAGTTTAAAATCAGTACTATATGACAATATGAAGTACCTATCGACAAGTATAAAATACGATGAGCACCAATGGCAGATCTGTGACGACTTAAAGGGTATTGTACTTTTACTTGGGTTGCAGCTAGGCCTCACCAAGTTGTGCTGTTTTTTGTGTGAATTGGACATGCGGGCAAAGACACTTCATTACAAGAGAAAAAACTGATCCGTTCGACAAGAGCCAGATAAGGATGTATAACATATGCCATTGGTAAACCCCAAAAATATTTTGTTGCCACCCCTGCATATCAAATTGGACCTAATGAAAAATTTTGTTAAGGCACTGAATACAGATGGGTCAGTTTTTAGGTACTTGTGTCAGAAATTCCCAAGGATAAGTGAAGCAAATATTAAGGTATTTTTGTTGGGCCACAGATTCTAAATATTCTGAAAGACAAACATTTTGACAACACTCTGTTAGATATTGAAAAAAGGCTTGAAATGATCTTCGCGTCAAGGTCACTAATTTCTTCAGTAATAAAAAAGGTGACAATTGCGTTACTCTTGTTGGAAATATGCTGTCATCGTATGAAAAAATGGGTTGCAATATGTCTCTAAAGATCCATTTCCTACACTCACATCTGGACTTTTTTCCTGACGGAGCTGTAAGTGATGAACACGGCGAAGGTTTCCATCAGACTATATCAACAATAGAGGAGAGGTACCAGGGAAAGTGGAATGCTAACATGCTTGCCGACTAGAGTCTTGTTAGGGACGCTTCGGAAACAATTCACAAAAGAAAAGCAAAAAGACAGGATATTTAGTGAGTGTAAAAGTATGCATTATTTATTATCTTGTTAAAAATAACATTAAAAAAACTTTGTCCTTAAAAATTGCAGCTAAGTTTTTAATTTTATTATAATTTTTGTGTTCGGTGCCTCAAAATTAAAAAAAAAATGAACTTTCTCTACAAGATATAACAAATAAACTAAAATTTGTTGCGTAGTGTTATCGAAGTTTAGGAAATTGCATAATTTGTTTCAGTTGAATAAAAGTTTTGACATTAAAAATCTAATTTTTCGAGAATGAGAGAAGATAAACAAGTTTGTCTTATCTTATTTTAAAGCGTAGGTCACGTAAAATACCAAAAAATAATAGTGATATAAAAAAAAATGTTAAATTCATCACTCAGACAAGGTTAAACTACCCCCACGCAAAAAAAATAGAAATAAATTATAAAATATCTGAAAAAATTGGCTTTCATGACTCATAATTTAAGTTAATCATTAAATAGCAATATCCATATATTTATGGTTCCTTTTTGTTGAGATTCACTCTTCCATGAGGTGGAAACAGTCAGAAGTGCCAAAAATTATTTATGAAAATTAAAAAAAAAATTATTCTGCATCATATAAATTACATAAAATATGAAATATATTTGCATCAGATCCAATACAATACATCCCATAAAGAGGGTATATCTCTGCGATGTACCTGAACTTTTAAGCAGCGCGCCCACTGGTTCGGCTCGGTTCAGACCGCGCGGCTCCGCGCAATCGGCCCGTTTTGGTTTACATGTAAATAAATGAGAGCCCGCTCACTGGTTCCGATCGGCCAGAACGCTTCCGCGCTTTCAACATCGGCATCTTCAACTATTCTCAAGAGGGCAAAAATTGCCGAAAGGTCTAAAAGCCTTCGACTATTTTAAAAATAGAAAGAGGTAGTATAATCTGTGGTATAGACGTAGAGTTTGTATTGTTACTATGTCGGACGAAGATTTGATAGAAGACGTGAGAGCATACAGAATATATAATAATAATAATAATATTCTCTATACATAGTTGCTGCCTAATAAACTTGAAGTAAATTGTCTAGGCGCTCACGTCACAGTCAAAAAACATTAGTTATGTCACAAAAATCTGTGATGTAAACGTCAAATTTAATTAATTCGGCTATATAATACACTTACTTTAAAGTAACTGCTAAACGTTCCTCTGGTGGAATCGATTTTCGAAGGTTAGTGTTTTGTTTCTTGAGCGGCAACATATTTAAAATTTCATAAAATTTTATACTAGACATTCTAAAATATTTGAAAACTTTTCATTGTCGGTCATCAACTCTAGAAATAAATGATAAAATTCCCCGTGAACTTTTCTTTTAAGGTAAATATCATCTCCGCTTTTCCTCCACTTCCGCTTCAACGCAAGCTTGACCAGCCACAACAATATCCTACTCATTTTATTCACTTTTCATCAAAAATAACAGCTAGAAACTCTAATGGTTAAAGCAGTTTTAATCACTGTTTAGTCTGAATTGTGCGGAGCCAGTGAGCGGGGGCCATCGGCGTTCCGACTGAAGCGGACGGAGCCGAGCCGATTCAGTGGGCGCGCTGCTTTAATCGATTAATATCATCGAAAAAGAATATACGCCAGTGGTCAATTTTGTTTGCAAAGTTGGTAAAAAATGACTCCAGAAATATTTTTTGATCGTTTAGGGCACTTCAGATGAACTAACGTGAACTAACTCTTAAAGCGAATTAAAAAGGTGGGGATGAAATGGAATAATTTATTTTTATTATTTGAGATTAGAATTTTATTTTTATATTTCCAACCCTGTTGTTAAGATTGAACGTTTTCTTTTTCCACAATTTCTTTTTTGATGACACGTGATTGTAAAAAATGTTTGTTCGCGATTTACTAAGAGGAACCTACCCTTAGCGCGAAAAAATAGAGGTGAGATTAGAATATTTTCTATTCCCGACCCTGGGCGATTAGTTCAGAGTTTTTTTTTCCATAAATTATTTACATCGACTACACTTAATTGTGAAAAAGTTTGGCCGCGATTTACTAATAGGGAGTCAAACTTAGCGTGTGTTGGGAGTAGCTTGGGTGTTGTTTTACCTTCTTTATAAGGTGTGTTTTCATGAGATCTGATGCAATAACCTCTTTCATGTTTCTCGTAATTTATATGACGCAGAAATAATTTTTTTAAAAATTTTTATAAATATTTTTTGGCTTTTTTGATTGTAAGAGATGGTTTTGACCCTTATATGAGGGTAAATGTCAATAAAAACGAACCATAATTACATGACAATTGCTGTTCTGTGATCATTTTGAATTATGAATCATGAACACAATTTTTTTCATATTTTTATAATTTATTTCCATTTTCCTTGCTTGGAGTAGTTTAAGGGGTGAATTTAACAATTTTTTATATCACTGATATATTTTTAGTATTCTACGTGACATAAACTTTAAAATTAGATAAGATAAACTTATCTAGCTTCTTTCATTGAAGAGATATTAAATTTTTAATGTCAAAACTTTTAATCAATGGAAACACATTATGCAACTCAATTTTGTTAATTTTATAATTAATATCTCAAAATTGAAACAGAGGTTTATCTGGGTTTCAAATACAAATAGGCTACTTTGACGGTTACTCTTTGGGCTCATCTCAAAAACAGGGCATATTTCTGGATGGTTCTTATGATAAATTCGAATCTAACCACCATATTTCGCTATTACATCAGTATTTCGAGATATTTTAACCCAAAAATGCAAAAAACATCGGTTTTCGAACTTTTTATGTCATTTAACGTTACTGGTGACATTTTTATCGCAAAACTCAAACCTGAACTTAAAGTACTTTTTCTCCTCTTCTAAATTAATCGTTCAAATGTCTGTATTCCCCTCTAAGTAACTGTCCACTAAAATTTATTAGTTTAGCGTTTTCGTTAATATTTGTAATTTGACTACCATCATAAACTGAAGCAGATGAATGGAAAGTTTTAGTTTGATTAAGTAAGACCCGTTACTTGCCTCAAATATCGGTTAGTAGACTGAAATTTTTGGCTACTGAGTCAGCTACAATCCTTTTTGTCAATGACAGGTGAGATTCGTTGCCATTCGTGTATGTGGGTTAGTTAGACTGGGTTTAATGTGTTTCAGTTGTTCCATGTATTTGCTGTTGGTCTGCTTTGCTCAATGTATTAATAACTTTGTTTCTCTTTCATGTAGTTTAGAAAGCTTGTGTTCATTCATCCGGCTCAATTGCCGAGTATAGACGAAAACGCTAAACGAAAAAATTTTAAAGAACAATTTCTCAGAAATGAATAAAGATATCAGAACGACTCCAAATGAAAGGGTCTAGCCGATTAGCAGGGTCGAAACTGCCCCCTCGGTAATAAAAAAATAAAAAACACTCGGTTGTTCTACATCAAAAAGTCCCCGAAAAATTTTTGGTAAAAATTTGCAAAGCGTGAAAAGCATGGAAATTGTTTTTTTGAAAAAATTTCGATACTCACCCCCTGTTTCGAGGTCGTAGAACACGATTCTGGTCTTGATTTTTCACTATTTTTCATCACTTTCCCGGAAAACTAAAAAAAAAGCGTCACTTCACAAAGCTCTTTCTTTTCAGTTAAAAACTTAATTTACGTATTTATTTACAATGGAACTAGTTAAAAAATATTGTATGTAACATATTTCAATTATTTTTGCACAAATTTTAGCTAACCAATTTAAAAAAATTTATATTTTCAGCGAAAATCAAAAACACGTTTCGGAAACGTCATTAACCGTTAGACTATCTAAACTGGCCGTTACGTAAAACAGTGCAACGTTGCCAGATGTAATTTTTTTCATAACATAAACTATAAGATTTGTCCTCCTCAGTCAATAACATAGTTTAATTTTTTTTTTAATATTCAGAAGAGTTTCTAAGTAAAAATAATCTTAACCCTTCAAAATTTTTGGTTAGTTTTGGTTAAGGTAGGTTGGTTCAGGTTTAGCTTGATTTTGGTTAATTCTACTCCTGTTTGGGCTTCACTGCAACCACCAAAATACAAACTCACAAACTTAGGTCCACGGTAATTTTGCAATTGGGACAAATAGGAGTGGTTAATGTAAAAACCCCATGTACCTTGAGAAAATTCCTTAGGCGATCTTCATTTTCTAAGAGCTCAAGAATTTCTTTTAAAGAATGAGAGCACCCGGAACACAATTCTTGCCTTTCTTCTTGCATTTTTTCTTTTCGAATTGTTTTCGCCGACTAGAATGGATTTGATGCTGCGATACCGAAAACCATAAAGTGTGCAAGGTACATTGCAATTGGGACAAATAGGAGTGGTTAATGTAAAAACCCCATGTAACTTGAGAAAATTCCTTAGGCGATCTTCATTTTCTAAGAGCTCAAGAATTTCTTTTAATGAAGGAGAGCACCCGGAACACAATTCTTGCCTTTCTTTTTGCATTTTTTCTTTTCGAATTGTTTTCGCCGACTGGAATGGATTTGATGCAGCGATACCGAAAACCATAAAGTGTGCAAGGTACATTGCAATTGGGACAAATAGGAGTGGTTAATGTAAAAACCCCATGTACCTTAAGAAAATTCCTTAGGCGATTTTCATTTTCTAAGAGCTCAAGAATTTCTTTTAAAGAAGGAGAGCACCCGGAACACAATTGTTGCCTTTCTTCTTGCATTTTTTCCTTTTCGAATTGTTTTCGCCGACTAGAATGGATTTGATGCAGCGATACCGAAAACCATAAAGTGTGCAAGGTACATTGCAATTGGGACAAATAGGAGTGGTTAATGTAAAAACCCCATGTACCTTGAGAAAATTCCTTAGGCGATCTTCATTTTCTAAGAGCTCAAGAATTTCTTTTAAAGAAGGAGAGCACCCGGACCACAATTCTTGCCTTTCTTCTTGCATTTTTTCCTTTTCGAATTGTTTTCGCCGACTAGAATGGATTTGATGCAGCGATACCGAAAACCATAAAGTGTGCAAGGTACATTGCAATTGAGACAAATAGGAGTGGTTAATGTAAAAACCCCATGTACTTTGAAAAAATTCCTTAGGCGATCTTCATTTTCTAAGAGCTCAAGAATTTCTTTTAAAGAAGGAGAGCACCCGGAACACAATTCTTGCCTTTCTTCTTGCATTTTTCCTTTTCGAATTGTTTTCGCCGACTAGAATGGATTTGATGCAGCGATACCGGAAACCATAAAGTGTGCAAGGTACATTGCAATTGGGACAAATAGGAGTGGTTAATGTAAAAACCCCATGTACCTTGAGAAAATTCCTTAGGCGATTTTCATTTTCTAAGAGCTCAAGAATTTCTTTTAAAGAAGGAGAGCACCCGGAACACAATTCTTGCCTTTCTTCTTGCATTTTTTCTTTTCGAATTGTTTTCGCCGACTAGAATGGATTTGATGCAGCGATACCGAAAACCATAAAGTGTGCAAGGTACATTGCAATTGGGACAAATAGGAGTGGTTAATGTAAAAACCCCATGTACCTTGAGAAAATTCCTTAGGCGATCTTCATTTTCTAAGAGCTCAAGAATTTCTTTTAAAGAAGGAGAGCACCCGGAACACAATTCTTGCCTTTCTTCTTGCATTTTTTCCTTTTCGAATTGTTTTCGCCGACTAGAATGGATTTGATGCAGCGATACCGAAAACCATAAAGTGTGCAAGGTACATTGCAATTGGGACAAATAGGAGTGGTTAATGTAAAAACCCCATGTACCTTGAGAAAATTCCTTAGGCGATCTTCATTTTCTAAGAGCTCAAGAATTTCTTTTAAAGAAGGAGAGCACCCGGAACACAATTCTTGTCTTTCTTCTTGCATTTTTTCTTTTCGAATTGTTTTCGCCGACTAGAATGGATTTAATGCAGCGATACCGAAAACCATAAAGTGTGCAAGGTACATTGCAATTGGGACAAATAGGAGTGGTTAATGTAAAAACCCCATGTACCTTGAGAAAATTCCTTAGGCGATCTTCATTTTCTAAGAGCTCAAGAATTTCTTTTAAAGAAGGAGAGCACCCGGAACACAATTCTTGCCTTTCTTCTTGCATTTTTTCTTTTCGAATTGTTTTCGCCGACTAGAATGGATTTGATGCAGCGATACCGAAAACCATAAAGTGTGCAAGGTACATTGCAATTGGGACAAATAGGAGTGGTTAATGTAAAAACCCCATGTACCTTGAGAAAATTCCTTAGGCGATCTTCATTTTCTAAGAGCTCAAGAATTTCTTTTAAAGAAGGAGAGTACCCGGAACACAATTTTTGCCTTTCTTCTTGCATTTTTTCCTTTTCGAATTGTTTTCGCCGACTAGAATGGATTTGATGCAGCGATACCGAAAACCATAAAGTGTGCAAGGTACATTGCAATTGGGACAAATAGGAGTGGTTAATGTAAAAACCCCATGTACCTTGAGAAAATTCCTTAGGCGATCTTCATTTTCTAAGAGCTCAAGAATTTCTTTTAAAGAAGGAGAGCACCCGGAACACAATTCTTGCCTTTCTTCTTGCATTTTTTCTTTTCGAATTGTTTTCGCCGACTAGAATGGATTTGATGCAGCGATACCGAAAACCATAAAGTGTGCAAGGTACATTGCAATTGGGACAAATAGGAGTGGTTAATGTAAAAACCCCATGTACCTTGAGAAAATTCCTTAGGCGATCTTCATTTTCTAAGAGCTCAAGAATTTCTTTTAAAGAAAGAGAGCACCCGGACCACAATTCTTGCCTTTCTTCTTGCATTTTTTCTTTTCGAATTGTTTTCGCCGACTAGAATGGATTTGATGCAGCGATACCGAAAACCATAAAGTGTGCAAGGTACATTGCAATTGGAACAAACAGGAGTGGTTAATGTAAAAACCCCATGTACCTTGAGAAAATTCCTTAGGCGATCTTCATTTTCTAAGAGCTCAAGAATTTCTTTTAAAGAAGGAGAGCACCCGGAACACAATTCTTGCCTTTCTTCTTGCATTTTTTCTTTTCGAATTGTTTTCGCCGACTAGAATGGATTTAATGCAGCGATACCGAAAACCATAAAGTGTGCAAGGTACATTGCAATTGGGACAAATAGGAGTGGTTAATGTAAAAACCCCATGTACCTTGAGAAAATTCCTTAGGCGATCTTCATTTTCTAAGAGCTCAAGAATTTCTTTTAAAGAAAGAGAGCACCCGGAACACAATTCTTGCCTTTCTTCTTGCATTTTTTCTTTTCGAATTGTTTTCGCCGACTAGAATGGATTTGATGCAGCGATACCGAAAACCATAAAGTGTGCAAGGTACATTGCAATTGGGACAAATAGAAGTGGTTAATGTAAAAACCCCATGTACCTTGAGAAAATTCCTTAGGCGATCTTCATTTTCTAAGAGCTCAAGAATTTCTTTTAAAGAAGGAGAGCACCCGGACCACAATTCTTGCCTTTCTTCTTGCATTTTTCCTTTTCGAATTGTTTTCGCCGACTAGAATGGATTTGATGCAGCGATACCGGAAACCATAAAGTGTGCAAGGTACATTGCAATTGGGACAAATAGGAGTGGTTAATGTAAAAACCCCATGTACCTTGAGAAAATTCCTTAGGCGATCTTCATTTTCTAAGAGCTCAAGAATTTCTTTTAAAGAAGGAGAGCACCCGGAACACAATTCTTGCCTTTCTTCTTGCATTTTTTCTTTTCGAATTGTTTTCGCCGACTAGAATGGATTTGATGCAGCGATACCGAAAACCATAAAGTGTGCAAGGTACATTGCAATTGGGACAAATAGGAGTGGTTAATGTAAAAACCCCATGTACCTTGAGAAAATTCCTTAGGCGATCTTCATTTTCTAAGAGCTCAAGAATTTCTTTTAAAGAAGGAGAGCACCCGGAACACAATTCTTGCCTTTCTTCTTGCATTTTTTCTTTTCGAATTGTTTTCGCCGACTAGAATGGATTTGATGCAGCGATACCGAAAACCATAAAGTGTGCAAGGTACATTGCAATTGGGACAAATAGGAGTGGTTAATGTAAAAATCCCATGTACCTTGAGAAAATTCCTTAGGCGATCTTCATTTTCTAAGAGCTCAAGAATTTCTTTTAAAGAAGGAGAGTACCCGGAACACAATTTTTGCCTTTCTTCTTGCATTTTTTCCTTTTCGAATTGTTTTCGCCGACTAGAATGGATTTGATGCAGCGATACCGAAAACCATAAAGTGTGCAAGGTACATTGCAATTGGGACAAATAGGAGTGGTTAATGTAAAAACCCCATGTACCTTGAGAAAATTCCTTAGGCGATCTTCATTTTCTAAGAGCTCAAGAATTTCTTTTAAAGAAGGAGAGCACCCGGAACACAATTCTTGCCTTTCTTCTTGCATTTTTTCTTTTCGAATTGTTTTCGCCGACTAGAATGGATTTGATGCAGCGATACCGAAAACCATAAAGTGTGCAAGGTACATTGCAATTGGGACAAATAGGAGTGGTTAATGTAAAAACCCCATGTACCTTGAGAAAATTCCTTAGGCGATCTTCATTTTCTAAGAGCTCAAGAATTTCTTTTAAAGAAGGAGAGCACCCGGAACACAATTCTTGCCTTTCTTCTTGCATTTTTTCTTTTCGAATTGTTTTCGCCGACTAGAATGGATTTGATGCAGCGATACCGAAAACCATAAAGTGTGCAAGGTACATTGCAATTGGGACAAATAGGAGTGGTTAATGTAAAAACCCCATGTACCTTGAGAAAATTCCTTAGGCGATCTTCATTTTCTAAGAGCTCAAGAATTTCTTTTAAAGAAGGAGAGTACCCGGAACACAATTTTTGCCTTTCTTCTTGCATTTTTTCCTTTTCGAATTGTTTTCGCCGACTAGAATGGATTTGATGCAGCGATACCGAAAACCATAAAGTGTGCAAGGTACATTGCAATTGGGACAAATAGGAGTGGTTAATGTAAAAACCCCATGTACCTTGAGAAAATTCCTTAGGCGATCTTCATTTTCTAAGAGCTCAAGAATTTCTTTTAAAGAAGGAGAGCACCCGGAACACAATTCTTGCCTTTCTTCTTGCATTTTTTCTTTTCGAATTGTTTTCGCCGACTAGAATGGATTTGATGCAGCGATACCGAAAACCATAAAGTGTGCAAGGTACATTGCAATTGGAACAAACAGGAGTGGTTAATGTAAAAACCCCATGTACCTTGAGAAAATTCCTTAGGCGATCTTCATTTTCTAAGAGCTCAAGAATTTCTTTTAAAGAAGGAGAGCACCCGGAACACAATTCTTGCCTTTCTTCTTGCATTTTTTCTTTTCGAATTGTTTTCGCCGACTAGAATGGATTTAATGCAGCGATACCGAAAACCATAAAGTGTGCAAGGTACATTGCAATTGGGACAAATAGGAGTGGTTAATGTAAAAACCCCATGTACCTTGAGAAAATTCCTTAGGCGATCTTCATTTTCTAAGAGCTCAAGAATTTCTTTTAAAGAAAAAGAGCACCCGGAACACAATTCTTGCCTTTCTTCTTGCATTTTTTCTTTTCGAATTGTTTTCGCCGACTAGAATGGATTTGATGCAGCGATACCGAAAACCATAAAGTGTGCAAGGTACATTGCAATTGGGACAAATAGAAGTGGTTAATGTAAAAACCCCATGTACCTTGAGAAAATTCCTTAGGCGATCTTCATTTTCTAAGAGCTCAAGAATTTCTTTTAAAGAAGGAGAGCACCCGGACCACAATTCTTGCCTTTCTTCTTGCATTTTTCCTTTTCGAATTGTTTTCGCCGACTAGAATGGATTTGATGCAGCGATACCGGAAACCATAAAGTGTGCAAGGTACATTGCAATTGGGACAAATAGGAGTGGTTAATGTAAAAACCCCATGTACCTTGAGAAAATTCCTTAGGCGATCTTCATTTTCTAAGAGCTCAAGAATTTCTTTTAAAGAAGGAGAGCACCCGGAACACAATTCTTGCCTTTCTTCTTGCATTTTTTCTTTTCGAATTGTTTTCGCCGACTAGAATGGATTTGATGCAGCGATACCGAAAACCATAAAGTGTGCAAGGTACATTGCAATTGGGACAAATAGGAGTGGTTAATGTAAAAACCCCATGTACCTTGAGAAAATTCCTTAGGCGATCTTCATTTTCTAAGAGCTCAAGAATTTCTTTTAAAGAAGGAGAGCACCCGGAACACAATTTTTGCCTTTCTTCTTGCATTTTTTCCTTTTCGAATTGTTTTCGCCGACTAGAATGGATTTGATGCAGCGATACCGAAAACCATAAAGTGTGCAAGGTACATTGCAATTGGGACAAATAGGAGTGGTTAATGTAAAAACCCCATGTACCTTGAGAAAATTCCTTAGGCGATCTTCATTTTCTAAGAGCTCAAGAATTTCTTTTAAAGAAGGAGAGCACCCGGAACACAATTCTTGCCTTTCTTCTTGCATTTTTTCCTTTTCGAATTGTTTTCGCCGACTAGAATGGATTTGATGCAGCGATACCGAAAACCATAAAGTGTGCAAGGTACATTGCAATTGGGACAAATAGGAGTGGTTAATGTAAAAACCCCATGTACCTTGAGAAAATTCCTTAGGCGATCTTCATTTTCTAAGAGCTCAAGAATTTCTTTTAAAGAAAGAGAGCACCCGGACCACAATTCTTGCCTTTCTTCTTGCATTTTTTCTTTTCGAATTGTTTTCGCCGACTAGAATGGATTTGATGCAGCGATACCGAAAACCATAAAGTGTGCAAGGTACATTGCAATTGGAACAAACAGGAGTGGTTAATGTAAAAACCCCATGTACCTTGAGAAAATTCCTTAGGCGATCTTCATTTTCTAAGAGCTCAAGAATTTCTTTTAAAGAAGGAGAGCACCCGGACCACAATTCTTGCCTTTCTTCTTGCATTTTTTCTTTTCGAATTGTTTTCGCCGACCAGAATGGATTTGATGCAGCGATACCGAAAACCATTAAGTGTGCAAGGTACATTGCAATTGGAACAAATAGGAGTGGTTAATGTAAAAACCCCATGTACCTTGAGAAAATTCCTTAGGCGATCTTCATTTTCTAAGAGCTCAAGAATTTCTTTTAAAGAAGGAGAGCACCCGGAACACAATTCTTGCCTTTCTTCTTGCATTTTTTCTTTTCGAATTGTTTTCGCCGACTAGAATGGATTTGATGCAGCGATACCGAAAACCATAAAGTGTGCAAGGTACATTGCAATTGGGACAAATAGGAGTGGTTAATGTAAAAACCCCATGTACCTTGAGAAAATTCCTTAGGCGATCTTCATTTTCTAAGAGCTCAAGAATTTCTTTTAAAGAAGGAGAGCACCCGGAACACAATTCTTGCCTTTCTTCTTGCATTTTTTCCTTTTCGAATTGTTTTCGCCGACTAGAATGGATTTGATGCAGCGATACCGAAAACCATAAAGTGTGCAAGGTACATTGCAATTGGGACAAATAGGAGTGGTTAATGTAAAAACCCCATGTACCTTGAGAAAATTCCTTAGGCGATCTTCATTTTCTAAGAGCTCAAGAATTTCTTTTAAAGAAAGAGAGCACCCGGACCACAATTCTTGCCTTTCTTCTTGCATTTTTTCTTTTCGAATTGTTTTCGCCGACTAGAATGGATTTGATGCAGCGATACCGAAAACCATAAAGTGTGCAAGGTACATTGCAATTGGAACAAACAGGAGTGGTTAATGTAAAAACCCCATGTACCTTGAGAAAATTCCTTAGGCGATCTTCATTTTCTAAGAGCTCAAGAATTTCTTTTAAAGAAGGAGAGCACCCGGACCACAATTCTTGCCTTTCTTCTTGCATTTTTTCTTTTCGAATTGTTTTCGCCGACTAGAATGGATTTGATGCAGCGATACCGAAAACCATTAAGTGTGCAAGGTACATTGCAATTGGAACAAATAGGAGTGGTTAATGTAAAAACCCCATGTACCTTGAGAAAATTCCTTAGGCGATCTTCATTTTCTAAGAGCTCAAGAATTTCTTTTAAAGAAGGAGAGCACCCGGAACACAATTCTTGCCTTTCTTCTTGCATTTTTTCTTTTCGAATTGTTTTCGGCGACTAGAATGGATTTGATGCAGCGATACCGAAAACCATAAAGTGTGCAAGGTACATTGCAATTGGGACAAATAGGAGTGGTTAATGTAAAAACCCCATGTACCTTGAGAAAATTCCTTAGGCGATCTTCATTTTCTAAGAGCTCAAGAATTTCTTTTAAAGAAGGAGAGCACCCGGAACACAATTCTTGCCTTTCTTCTTGCATTTTTTCCTTTTCGAATTGTTTTCGCCGACTAGAATGGATTTGATGCAGCGATACCGAAAACCATAAAGTGTGCAAGGTACATTGCAATTGGGACAAATAGGAGTGGTTAATGTAAAAACCCCATGTACCTTGAGAAAATTCCTTAGGCGATCTTCATTTTCTAAGAGCTCAAGAATTTCTTTTAAAGAAAGAGAGCACCCGGACCACAATTCTTGCCTTTCTTCTTGCATTTTTTCTTTTCGAATTGTTTTCGCCGACTAGAATGGATTTGATGCAGCGATACCGAAAACCATAAAGTGTGCAAGGTACATTGCAATTGGAACAAACAGGAGTGGTTAATGTAAAAACCCCATGTACCTTGAGAAAATTCCTTAGGCGATCTTCATTTTCTAAGAGCTCAAGAATTTCTTTTAAAGAAGGAGAGCACCCGGACCACAATTCTTGCCTTTCTTCTTGCATTTTTTCTTTTCGAATTGTTTTCGCCGACTAGAATGGATTTGATGCAGCGATACCGAAAACCATTAAGTGTGCAAGGTACATTGCAATTGGAACAAATAGGAGTGGTTAATGTAAAAACCCCATGTACCTTGAGAAAATTCCTTAGGCGATCTTCATTTTCTAAGAGCTCAAGAATTTCTTTTAAAGAAGGAGAGCACCCGGAACACAATTCTTGCCTTTCTTCTTGCATTTTTTCTTTTCGAATTGTTTTCGGCGACTAGAATGGATTTGATGCAGCGATACCGAAAA
Source organism: Diaprepes abbreviatus (assembly GCA_034092305.1). Taxonomy (NCBI): domain Eukaryota; kingdom Metazoa; phylum Arthropoda; class Insecta; order Coleoptera; family Curculionidae; genus Diaprepes; species Diaprepes abbreviatus. The sequence goes on along the minus strand of JASJET010000043.1, from coordinate 5,690,310 downwards.
CCATAAAGTGTGCAAGGTACATTGCAATTGGGACAAATAGGAGTGGTTAATGTAAAAACCCCATGTACCTTGAGAAAATTCCTTAGGCGATCTTCATTTTCTAAGAGCTCAAGAATTTCTTTTAAAGAAAGAGAGCACCCGGACCACAATTCTTGCCTTTCTTCTTGCATTTTTTCTTTTCGAATTGTTTTCGCCGACTAGAATGGATTTGATGCAGCGATACCGAAAACCATAAAGTGTGCAAGGTACATTGCAATTGGAACAAACAGGAGTGGTTAATGTAAAAACCCCATGTACCTTGAGAAAATTCCTTAGGCGATCTTCATTTTCTAAGAGCTCAAGAATTTCTTTTAAAGAAGGAGAGCACCCGGACCACAATTCTTGCCTTTCTTCTTGCATTTTTTCTTTTCGAATTGTTTTCGCCGACTAGAATGGATTTGATGCAGCGATACCGAAAACCATTAAGTGTGCAAGGTACATTGCAATTGGAACAAATAGGAGTGGTTAATGTAAAAACCCCATGTACCTTGAGAAAATTCCTTAGGCGATCTTCATTTTCTAAGAGCTCAAGAATTTCTTTTAAAGAAGGAGAGCACCCGGAACACAATTCTTGCCTTTCTTCTTGCATTTTTTCTTTTCGAATTGTTTTCGGCGACTAGAATGGATTTGATGCAGCGATACCGAAAACCATAAAGTGTGCAAGGTACATTGCAATTGGAACAAATAGGAGTGGTTAATGTAAAAACCCCATGTACCTTGAGAAAATTCCTTAGGCGATCTTCATTTTCTAAGAGCTCAAGAATTTCTTTTAAAGAAGGAGAGCACCCGGAACACAATTCTTGCCTTTCTTCTTGCATTTTTTCTTTTCGAATTGTTTTCGCCGACTAGAATGGATTTGATGCAGCGATACCGAAAACCATAAAGTGTGCAAGGTATATTGCAATTGGGACAAATAGGAGTGGTTAATGTAAAAACCCCATGTACCTTGAGAAAATTCCTTAGGCGATCTTCATTTTCTAAGAGCTCAAGAATTTCTTTTAAAGAAGGAGAGCACCCGGAACACAATTCTTGCCTTTCTTCTTGCATTTTTTCTTTTCGAATTGTTTTCGCCGACTAGAATGGATTTGATGCAGCGATATCGAAAAGCATAAAGTTTGCAAGGTGCATTGCAATTGGGACAAATAGGAGTGGTTAATGTAAAAACCTCATGTACCTTAAGAAAATTCCTTAGGCGATCTTCATTTTCTAAGAGCTCAAGAATTTCTTTTAAAGAAGGAGATCACCCGGAACACAATTGTTGCTTTTCTTCTTGCATTTTATTGTTCACTCGACACTCTCTGCTAACGGACATAAGCAAAATGACCAATTCATATTATCCGCTTAAAACTACTGGTATTTGGAGGGAAACAAATAAAAGCAACTATAATCCTTAAAACCTTTAATATTTAGAGTCATAATCGCACATCAAACTACTGGTATTTGAAGGGGGACAAACAAAAGCAACTATAATCCTTAAAACCTTTAATATTTAGAGACAAAATCGCACATTGAAGGCATAAACATAAGAGTAATTCATAGTACTTCAATAATTAATCGCACATCAAACTACTGGTATTTGAAGGGAGACAAACAAAAGCAACTATAATCCTTAAAACCTTTAATATTTAGAGACAAAATCGCACATTGAAGGCATAGACATAAGAGTAATTCATAGTACTTCAATAATTAAAGGAAAGGAAAAATTCTTTTTGGGACCTTTTCTTTCCAATTCAAACAGAAATAGAAGAATATATAAAGAAATCGTTTTTGTAATCTGGCAACATCGCCGCCTTCAACAAGTATGCCATCTTTAGCGAACTATGCAAACTATTATTTGTTGATGGCGGCCGTTTTCATTTAATTTGTTGTGATTTTTGTCTTGATAATTTTTCGGATTTTTTCGATAAAAAAGTGGATATTTTTGAATTATTGTATAGGCAGAAGAAATAAAATTAGGATAATAGCAGGGCTGAAAAAAAATTATATTGTTTTTATTGAATTAAAGATTTCAGGAAATCGATTTTTTCTTTAAATTATTTAGGACAATTTATCTTCAGACTGATATTTTATTCTCTGACTTATTTCTAACAAAAAAAAATAAAAATAAGAATGATAAAAAATACATAGATTTATAAACAATAAAAAACATAATATAGTAGTGAAGTCATCGTGGTGGTTGGCGGTTCACAATGATAGTTTTCAGATTACTCTTCTGCCGAAATTGCACGTTAAGATAAAATCTTTGATTCAATAATAATAGTTAAGTATTATATATATATATATATATATATATATATATATATATATATATATATATATATATATATATATATATATATATATATATATATATCTTCTTCTTCTTTCTCAGCCCATTGACGTCCACTCCTGGACATAAGCCTCTCCGATGGTCCTCCACTGGGATCTATCTCTCGCCTTCTGAAGTCTGTTTTTTCTAGCAAACTGTCTTATATCATCTACCCATCTGCGTTGTGGCCTGCCACGATTTCGGTTCGTTTCTCACGGTCACCATTGCAGTAACTTACTCGTCCACCTATCGGGCTGTGGTCTGGCTATATGCCCCGCCCATTGCCACTTTAGTCGTGATATGCGTTCAACTACTTTGGTTCTTGATCTTATTACTTGATTTCGTATTTTATCCCGTAATGAGATTCCTAACATTTGTCTCTCCATGGAGCGTTGAGTGACTCGGAGCCTATTTGCGTTTTGTTTGGTTAGTGTTATCGTTTCTATGCTGTAAGTAGCAACAGGCAAGACACACGTGTTATACACTTTCCGTTTAAGGTTGATTGGTGTGTTTCTATCTCTTAATACGTACTGCAACTTTCCAAAGGCAGCCTATGTCAGCCCTATTCTCCTTGTTATTATATATATATATATATATATATATATATATATATATATATATATATATATATACATAGTTTTAGGACAACTGAAGATTTATAAGAAAATTCCATGGTTCAAAACTCGATAAAAATGCGAAAAAATGCTAATAAATGTTTTTTGCGATTTTGACTATGTTTCACCACTTTTAAAAATCTGACAAAATTCATGGATATAGTTTAGCGTCTAAAAAACAACATATTTTTTTTTCGGCCTTGCTATTGTCCTAGTTTGTATTTTATTGAATTTAAAAATTTTCGAACACCCACAAAAATTTGAATTTCGCGCCAAAAATTTTTGTAAAAAATATCTTGAAAGTAATAATAAAACCTACAAAATGAAAAAAAAAAGAAGTTTCTGCGATGATTATTGAACCGAAGATATCGTCAAAAAACGAAAAAAGACGTTTTATTTTTATTTTTTTTGGGGTTGGTGATGATAAAAGTGCTTAAAAAAATTTTTGTAGGGGTACTTTTTGATGTAGAACAATCGGGTGTTTTTTGTTTTTTTTTTATTACCGAGGGGGCAGTTTCGACCCCCTTAATTGGCTAGACACGTTGAAGAGAAAAAGTAATAGTTTGAATTGCTGCTATGAGTTTTGCGAATAAAAGTTGCACAGTGGTGTTAAAGGACTAAAAAAATGAAAAAAAAAATGGTTTTCAAAGCTTTAGGTTAAAATATATCGAAATTCTGATGGAGAAATTTGGTGATAAGATACGGATTCAGCGCGCTAGGAGCCTTTGGAAAAGTAAAGTCAGTCCAGAATTTTTTCGACCTGTGTTATTTTTAAATATTTCATAATGAAATTAATTAACAAAAGGCAGTTTCCAATTGATAATTTCTCTTCTGTTCGAAAATCCAATCTTAACTCATGGAATTAATGGCACGCCTTTCATTATAAAGTTGAATTACTGGGTTCTAGTTATTCAAAAATACAAAGTTATTTGACAACTTACGCTTATGGGTTTCCTTTGGAAATTGGTAAACCATCAAACCAACAAATCTTATTTAGCACCGTGTGTACTTCTTGTAATTTGGAAAGTTCTACATGCAGGGTATTTTTAAATGAAGTCTCAGTGAATTTTATTTACCTTAATTTTAGCGAAGGGATTTTCTTCACCTCATTTATCGTCAAACAATATTCTACGCATTTTTCATGAAGGAATTTTTTCTCCGCACATAATTTTGTTGAGATTTTCTTCATTGCCACCATCGATTTGTGGTTTGTAACCAATATATCTCGGTGTTTTTTCTATGTCTTTTATTTTTTTCGTAGGTTTTGGTCACTCAGAACTCGCTGTCCTTCGATTATGTTGGAGTATAAAGCTGAAGAAATCTGGACAACACACGAAATATTAAAAAAAGTATAATGTTTAAATATTGTTGCACAGCGTTTTTTTTATAAGCAAAAAATTAACATAATATATCTCGGTGTTTTTTCTATGTCTTTTATTCTTTTTAGTAGTTGTTGGTTAGGCGAAGCCATCTCTCTTTAGATTCGAATATCGGCTACGCTCTGTATTTCTGAGGGTAATGATAATTCATTATAGTGTTTGTTGTAGGCGTAAACTCATTGTCTTGTCTTTGTTATTGGTAAGTTTGAGGTTTTAGTCACTCAGAACTCGCTGTCCTTCGATTATGTTGGAGTTTAAAGCTGACGAAATCTGGACAAAACACGAAATATTGAAAAAAGTATAATGCTTAAATATTGTTGCAAAGCGTTTTCTTTTCATAAGCAAAAAACTAACATAACAAAAGATAAAACTTACTCGTTATAACTTTTCGTTATTTGGTGGGGCTTTAAAGTGATTTTTATTCGATTACCAAACAAGTTGATCACTCCCTCAATTCACTAACAGGATCTAACTTTAAATCAGGTCTAAGTTGACAGTACAGGGCAGGAATAAGACAATAAAGTTATGAACTATAAAAATACAAGGAATAAACAGGTTTCTTGTCTTATCATATCGGCAAAAATGGAAAACTTCCTTCATTTTTGTGAGACAACTATTCCTCCTACAGCTTACAAAGATTTATTTCTTGATTTTTATCCATAATTTTAATATATATATATATATATATATATATATATATATATATATATATATATATATATATATATATATATATATATATATATATATGTATTGATTTTCTTGAACCGTTAATATTTATTTTTATTTTTGATTCTTTCTCGGGATTTTCATTGCTCTGACGTTTCGTTCTTTATTTAGAACATATTCAAAAATAGTCGTCTAAAATTTAAAATGAATTATGAATATAATATAAATACACCTACAATATAGACTTAAAATTCAACATTCGAGACAATAACATTTAAAACAATATCAGAAATTAAAATGATGATTATTTAAAAGGATTATTTTTAGTAAAATTTTACGTACTTTGAGATTTCGTCAAAACTATCGCTAACACCGACAACCACCAAGGATTTGTATTTTATATGCGGGGACATGATAAATAAAAAATTAAAAGAATTTGTTTTTGCTTTTAAGGTGATATAGACATTTTTGATGTTATTAAGAGAATATTTGTGTCTAAATTATATTGTTGTTAATTTGACTTAGATTGTTTATGTCAGTTCTATCATTTACTGTATGTGTTTCCTTTTTGATGGCTATCATTTCTTTTATTATTAATTTATGATAATTTTTGCCCCTATCGATTATTTTGGTATTTTCAAAGTTAAAAGAGTGTTTTTCATTCTTTTCATGTTTTGTCAATGCTGTAGTAGCATTTTTGGTATATTTATGTTCATTTAATCGATTTTTTAGTAATTGGCTTGTCATTCCTATATATTGTTTTGGGCAGTTTGCACAGGAACTGAATATACAATATTGGAAGTTTTCATAGTTGGTGTTTTGCTTTTCAATTTTGTAAAAATTGAGTTTAGTTGGTTGTAACTCTTGCGGCATGCTACAATATTGTGCTTTTTTAAAATGTATTTTAATTTTTTTGAAAGGTCTGTTGTATAACGTAATGTTATGTATTGTTTTTGTATTTCCTGTTGTGAATCATCCTTGCTTTTCGTTCCTAGGTTGTTCTAGTGTTTGTATGTTCTTTTTTTAATAATTTCGTCAATATCTTTAATATTAAAATTGTTCTGTATAAGTGTGTCTTTAACTTTTCTTAGAATCGAGGGTCTGAATGTAGGGGACGTTAATAAAATGGCTCTGTCAACCAAGTTCACGATTACACTCCTTTTTTGGTTTTTTGAATGGTTTGTAAAGTTGTTCAAATATCTTCTGGACCAGGTTGGCTTTGTATACCACTGCGTTTGAATTTTATTATTCTGGCGTATTAAAGTCATATCTAGGAAATTTATATATATATATATATATATATATATATATATATATATATATATATATATATATATATATATATGCAATTCCCGCTGATTTTTAAAATTCAAAATACTAATGCATTGCTCAGCCAATTTAAACAGCATACTTTTGAAAAAGTACCAGAGTTTTAGTTACGGTTCAAAAGGTTGACAACTTTCTTATGAAGCTATGAGTCTTTTGACATTAAATGCACATTACCGTAGTGGGTACTGCATATAAAAAAATAAATATTTTACCTCGTGTACTAAGAGACGATTGTTCTAGGAGTCTTGGCTGGGTACCCTATATTTTCAGATAATTTTTTGTATAGAAATGTACTTTTAGTTTTTAGAACATTTCGTGAGGATATTCGATGTGTACTCGATTTTCATAAATTTCTATTTTTATAAAATTTGTGTAGCTCCTGCAAATGACTGATTTTCTATTGTGAATTCATTTATATAATGTGATAAATAAATAAATCTAGTTAAACTGGAACAGTGTGCCTATTTACTGAAAAATTCTGTGCTTTATTGAAAATGGTAATAAATAACATAACTCATTTTCTGAAACAATTTTTTTAGGACAGAAATAATTAAAAAATTCTTTTTATCTAATGTACAATACCGTAAACTAGTTATTGGATGTTTCTCAATGATATGTCTCTATGGTTAGTTTCAAGTGGCCTCGTAACTTAATTCATCTCTCTTCTATCTCATTTAAATAATATTTCTTAAGAATTGTATTACTAAAAAAATGGATAACATAACTAAAAACAAAATTGAAATAAAAAGAAAAAAAATTAGGAGCTAAAATAAAAAATGAAAGAAAAGAAAAAAAGGACCCGTTTGGCAAACGTTCGGGATAAAGCGAAAAAAGGATTGAACGTGTATTTATTACTTATTAATGATAGAACAAGTGTGTAAAAGTTTTCCTACTCAGTAACGAATTTTTGAGTATAACCAGAGATGTTAATTACACCATTGGATAAATATTTTACATGCGTGTTTCGTGCTTTTTTTAAAGATGATAAACAGGTCGATTTTTAGAAATAAGAGACGTTGACAAGAGCACATATAATCGTGTAATACTTCAGTAGTCATTACGTCTCTCTACGCTGAAAAACTATAAATCCACTGCAGCTCCAAGTTGGAATTACGCAATTTAAAGATCTTTAAGAATGAGAAATACTGATTAATTGTAAGATAAAATCTGATATAGATAAGATAAAAAGTCCCATATATAAAAAATTAAAATTTGAATATCACCTAAATTCGCCGAAGCAGAGATATCTTCAAATAAAAATAGTGGATATTATAGATAATTTAAAAAATGAAGAATTAGAAAAAATTATAGTAAAAAAAATATGTTGAAAAAAAAATGATGGATTTCTGTTTAAAAAGCCCGTAAAAAAATGAAAACTCGTTATGTGTGCAGTGCGAAATGTGATCCAGATACTTTTAGTTTAATAATGTTTAATAAACAAAAGCTATTTGTACACTTTTCATATTGTAGAGTGTTCTAATAATTTAATATATTAAGATGCTATAATTGTAGTGAACATGATCATAATATGGTCACATCATATTACTAGAGAATGCAAAAGAGAAAGCAAGTATAGTGCAAATGGCAGGAAATCAAATGAAAAACATAAAACGAAATTAGATACTAATTATTCATCTTTTGATTTATGTGCCTAATATTCCTAGGGAGATGGAAAATTTAGAAACAAAAAATCTGAATAGCAGTTAAAGCACGACAGACAGAAATTGATCATTTCAAAATTATATATCAAAGCGTTCAGCGTTTTAAAAATAAAATAGACGTTTTTAAGGGGGGCAATACATGTAACTGCTCAAAAAATCGATTATTTTTATTACGTTAAAATGTTCTAAATGCTCTGTAGAATACGCCAAAAAAATTTTTTAACCGATATTCGTATTAGTTCTCGAGTTATAGTTAGTTATAGGCAGCGCGGCGTTCCTCAGCCAGTCGAGCACACCATCCGCGCGTTCCTGCCTACTTTCTCTTCAGCGCTATGGGCGGTTCTCTAATTGTGTATCCCTTCCAAATTCTTATAAATATGAAACTATTGAAATATAGATACAGATGACCGAGAAGACCAGAGGAAGGAGTACCACAGGAATTCGTACTCTCTCCGCACCTCTATAATATATCGACTCACGACATCCCCAAGACTAGAAATACAAACATGGCCCGGTTGACAGATGACACAGCAATTATGGCTAGATCTACACATCCGTTGATGATCAGTAGGTACCTGCAAGAAGAGATGGACTTAGTCAATAACTTGTTTATCTCTTGGAAAATCGCAGTAAATGCCGAAAAGAGTCAAGCGGTTTTCCTGACGAAGAAAGGAGACCACCGAGCGAGATGATAGATACAGATGGCAAACAAGTTGAGTGAACTAATGAAGCCAAATATCTTGGAGTGATATTAGACAGAGGATTGTGCTGGGAAAAGCACACCGCAGCTGCAATAAAGAAATTTAAATTGACGAGAAGACAACTCTACCCGCTTCTGAATGGAAGAAGCAAAATGGGTTTGAGAAATAAACTTACGATAATAAAAACAGTGCTTAGGCCATTATTGACCTACGGATCTACAGCATGGGGCTATGCTGCAGAATCACATATTAAAAGGCTTGAAGTCCAGGAGAATATAGTATTAAGAATGTCCTTAAACCCCCCGTGGTTCGTCAAGAACGAACAGATAAATATAGAAATGAGATGGACCCCTTTACGGGAAGTCCTAAGATTAAGGGCTGCAAAAGTCTTTCAAAAAGCCGAAGAGCATGACAATTCACTGATAAGACAAGTAGAATGCAACTCTAGGTAAAGAATCCAGGAAGAATCCAGAATATCAGGTAGAAGAGAGAAGAGAAGAAAGAAGTAGAAGAGTGAAGAAAGAACTTCGAAGTAAAGGAAGAAGCAAGACCGAACGGTAAGTAGATACCGTGGAGGAATCCCAAGGGTAGCACCGAAGAAGAAGGGAGCATGAAGCCCAGGTCAGATCAATATTATAGGTAATGAGAGAAAGACGAGCGAATGGGAGCGAGATCTACCTTACATTATACGAAATGTAAGGGGTGAACAGCAATACGTGCAATGGCACCTGGAGCGGAAATACCAACGAGTGACGACCGGGTTTATAAGGCTTCGGCCCGGAAACCAATGGGACATTCACAGTGCTCTTCCGTAGGCTCTAGCCTCACTATAGCAAACAGAAGGAGATCGTGGGGACCTTAAGTCCAGGGGGGGGGGGTTAGGATAGGAATCCAGCACTACCTACACACTTCGTGTAGGTGTCTATGCTAGATTTCCCCTCCTCTAAAAAAAAGTATAGATACAGATGTACATTTACTGAGACTGAGACTGAAGAGCAGCTGTATGGAGCTGGAATCGCTGACTAAGGAGTAAGTTACAATAACAACTAATAATCAATGCTTTTTATCTACCGCGAACTTTAAACGCGTTTTTCTCAAAGTAGTACTTTTTCAACTTTTGTGCAAAATATTTCGAAAAATATTCGATCGATTGAGCTCAAATTTATACCACATCTACAAAATACTATTATCTTTTAGTTGGACCTACATGTTTTTGTAATTTCGGAAAAATAATTGGTTTATTAAAGTTTAAGACGCGATTTTTTTGAAATATAATCGATTTTTTTTATTTAAACTAAAATTAATGAAAAAATTTCATTTTTTTTCTAAACTTTACTGGTTAACCTATGAACTATACATCTCATTAACATATTTTTTTTTTTCTGAATGTCGCAGGTTCACCGGAAAAAACGTTAAGTTACACAAAGTTTCGAGGTATTTTTGTCATTCGCTCGCATTTTCTCCATTTTGTATTGAAAAATTATTAAAAAAATATTTTCAAGTATTTTTGGACATGTACTTTAAGGATTTCATATTTAAAATTTGTTTAATAAATAATACATATCTATTAAATCAATATGAAATTAATATATTTTTTAAATTTTACATGTATTGCCCCGCTTAATGTTATGCTTGATAATAAGAACTGCGATCTTGCGTGCTTCACGGAACACTGGTTGACTATTATAAAACTGGAAAACTTTGAGTAGGAATCCCTTTTTACATGGAACCTATATTTTATAATCGGAATCTTGCGAACTGTCTTTCTGTAACGGACATTTCGAGGTATGCCAGGGAACTTGTTTTTCCGTTATATATCATATATTGATGAATTTCTTTTAATTCTAAATTTATTTCTGTCAGAAAGACTGGCTTGATAATGATAGAGGCATGGTTTGCTTTTGTCATATGATATTACAAATTTTATATATGAAACTACAAGACAAACATGGCAGAGTGTGTCTGGCATTAATTATGTTTCTGTAACCCTCGATTAACCTCAGCTCACATGTGAGATTGTGCAGAATATATTGTCTGATCATGCTGCACAAATTTTTAAAAGAGCTCTGGATTTAAGTTTAACCAACGAAAAAGATATATATGGTAGGTGCTATAGAAGAATTTTTTTTTCATATTATGTATTTGACTTGCAATCCAAGTTGGAATTACGCAATTTCAAGATGTTTAGGATGGAGGAATACTGATTAAATGTGAGGCAAAATCTGACATAAATAAGATAAAATGTCCCGTAGTAGATATGGTAGAAAATTTACAAAAAGAAGATTTCGAAAAAATTATAGTCAGGCAAGATATGTTGACAAAAAATGACGAATTTATGTTTAAAATGCCGTAAAAAAAGATGAAAACTAGTTATGTGTGCAGCACAAAATATGATCTGGATACTTTTAGTTTAATAATGTCTGAAGAACAAAAGCTATTTGTACACTTGTCATATTGAAAAGTGTCTCAATAGTTTAATATATAAAGGTGCTATAGTTATAGTGAATATGATCATAAAAATAGGGAAATCTCTAAAAGTACTGATTACAGGAGCGGACGTAATGAAAAGCATCCTCAAAGGATCTGTATTCGTGACAATGCGTGATCGCTTCTTGGTGTGTCGTTCACGGAATCTACGACAATCTTTATTTCTTGCCTCCCGGGCAGATCAAGGTATAATTTTCTTGTTTCAATGCAAAACTTTAAAATTCCAAACATTTTATGTCATATCTTGATGTTAAAGTTCTTAAAAGGACATGCAATTTTCGAATAGGACTTACATGGAATGCTTTAATTTCGCTGCTCAATTCAACATTTGAAAAAATTCTACGAGCTGTGTTTCCATTATCCGTGTTGCCATAATTAGGTTTTGACTTATATACTATGAGAACCATGCGACCTTTAAACACTGTTTTGGATCTCGTGAGAGCGTTGCTTCACAACAGCTTTATCGTCGTCTCTTCTGACGTGCTACTTTTTTACTTCTAAGCGATAGCTGGTGTGAAGTATACATTTGAAAATGCGGATCCATGCATGTAAAGTACATAAATCAAACCCAAAGTGTTCTTCGTTGCTGGTATAGTTCTTTGACACCTCGCTCATAGTAAACGAAGTGGCACCACAAATATAACACTTTTGTATTGAACGTATGTCCTTCAAATTTACACACTTTACCATCAGTCATCGTCAACAACAAATCATGTTTTACTGGGATTTGAGATCCACCAATGTTGCATTATGTTGGAAGAAGTTTACTCTTTGGCAAAAATAAACTTGATAGGTAGGCAATCGTAGAAGAAGAGAGTGAATTTTGCCAGATTGCAGTTTCGCCATCAAGCAATTTCAAGAGGATAAATGAGTACACTAACAGAAATTCGTCTATATCGCTGGTCTTCTAAAATTTCTGCTATTCCCCGAAATCCCATCACAACTCTATTAGCTGATCAACGTATAATATGAACGAGGTAACACACTTCTAATAACTTCAGACTGAGCTTCAACCAAACGTTCAGTCGTTTTATTTAAAATCGTCTGAAGTTCAATTTCAGCTCGAAATTCAATCACATATGAAGCTTTGGACTTACCTAAGCCGTAAAATGATGGATACACTTGATGTCCTGCCTTTATTAACCACTTGTTTGTTTGTTTATAGGAGTGACAAGTACATTTGGAGTCAACATAATACGCTAACGCTTCATCCGAGGTCAACTGCCTACATTGTTCAGAACACGTCTTTTTTTTTCGAACTTTCACCAATTTTTTTTTTATTAAATTAGCCACATTTCGATATCCCTCCTTCGAAGTGGCTAATTCTGTTACTGTAGTTAGCTCACTTGCGCTTCGGGTCTTTAAGAGATCTTTTACTCTTTATGTCTTTGTTTTTGTTGATGAATCATGAAATGATTTTTTGGATCGGTCTACAGATCGAGCCCCGGATGATGTTGAAGTGGTTTCCACTTTTTATTTTTAATGAAAAAATTTCTTTATTAGACTTAGGTGAAGTCCACTTTTCGCGGAAAGGCTTGCGATTTTCATCTTAAGTTTTCTTAAATATTCGTTAGAAGCATCAGTAATATGTTTTTCACATAAATCGTCAAAAGTACAACTGATTCTTTCACTCTCTCATGTTTCGGCCATTCTTCGACAAAATCTAATTTCGTCATTGTTATGACTTGTTCTGAAACAAAGACAATAATTTTACTTGCGAGCCTTTGCAGGGTCTAAAATATGTTTAAATCTATGGCTGAATGTTGTATATATAATATACCGAAGAATCTAGATGGATACATTTGGATACAATTGCAATCCTTTAAAATTTACAATTAAGAAGAAATGTGCAGGCTTTCTTTATAGATTTTCTTCTTCTTCTTCTTCTACTTGTATGAGATCTGTTGATCTGTTAATTCCGGTCGTGCCTCCCTATCATTTCCTGTGATGTGGACTGCCAGCTATCTCTCCATCTTTTCGGTGGTCTTCCTGGTGGTCGGTTTCCTGCTGGTTTTCCCTCTAGTACTATACGGGGTAGTCTGTGTTCGGACATCCTTTTTACGTGGCGATACCATTCCCGTCTTCTTTGTCTTCCCCATCTTACTATATCCTGTGTTCTCTGACGTCTACATTTCTTACACGATCTCTCCTGGTTTTACCGACTATCATCCTCATTACCCTCATTTCAGCCACCCGTAGTATACTTTTCGTTTTACTAGTGTCTTCTCTCGTTTCTATTCCATATGTCATTATGGGTCTTATGCATGTTTTATAGATCTTAATTTTGCTGTCCATTCGCATATATTGATTTTTCCATACAAATTCTCTTAGACATCCTGTGGTTGCTGCGGCTTTGTTGACTTGGCATTTTACGTCCTTTATAGGTTCATGACTGCTGGATATATTTACGCCAAGGTATTTGAACTGCATCACTTGCTCTATGGGTCTGTCCTGGATTACTAGTTTGCATCTAATGGGTTCCTTACTGATGGTCATACTTTTCGTTTTTTCGATGGAGATATTCATATTAAGTCGTTGTCCCACTTGGTATAATTTAAAGAGCTGTCTCTGCAGATCGTCTTCGGTTTCTGCGAGGATTGCGGTATCATCGGCATAGCCCACCAAGCTGATACGTGTGTTATTTATTCTGTACCCGATGTTTAATGTTGCCACTTCTTCTATGATTTTATCCATAATGAGGTTAAACAGGAAGGGGCTGAGACTATCTCCCTGTCTGATTCCTCCGGGCGTTGGTATGCTACCTGAGGTGTGTTGTTCTGTTTTAATTTGTGTTGTATTGGCAGTGTTCAGATTGCAAATTGTCTTTACTATATTGGCGGGTATTTGTTTATCAATAAGCATTCGAATGACGTCGCCTAGTTGGACTTTGTCGAATGCTTTAGTGAGGTCGACGAAACTGACGAATGCTGGTGTGTTATATTCTATGGCCTTTTCTTTAATTTGTGTCATGATAAATATTGCGTCCGTAGTCGATCTGCCTTTTCTGAACCCTTGTTGCTCTTCCCTATTAACTATTAGCTTTTCTAGCTTCTCTTTTATTATTCCTGTGAACAGTTTCATAGTTGTGCACAGTAAAGTTATTCCTCTGTAATTTTCGGGCAATGACTTTTGTCCCTTTTTTAATATAGGAATTGGTATGCTCGTGTGCCAGTCGTTTGGAATTTTCGCTGTACTCAGGATTTTGTTAAATAAAGTGGTAAGTTTTGTTACAAGTTCCGGGCCACCATATTTTAATAGTTCGTTAGGTATTCCATCTGTCCCAGGTGCTTTTCTGTTCTTTAGCTTTCCTAGTCTTTCTCTTGATTCCGTCTCTGAGACGGTTGCGTTTGATGCTGTCCGGTATTCTATTTCTTGTATTTCTTCAGCGTTATATAGTGTACCAAAGTATTCTTCCCAAGTTTCTATTGCGACTCCTTTACTTTGAACATACTCATTCACCGGCATCTTTCTGTTCTTTAACATTTTCCACACCTTTCTTTGGGCGCCATGTATATCATGATCTATATCGCTTGTGAATTTATTCCAATGCTCCCTTTTGATGGCCTTAATACGTGAATTGACTCGGTTTCTAGTTTCTATATATTCTGCGTGTTTTTGTTGGTTTGGTGTGCTTTTGTATGTTAAGTAGCTTCTTTTTAATTCTGCGAGGTCCTTTACTTCCTGGCAAAACCATGGTTTGGTGTTGTTTGTTGAATTTATGTTTATTTTTCTCTTTCCAATGGATTCTTCAGCCGCTTGATGTATGGTATTTTTAATTTTTGTCCAGCAGGTCTCCACGTCATATGCGTTACAGTTGAACTCCTTCAGTTTGCCTGTTAGTCTGTTTTCATACAGTTTTCGTGTGCTATCCGACTCTAGAGATTCTATGTTGTACTTTTCGATAAAGACTGGTGCTTTTCGGACTTTGTGCGGTCGTTCCAAGACTAACCTGCACAGTACGAGATTGTGGTCTGTTCTCAAGTTAGCGGAAGTCAGGGTCCTTACGTCAAGTATTTGTGTTGGCATTATTCCTTTATTGGTAATTATGAAGTCAATCATTGACTTTTGACCTCTGGTATTCATAAATGTGTACTTATGTTGATCTTTGTGTGGGAAAAAAGTATTAGTAATTCTCATTTCGTTTCTAGCACAGAAATCTATTAAGAGCTCTCCGTTTTCGTTAGTTATAGGTTCATTGTATTTCTGTTTAACGCCTGGAATGATTTCATCTCCTATTCGAGCATTTAGATCCCCGAATATTATTATTTTTTCATTCTTGTTTATGTTTTCTATAGAGTCTTGCAGTTTTTGGTAGAAGTTTTCTGATTCCTCTATAGGTC
The DNA here is from genome assembly GCA_034092305.1 of Diaprepes abbreviatus. NCBI lineage: Eukaryota > Metazoa > Arthropoda > Insecta > Coleoptera > Curculionidae > Diaprepes > Diaprepes abbreviatus. The sequence continues at coordinate 5,674,783 of JASJET010000043.1, read as the reverse complement.
TTGATATGTCCGGGGCGTATGTGCTAATAAGATGTATTATGGTTTGCTTTAATGTTAGGGATACTTTAAGTATTCTATCGTTGATATATTGTATGTCCTCAATGCATTGTTTATAATTCTCGTGGAGCAGTATACCGACTCCCGAATGGGCTCTTTCATGTTTGGCTTTCCCACTGTGAATTTGGATGTATCGGCCAAATTGAGATGTTCCTTTTCGTTTTGTTTCTGATAGTCCGCATATGTCTATTTTATGTTTTTCCATTTCCATGATTAATTTTTGATCTTTCCCATTCCATGAGGTTATATTCCAGCATCCCAACCTAGTGACATTGCGTTTTGATTTCCATGATCGTTTATTCCTTTTCATAGCGTGTGTCGTTATCGTATTGATCAGTCCTGGTTCCGAGGCCGCGTCTTCGGTTCTGTGAGCTCCATGTTTCTTTTACATCGAGCAGGTAGCTAGCCTCACTCGATAACCCTCCTTCTTTACCTGGGCTTGGGACCGGCAGTGGTGCCTTTTGAGCTACTCAATTCACCCATCACACACCACAGGCGAAGTTTTTATAGATTTTAAAACCTATATTATACCAAAAATAAATACGTGATATTAGTGTACATACCTTGAATAAAATATTCCATCATAAAAAACTTGTTTCACTCTGCTACCAATTTTCAGAGATGCTGTCATATTTATGATACAAAATGAAACTGATTTGTAAATGCAAATCAAACTCCTTGATCACTTACCTTTTGACCTCCAAAAATAACTGAATTAGGGGATTAAAGTAATCAGTTCATGGAATTCGGTAACTGGGGGGGGGGGGGGAGGGTGTTGTTTACAAATTGTTGCCAACTGTTCCTGGAAACTGAGTCATGAATTTTGTCCTGCTAGCTTGTACTGGACGAGACACTGTGTCACACTAAAATTATTATTATTAATAAGATTCTATTCATAGCCTATTGACTATTTAAGTCTGAATTAAAAAAAAATCAAAATTTTAGGTTTATTAGTGAAATTAAATATCAACTATTTTGCAAATTTGGAAAACTTGAAATAATTGGAATCGAGCTGTCAAATAATATACTATTTCAAAAAGTATAAGTTTGATCTATAACACAAAATCTGCTACTGTTGAAAAGAACTAAATACGCCAGTGGATTTTTCCTAAAAAACTCTAGAATAACCATAATCCGTTTTTATTTTTTCATTAATTTACATATTTCTTAAGATACAATTTCGCCGTATGTTTTAAAAACAGAAAGGACTAGAAAAATTTTGTTTGTTGTTGCATCTTTTGTTTAACAAAAAGTAGCACAGATTCGTGAAAATCACAAGTCTCTATCTATATGAATAATAGAGATGTCCTGCAAAAGTGTTGAAAATTGGGCACCTTGTACATCATCAAATATATATATATATATATATATATATATATATATATATATATATATATATATATATATATATATATATATATATATAATTCTAAATATCAATGGAGATATGAAACTTATTTCTATTCTGTTCTTAAAAATTGCCTTAATAATTTCAAAATCATGTTATAAGTATTTACAGTCTGATTCTCAAAATTGTTTTATGAATGATCAAATTACTTTCACTGGGTTGTCGAGATCAAGTAAATCATAAAAACTGAAAATTGTTCACTCAAAATTAATTTTTCCAAAAAGGAAATATTATGATTCATATGTTACATAGTTTTTTCCAAGAATAAATAAAACAATTGTATTGCTTTTTTGTGTTCTATAAAAAACTTTGTCAAATAAAGAAAATATGTTTTGTTTCTGTTCAGAGAATAAGCCTGATTTATGTTGTTCCGATAATATTATTAGAACAAAAGAAAAATGTTTAGGGAAAATAAAAGGCTTTTATAAGTTAACCTTATTTGGTGACGATTTTTTTAGGAATTCGCTATCTCTCTCATGAAAAATGCAGGAAAGGTAGGTTTTTTACATTTAAAATGTTGTTAAATTCCCCAACCCTTATTTAGCTATTCTCAATCAAAAACTTACCGATAGAAAAGCAATGAAATATGTCATACTTCTAGGAAAATTATTATAAAAATGATTTTTGCTGGATTTTTAAAAGTTACGTTCGACATAAATCACATACTTAATGTTTTGTATTAATTCCTAAATCGATTGTTCTGCCGTTTTTATATTATGCCCCTAAATCAGTTTGCCAATTTAATATCCCGGAAAATAAATATCCGACGGTGAATCCGGCAAAAATAAATTACTTACTTGTTTGTGTGTTGCTTTTTTATCAAAAAAACATTATATTAAAACAACGAATTCTGTCAAATGCGGTAGAAGTTATTTTACCGTATGTTATTTTGCAGAGTTTCCAAAAAAGAAAGGCAAAAATAGCACCTTAATATATCTACATAGTATAACACTAAGTTCCTCGCCCCGTGTGTCTGTATGCAAAATTTCCTAAGTAATTACTAAACGGATTTTATTTTACTTTTCATTAATGTTTTATATTTTGGTGTATAATTTGTGGGTTAAAGAATAACATAATCCCAGCTCTTGCATCGTCATCGTTTAAATTAGAACCATTCTAAGTTGACAGTAGGCGGTTTATACTGAAAAATATAGCAAAAAGTCAAGTAAATTTTGAACCATAAAAATACTAGAGTAAAAAACATTTTCTTTTATTTCTGAACTAGCAACCATGGAAAATTTTACTTATTTTCGTTACACAACTATTTCTAGTTACCTATATTTATTTTACTTTTTCCATGCATTTAAAGGAAATAATATGTACAAACAGTTTATATCCTACCAATACAACTCTGGTTCTCTCTCCATACGCGTCTCTACCATCTTATGGTCTCATCAGTGGATCTGTATCGAACCAAGAGCTACATTTACAGGAAAGAAATTTCTAGACAAAATATAAATTTCGAGACATATTAGCAGGATATTAAACCTGCAGACCCTTAATATTAGGTTTAAACTGACAAGAATTACTGCCCTCGATTCAATAGCTTTAAGCTCAGGTGCATCAAACCCAGAGTAGCTCCGAGCAACACTGAATAAAGTGTTTATTTGCAGGGTAGATAACCTACAAATATTTTTTTTCGGAATTGTTGTTTTTAATACGCATAGCAAAACATATTGAGGACAAAAAGGTAAAAATATTATATTATTACTTATTTGTTTTCAATTTTGTCTGGTGTCATGGCATTTTCGGCCATAAATATTTCGCAATTCGTTAAAAAAACTATGAACGTAAGTCCGATATCTTGTGAAATAATCTTATTTTTGTGTCTCCATTTCATGTATAAAATGTTTTTTACCCAAAAATAGCATCTAAAAATGATAACTGATAGCTGCTAGGGCTTTATACACCAAATATTTTTATTGGTATTTGAGGGGCAAGGGGAAAGCAGATCTGACAAGCGCCGAGGCAAAATACACTAATTGAATAAAGCAAGGGCTTCTTGCACCTGAGCTGCTCCGGCCCATGAATCGAGGGCAGTATATAACAATAAATCAAGCAAATTTTGAATCATAAAAATTATTTTCTTTTATTTCTGAACTGGCAACAATGGAAAATTATACTTATTTTAAGGACACAACTATTTCTAGTTGTCTATATTGATTTCCCTGTTTCTAAGCAGTTAAAGGAAGGAATATATAACTCTGGTTCTCTCTCTCCATACGCATTTTGACCACCTAATAGCCTCGTCAGTGGAGCTATATCGAATCAAGAGCAACATTCGCAGGAAACCATTGTCTATATAAAATAAAGATTCTGAGACATATAGGCAGGATATTAAATTTGCCGATCCTTAGTATCCTAATTAGATGTTTCGAAATTCATATTTTACATGGACAATTTTGTTTCCTGCGAATTTTGCTCTTGGTTCCATACATCTTCACTGACGAAAGCATTAGGTGGTCAAAACGCGTATGGAGAGAGAACCAGAGTTATATTTATAGGAAATATACTTTTTGTATATATTTTTTCTTTTAACTGCTTGGAGAAAGGAGAATAAATATAGGCTATTAAACCCGGCAGCAAATAGGTATATTTCTTACTGAAATCTTAATTTTTAGGCAAACATTCTTCTTACTGATGTCAAGGTTTTGTATCTAGATTTTCCTCCTTATAACCCCTACATAAGCATTTATTTGTTGACATATGTTCTATAAATTATAAAAATGTCATGAGAAAAATAAAACTGGCCAACTAGAAGATCCTATTGAACCTTTTTGGTGAATTGACTGTTGAAAATTATCAGCCAGATTCACTTAGAAGGTTTAAGACTTAGACCCAATCTTCGCCATAATAGTTAGAATTTCCAGAAAATCAGTTTTCTTTTGTTTCTGATATTATTATAATTTATGTTACAAATGGCAATAAATAAATGCTTATATTGGAATACTAAGGATAAAAATCTAGAGACAATTTTTTTTGTTTTTGTATTTTTAAGGTTCAAAACATGTTTGGTGTATTGTTATACTTGTCAGTTTAAACTCTCTACTTTCAATTTATACCGACTTTAAAGTTAGACCATGTTAGTGAATTAGGTGGATTAACTTTTTCCGCCTAATTCTCTTACTTGGTCTAACTTTAAAACGAGACTAAGTTGGCAGTGGAGGGTTGAAATCGATAAGTTCAAGTCAGACAAGTTTTGAATCTTAGAAATTCAAGTGTAAAGAATAGTTTTCTTTTAATTTTAAACCGGCAAAAATGGAAAATTTTATTTATTTTCCTGAGACAACTATCTCTCTCACGTTTAATTGTTGACATGTATCATATAAATTATAAAAATATTAATAAAACTAAACTTACCAATTAGAAGATCTAACTTCTATGACAACTAGATCGAGTTTAAGCCTTATAAAGGGTTTCCAGTGAGAGCTATTTAATTCACAAATATTGACAATTCGGCAATATCGTAGGTTCATAAAACTTGGGCAGTCTGTTTCTATGAATTAGTTCAATTTTCACCATTGAACGATACACAGTGTATTCTCGAAAACAAACATACAGACAACTTCGTGATTTTTTGGGTGCAAATAATCATCCATCGAAGAAGACTATTTACTGAATGGTGCAAAAATTTGCAGAAACTGGGTCCGTTACAGATATACAGACACCTGTTCGTATCTGAGGTTTCTACTTAGATGAAAACATTATCAGGGTCTGTAAGACGAAAATGTCTATTCCTCGATATTCGTAGCAACTAGGCCTTATGTTACCACGAACCTGGAGTATTCTAAGACAGACTTTGGCTCTTAAACCATATAAAATCCAGCTGATGCATTAACTAAAGCCAAATGATCATAGACAGCGACTTGAGTTTGTTCGATAGATAAAGCAAAAGTAAGAAGGTGATGATTTTTCTCAAAAAATCCTTTTTACCGACGAGGCGAATTTTCATCTTTCAGGTTACGTTAACAAACAAAACTGCCGGATTTGGAGTGATAAAAATCCAACGAAAATTGAGGAAAAACCTATGCATAATCAATATGTAACGGTTTGGTTTTTGCACGCGGGGCAATATTGGGCCATTTTTTTTCGAAAATGAAGAAGAAAAAGCTTTTAGAGTAAATGGCGAACGTTATTACACCATGTTACACGACTTTTTATGACCAGAACTGGAAGATATTGATCTAGACGGTATTTGGTGTCAACAGGATGGAGCAACGTGTCACACGGCCCGGAAGACAATGGCCCTTTTGCACACCAAATTTAGGGACAGAATCCTTTCCAGAAATGGTAACCTCAATTGGCCGTTAAGATCTTATGATTTAAAGCCACTCGATTATTTTCTGTGGGGCTACGTGACAAGTAATCTATAAACAATTCCCGATTTAAATAATGAAATTAGGCGCGTAATTAGTAAGATAGACCTAACTTGTGCTTAGACGTTATTCAAAATTTGGATAAAAGAATTATTGCCTGTCAAAAAAGCAATTGTAGACATTTGTAGAATTACCTCACATAAAAATAAAACAAGCTTGTTAAATAAACTCTTTTTCATTTGTAGAAAACATCGGGATATTCTTATTGGTAAAGCTTTTTCTTTTTTACTTGTTAACTTTGATAGCTTTATGCATTGACAGCACACAGTAAAATATATCGTATCTATGGTAGTAACACTTTTTTACAAAAGCAGTTGACTTGTTTAAGTTTTTCTTAAAATTATAGGGCAAAAATCTTGATGTTGATCTTGATCCGAGAATGAGCAACTGGATTTTGGAGCCGATTGGAATGAAAAAATGCTTAGAAATTAACGGCGAGTTAGCCAAAGACGGAGAAAACTGGAAGGATGTGTGTCTGTGGTGTTTTGTGAGTCGACTATTGGGCGTTATATAGAGTTAAAATTTTTGTTATAAAGCATTGAAAGTCTTCGCATTTTAGATCGCGGTTTATAATTGAGGTCCACACAAACCAATGCGCGTTTACTGTAAGGCTTTGGCTTTATTCTGAAAATTTCCAGACCTTTCCAACCTAGACTTGGAGATTGTTATTCAAGTCGGGGCACCTTATCAAATAATTGAGTATAAAATAGCATTATAGGGTAATAGTTTTATTCTGATAGGTAACTTGCTGTTCTTATTTATTAAGGCATAAATAGCACAAAGAGCTTTTTTGACCACTTCAAGAAAGTAGTTCATATTGCTGGCATAATTTCCTTCTATCAAAGATTACTCCTAGACATTTTGCTTTTGTTCTCCAGGAAATTTGCACTTCGGAGATAGATATTCGATTTTCGGGGTTCGGAATATATGATTTGGTGAACATTATATCTCTCGAGTTTGTATATATGCCATTGAAATCTAATGTTAACTAAGCTGAATCTAGATGATGACGCTGCTATCGTAGTATCATCAGCGAACAAATAAAGGTTAGTAAAATTGTCCTTATTGTCCTTGGTATATCAGTAGAATATAAACTTAAAAGAACTGGAAGCAAGGGTAATCCCTGACATATTCCAGTCCGTATGGCTTTAAATTGTGACAAGTGTTCGTCTGCGAAGCTTGAAAAAAATCTAGAAATAATCTTACCAAGTAATTTGGAACGCTCAGTCTTATTAATTTTACAACAAGCTCATTGTGCCATACTTTGTTGAGGGGTTTTGACATATCAAAAAATACTACTCCCATGCTAAACTTTCGGTTGAAGCCTTTGACTATATCAATGAGTTCTTTGGTTTACGAAAATGTGTTTAGCTCTGAACACAACTGCTCCGAAAAAACTCTCAATACGGTAATGAAAATACTAAAATATCACAAAAATTGTAATTTAAACTGAAACTTTTTGGAGAAAAAAGATAATCAATTTATTCTAAAAAACAGGTTTCACGTCTATAGACATGTGTCAGGGAAAAAAAAAGGGGGGGGGGGAGTGTAAAACCTTTGTTTAATTGTTTCTACTTTATTTTTGACTGAATTTTCATGAAATGAGTATTTTATTCATAAAAAATACTCTTCTGATTGCATCTCAGTATTTTAGGAAACATTAAAGTTATAAGCGAAATTAGTTTTTTTTAGTTAATTTTTGACACCCTATAGTTTAAACAAGAAGTCATAAAGTGGGAGATGACCTATTAAGAGTCACATTTCTTTTACTCATTAACGGATTGGCCTTTTTTTATAGTTTATTGTTTAAAATGTTATTTATCATAAATATGATGAAAAGGCTGTCATGCCGTACTAAACTTAAATTATTAATATTCACTACATACAAAAATTGACATATGAAATATTTGAAAACTTTTAATATAGGTACACATAATTTTTCCTAGAAAATAATATAAAATAATGGAGGTATAAATTAACTTTTAACAAATATTAATTAATAAAAACAATATATTATGTTTTTCCTGCTTTTACTTTAATATGAAAATTGTGACTATTATTTTTAACCCTTAAATAGTAATATTGCTGTTACTGTTACGATAAAATTAAATTATAGATTTTATTCACCTGAAAATGTTAATTAAATGATTTTTTCGCATTATTATGGGAATTTTAATTGAACAAGAATTTTTCGTTCACCTGGAAGGATTATACAATCAGTTCAGGCGAACAATAATTTCATTGTTTTTTTCCGAAATAATATTAACGAATTTACAAATAAATATTTGGCCAAGAACTGAATTTACAGTTATACCAATGATCTATTGGTATACCACCAAAAATTTAATTATGAAACAATGATTTTCAGATACCAGTTGCGGAATATTCGAATCTACAGAGAGTCTTTCGGTAACCGTCCATTAGAATATCTCGAGAAATAATAAGATTTGAATCCTGTGAATTTGTATAATCGAATTTTCGACAACGCTCTTTTCAGACGAGTAACACCTACCTTGTGCAACTTCCGGTTATACCGGAGGTTGTCCAAAACTTACTTACTTTAAAGGCATATCAGCAAAATTATTTGTACTTGAAGTCGGTTTTGACAAGTTTCGTCAATAGTAATTCATTATGTAGGTATTAATAATAACATTCTGATTTTTACCTGTTTATGTTTAGCATTAGTAACTTTTGAGTGTTTCGCATTAAAACCGATTTATCTCAAAAACCGCCAGTTTTATCGAAATAAATTAAGAGTACCTTTTTTGAAGAAGAATGTCCAAACTATTTAAAAAACAGCTCTGTAAAATGACACCTGTCAAAAATTAGGCCCAACAAGTGTGGCTTAAGTCCGTTCCTGGCTTTTCTGATGATCTAAAACATCTACTGTAGTATGGTTTAATGAATCTTTATGGCCTCTATAAAATTAGGTTATAAGGTAAATCGCTGGGTACCCCTTTAGGACTCCATCTCCGTTAAGGGGCGCTTTTATTTCTATGAGAAAGTGGGATTGTTTTGACCTCCCCTATATGTTTCGGAGAAATTGGGAGTTACTTGGTACTTACCCGACACCCTGTATATGGAAGACTAAATATAGGAAAATTTAGAGAAATTGACAATAGACTAATGTTGTTGGGAGCAACCTGGCTAAAATATTTTCAAGTTGGTGACACTCCTGGTTATACGGAAAGTAGGTGTCTGGCTTATTTTAAATGGAACATCCTATATATTTTTGCATCTTTGAATTCTGCGCAAGATTTTAGGCACATTTTGTATAAATGTCAAAGCGTTTTTGGCATATTTAAGTTTTTATGTCAAAAATTACTATAACCCTGCCTACATAATACTTGAACAGCCCCTAGAAATACCGGCACAATAGACACCACTGTTGTATTTTGACTTGAACTAAAAGAATTATTTAACTACTACTTGAAGAAGAAACCTTTAACTTGATACAGGCTCAAAAATAAATATCATTTTTTCTGTAAGGTACATTTTTATGTTTTGATAACCAATAATACGGGGTTTTAAAAAAAAAGATTAAAAAATAAATTGATGGAATCGTCGAAAGTCAGTTTTTTGAAATAAAAACCCCCAAATTTTCTAATTTTATCGTATTTAGTATTAAGAATAAGGGTAAGTTTGTGTAAGGTCGTCCATGCTAAAAATTTTAAGTTTTCTAAATATTGCTAATTAAGTTTTTTTATATGGCGATTATGCTACGGATTTTAAGTTCAGTTAAAATCTTAATTAGAGCTGGTTACGATGGTATTAAAAAACGATCAAATGCTAATAAAATGTGAGAAGCTGTCACTTACCATTTAAAAATTGTTAATAATCATGCCGGAGCGGTAAATTATACAAACAAAAATTATTCAAACTTATTTATTATTTATCAAGAATGTGACAAAGTTATATCCATCGTAATGTGCTGTTAAATAATTTACCAAAAATTTTAAGAACTTGACATATGTCACAATACCAAATAAATAGATTAGAAAAAATATTTTTTCAGTAAATGCTCGAATTGGCGCCCTTGAACTTCTAGACATTTTTCGCGTCTGAGCAGCACTTCTTGATGGGTCGCTTTTCTTATTGACTCGGGATTTAAACTTGCAAATACATTTCTCACTCGTTCCATGCAATGTTGTTATAGGAATATTATAAATTCGATTTTTAATTGTACCCCAAATAATACAATCTAGCAGTGAAGAATCGGGGACCGGGCTGGCCAAAGGAGGAGACCGTTGATGGCTATCCATCGATCATTAAAAGTATTTTGCCAAAACTATCGATTAGGTAGCCACTATGTGGAGTTGCGCCATCATGTGGAGTTGCGCCATCATGCTGGTAAAACAGGATTTTATAAAGAGCGAGCAGCAAATTGTCTAAATAGTCGTTGTCAAAATTATGTAAAATGTTTAAATAGCCTTCATTTAAAAGTTAATAAGCACATTTTATAACTAGAATAATTCAAAACTTCTAACTTACCATTTAAAGTTTCTTGGTAAAAATTTAGTGCCACGACGCCATCATTTCTTATTTCATAATAAACATTGAACTGCCAGGATTTTTGAAAATTTTGCTCTATAAACATCACTCCAATAATGGGAATTGTGTCAATTAAAGACAGCATTTTATGCAAATTCAGCTTCTTCTGTCAAAATGATATTTTCTAGAAAAAAAAACTTTTCCTTGCGTCCAATTTATGATAAATTCACAGAATGCCACTAGTCTTGGAAGATCAGTTTCTGTTATATGTTAAACCATGAGCAATGTATCTGGATGAAATTTATGTGTGCGTAATATTTTATGAACTGTTAATGTGGGTAATCCTGATTCTAAAGCTTGTCTTACAATGTTGTATATGCAGCAAAATATCCCAAAATAACAATTTCAATATTCTCATTATTAACAAGAGGTTTACTTTTTGCACTACTGGCTTGGCGGATACAAAGTTCTTAAAATTTTCGATTATTTGTTTAACAGTATATTGTGATGGCTTCTGTTTTTGCGGATATCGAACGGCAAATATGTCACAGCTTTATCACGTTCTCCATAAATAATAAATATGTTTAAATAATTTTCGTTTATATAACTTAGACGCCCCGGCATGATTATTTATAAACTTTCAAGTGGTGACAGTTTTATCCAATGCTTTAGTATTTGATTGCTCTTCAGTGTCGTCATAGCCAGCTGAACTAAAAATCCGTAGCAAAATCGCTGTATAAAAATATTAAATTGGTAATATTTCGAAAATTCAAATTTTTCGTTATAGACAACCTTACACAAAGTTACCTCTATTCTTAATGCTAAATAAGATAAAATTAGAAAATTTGGGGGTTTCTATTTAAAAAATTGACTTTTGATGATTCTTTCAATTTAATCTTTTTTTTTTTTTGAAAATCCTGTATAACCAATAGGTTATCAAAGCAGACTCTTTCAACAAAAAATCTAACCAGATACTTTTTTTGGCGCCAGAGCCGTGGAATCAGTAGCAGCGTAATGCTGAAAGAACTAAAGATAGAAGAAGAAAGCAGGAGATCAAATTATTGGACGGAGCTGCAAGGATTGTGACAATCGAAGATACTTCTGGGGAACTACGACTAGAAGAGATTTAAAAAAAATGCATAAGTTTATATAAAAACCAACTCAGATTTCTGACAGGAGTCCTGACGGGGCATTGCTACCTGAAAGGACACCTCAAGAAACTCGGACTGGTAGAAAGAGAAGAGTGCAGATTCTATGAGGAGGAGGACGAAACCTCTATTCATACTCTTCCACAGTGCAACGCTCTAGAAAACTCTAGGTTCTTGGGAACACACCAAATCGAAGAAAGGGAGCTACCCACCTTGAAGCCGTACAACATCCTAAGATTCCTGAGGGAAATAGGATTGGAGGATCTGCTTTAGCCGATAAGGTAATTTTTGCGCTTGGGCAACAGTAGGGGGGTACAATAGATCTATCAGGTCGCAGTGTACAGACCCCCCAACTCTACTACATACATACATTTGAAAAATTGACTATTGATAATTTTTTCAATTTAATTTTAATCTTATTTTTTTGAAAATCCTGTATTATTGGTTATCAAAGCAGGCCCTTTCAACAAGGAATTTACCCAAGTTAAGTACTAAAGGCTTCTTTATGGGAAAAAATGATAATTATTTTAGGGTTTGCAAACTTCATTTTTCACCTAAAAACTATATATATATATATATATATATATATATATATATATATATATATATATATATATATATATATATATATATATATATATATATATATATATTACTGACACCTTCTCCGACGCCCGTTATCGTACTATATAATTTTTGATTCTGATATTTGAACTTAACTTGTGGTAGGAATTGACGGTGAGATGTAGTTTATACAACATCCCCGCCTCTAGACAATCAACCTTCCCTGGGAATCGGAGATTTGTACTCCGGATCCCGATTACAAGGAAGGTATGATTGTTAATTGGGGCCTGAGAACTGCGGGGACTAACATCCCGTCGCGGATTTGGTTTAATATTTGCATGCTTCCTTCCGATCTGTCCTTTGCACAGCCAGGTGCATATCGGTACCCTGATGAGTCTAGTGTAGAGACGAAACATGTACCTCTGCCATATCACTGTGGCGGGGAGGGTAAGTTTTGACTTTCTTCTCGGTATGGTGGTACAGGTAGGCTACCATCTCGATGGTGGTGGAATAGGATAAATTGTGTCTCTTAGAAATTTGTTTCAACTGTGCAACCTCTAACACGGAAAGGGTATGGTTGGAACGAAGTTTGCATTTACTGTTTGCATTTTACTTCATTCATATACGGAGCTGCATATAGTTGTACGTTTTGCTGAATGTGATTTCAGCACTACAACGGCATAGTGTACGACGACTGGTGTCTGGGAAGGTGTCAGTCGGAATCCCACTGACGAGTCCTACGACTGGCACCGAGACGAAATACCCAGAAAATTTTTCCACGAAGCGCAAGTTAGAGCCGCCAGGGGCCGGCCTAACCGCGACAATTTATATATATATATATATATATATATATATATATATATATATATATATATATATATATATATATATATATATATATACAGCTCTCTTAATCTGTATCACCAATATTATTTTTAATTAGATTTATAGGGTTTATGTACTATTTTTGAAATTGTCCTGTAATATGTATGTAAATAAATAAATACATGAAGCTTTTTTTCGATTACCTCAAACAAGAGAGGGTGAATTTCAAAAAATTTCCTAAGTTTTCTTATTTGTTGCTGCTAGAGGAATCCAACATAGTTTTGAAAATTGAGGCGTCTTATGTATGTTGAACAATTGATACTTTAATAAAATTATTAAAGATTTATTGAACATTTGCTGATCGGGCAGTGGTCGCGCGCTGATCTGAAGTAACAAATTATTGTGCAAAAACTATTTGATTGACCGGGATCATTCCTGAGAGGATTTATTTGTCGCAATGCAAAATTCAATGTGTCCAAAGGCCTAAAATATTAGCAATGTTCAAAGTTATTTGCCGCTCACCTGAACAACTGTGTTTTCTCCGCGTCTTTCGTGTATTTTTCCATTTACCAATATAAATTTACAAATTTTTGAAATCGAGATATAATAGATTGAAGGGAAAGTTTTCTGCATTTCTACCACTAAAAATTATCTAACGCGTTAGAAGCTGTGAATATTTGTTACAGATTTAGTGACTAAAGCTGAGATACTATTGACACGTTCAGCCCATGTGAAGTATAAGTAATATTACCGAATCCTCGCTTCCTTATTCATACATGACTTACTTGTGTTAAAGAGTATAGTCAGCGTGATACTTTTGGCTATGCTTACATTGGATGAACTACATTCAAACTTGACACGTATAAATCAAAAGAAAATGTTTTGTTGAACTTACTTTAGAATAGACTCGTTTGTCTTAAATATAACTTTTCGCATTTAATATGTTATTTGAACTTCCTTTATAATATTTGATGGCTACATCAATTGATTGATGAGAGTTCGTTCAATATTTTCATATTGTGTTTTTGCAAAGAAAACTTTTTGCTCTTCCTACATATTAACGTCATTACAAATTCGATATCTTTCTGAGAATGGAACCCAACTTTTTACGAGCTGTATTACAATATTTTTCTTTGGGTTTATCTGTTAATGAGAATCATTATTCAATATACTGTAAGCTGATGTTTTAGTAAAGTATTAGATACCGCCAATTAATAATAATAATGAATTCGTAAAATGAATGTGAAAAACAATGCCCTCCCGAAGCAAAATTTTTGAATTGTTTGAAGTCATGTCTGATAGATCTCTCTCATAACTTCTATTGTTTTTTTCCTGAGCGGTGTTGACCTAATGTCCCGCTACCCTCTTGATGTCATCGCTTCATCTAGTAGGCGGTCTGCACCTACTCTTCTCCCTTCTGGGTATCTACTCTATTAATTTTATACACCATCGATAGTCATTTATTCGTGCTGTATGACCTGCCCATCTCTATTTAGATTGTGCAATTTTTTGGATATTTACCACTTTTGTTCGTCGAATAATATTTATGTTTGTTATTAAGGCTTCAATTGGGATTTTAGCTTTTTCCTTTATAATATCTTTTATTATCATTTTATTTCCTAGTTCAGAGTATCTCATTTTGTTCCTCATTGATGCTCCAAGCATAGCCCGTACCATGACTCTGTGTCTATGTGAGTTTATTGGCTGTTCATATGGATATAGTTTCTAGTCTATACGTACAGACCAGGAAGGTAAAACTGTTGTAGACTCTTTTTTCAAACATAACAGTATTTTTGAAACGTATGCTAATTTGCCGAATAAAGTACATGTCAGATGAATTCTGCATTTTGATTTTCTTTGCAAATTTTATGGTTGAATCTAAATATACAAGTTCGATGACATTATCTATTGCATAATTTTCTACAGATATCTTGGTTTTTTCCAGGATCATAAATTTTGTTTGGCTGTACTTCATTTTTAGTTCTGTATCTAGCAGCCAGGTTTAGTTGTAGCATTTTATTTAAATTCTTGGGATTACCTGCTGTCAGCGAACCGTAGATGGTTGAGGTAGGACCCGGCCATGCACATCTTTGTGGTTTCATCCCAGTCTCTTGAAGACGTGTTTGAGAGTCAACGTGAATAATTTGAGTGATCTGGTATCTCCCTATCTTCTCGTTGTAATGGTAGGTAGTTGGTACTGATTGATTCGTTTAGTTTGACATGAAAGGTTGCGTTTTCATAGATGTTCGTAATGATTTCTAGAGAACCCTTCCTCAGTGGTTCCGAGATCTTTTTGGAAGACAATGAAAGGCATACAGATTGGTTCGTTAGATTCGGCGCATATTTATATCAATATCATTATGGCATACAAATGGTCTGTTGTGCTAAATATTCTTCTGAAACCAGCCTGTTTGACACGCTAGTCAAAATTCATCTCTCTTAATAAGCAGTTCGTTATTACTTTGGTAGAAAGTTTATAGTGTTGTGAAAACAAGATAATTTTCGATATAACTGTTGTCTCTTTTTTGAAAATCAGTATCCTTTCTGAATCATACTAATCCTTCGGTATCCTTCCAGCTTCTAAGG
Organism: Diaprepes abbreviatus; assembly: GCA_034092305.1. Lineage (NCBI taxonomy): Eukaryota > Metazoa > Arthropoda > Insecta > Coleoptera > Curculionidae > Diaprepes > Diaprepes abbreviatus. The sequence continues at coordinate 5,659,328 of JASJET010000043.1, read as the reverse complement.
CTCGACTGAGTAGGATGTCTAACGCTTCCTCTACATGAATGTCTTCCATTTTTAACATTTCTACTGTGGTTTGATCCTTGCAGGGCATTTGTTAGTTTTTAATTTCTTTGGTGATCTCTTAACTTCTCTATTTATGATTTTTAATATTTCAAATCGTTAATATATTATACGATTGTTGGGAAGTGGAGAAACATAATTTGTTGTAAAACTTTCCTGTAACTTCAAATGTATCTTTTTTTTTAAGAGGCACATTTGTTTCACCTCTTATTTTAATTGTCTTTGATATCTCTCGTGAATGTTCTGATTGTAGTATTTTCAACTTACAGTTGTCCCTGATGACGTTGTTTATCATAATTTAAAATTTGATATAATTACCTAAAAAGTAAATCATAAGAGAAGACCAAGAGAAACCGGAAATAACAGCATTGCTTAAATCATATCATCATCATCAGCCCATTTTTGTCCACTGCTGAACATAGGCATCCTCAAGAGATTTCCATCCTCCTCTATTTTGAGCCACTGTGATCCAGTTTGTTCCTATTCTTTTGAGGTCGTCTGTCCATTTGGTCGGTGGTCGTCCCTGACTGCGTTTGTTCGCTCTCGGTCGCCATTCCAAAACTCTTTTCGACCATTGTGTTGTCCCCTATTCTAGCCACATGTCCGGCCCATCTCCACTTTATCCTTACAATGCGCACGATGACATCATCTACCCCTGTTCTTCTCACTTCCTCGTTTCCGACTCGATCTCTCAGGGACACCCCAGCATGGATCTCTCCATTCTGCGTTATGTTATTTGCAGTTTCTTAGCAGATGTTTTGTCAATGTTAGTGTCTGCGCTCTGTATGTTAAGACTGGGAGAACACATTGGTTGGCTTTCCGTTTCAGGTTTGTGGGTATATCTGTCTTGAATATATCCCCGAGTTTTCCATAAGCAGCCAATCCTAAAGCTATTCGTTTGGATAGCTCACTCGTCTGGTTGTCCCTTCCAATCCGAACTTCGTGATCAAGATAGTTATATTTCTCGGTAATTTCGATGATTTCATTTTCTATTTTTATAGACTCACTTAGTACTAAATTTGTCATTATTTTTGTTTTTTATAATTTATCTTCTGACTCGCTCTTTGTATTGCCTGTTGTAGTTCTTCTAGCATTTCTCTGATTTCTTGTAGATCGTATGATATTAGGACTATATCGTCAGCGAATCTAAGATGACCCAGTCTTTCCCCCATCTATAATAATGCCTTTCTCTTCCAAATCCAAAGCTTTAAACGCATGTTCTAGCACTGTCGTGAGGATATTGTATCTCCCTGTCGAATTCCTCTTTTTATTTTTATTTTCTTCGTCATAGTGTGTAAGTTACTTACAAGTAAAGGGAAACAGTGCAGCAAACTACAAGCCTGGCAAGAAATAGAATAGAGCCATGTAAATTTGTAGAAGTCACTAGGTAATGAAAACGTTTCATCACTTCAGGTATAAGAAGTTTAGATTACGTATGTATTTTAAACTTAAATAAACATTCTAACAAAATATTATAAACTCTTAGGATCCAAAGAGAGTCGCATTATTGAAATTAATTATGTAGAAACGACCTTACAGCAAATTATGTTAGTTTCTTAAATTATCAGTAAATTGTAAATTTTAATACCCTCATTAGAAGTATTCATGGCTGCATCTTAATCCAACTAGCCAGTTTTCAGATAGAGTCTTTTATAATAAGTAACTTTGTCGATTTAGATTCACTCACTTTCATCCTCTCCCCATATGCGTTTTGACTACCTAATGGTCTCATCAGGGGAGCTGTAATGAGCCAAGAGTAACGTTCATAGACAGTTGATTTCCATGAATGGGATTTTTGGTTTGTTACAGCTCCACTAGGTGGTCGAAAGGCATATGGAGGGAAGGCCATGGTTATATTTGCAGGAAATAAACGGTTTTTATATTTTTTCTTTAACTGTCTGAAAGAGAAAACAGTTATTTGCTAAATTAAGTCGGTGACAGTGAATATTCCTTTATTTCTACTGAAATTTTATTTTTAAGCTTCTTATTACTCCGGTGTCACGTATACATGTGACTGTTGATATTTTACAGTCCGACACCGAAAATTTCTGCATGTTTAACATAATGCCCACATGTCACGGAATTTAGATTTTGTATCGATGATTGTTCCTTGAATATTGCTCTTGGTTCATTATAGCTCTACTGACGCGACGATTAAGTAGTCAATACGCGTATGGAGGGCGGACGAGAATATTATTTGCAGGTAATAAACTGTCTATATATTTTGCCCTTAACTTTTTGAGTATCTCTCCTTTGGCATTAAAGGAAACAATGAGCATGCTTTTTACGCGTGACTTGCTCATACCAAAAGTCTCTGTAGCGGTTTTGTAGAGTTTCGCACAGAACTTTATCGAATAACGCTGCTCTCCGAGTTTTCGACAGGGACACTGCCACGCATTCACGTCACTCTCTACTCACTCCGACGTCTCGGAGGCAACTGCTGCTGGTGCAATCGGTTAGTGCCACATATCTACCTACTCTCGTTTACGCGAATTGTCGTGGTGCGACCTTGGGGTGGTTTCCTATTCGTGAATTTTGTTTGTTGTACGAGGGTAAGCATAGAGGTCACCGATATCCCTGTTGTAGATCTGGAATTGATGATCGAGAGTGCGGCGAGCTTGGAGATACTCGGAGCGTCGTTCACGTTCGGTCTCTGAATTGGTTGTAAAACGCGATCTATTTGACGAGATGCTACGTTTTTTCTGAGGTTATGTTGTGTCCCATGCGTGGATGTTCCCGGCCGGGGTAATATTTTTGAAAGATTTTGATCAAATCTATTACTGATGAACTGGAAACTTCGAAGGAGTTTCAGAAGGAATTTTGAGCTTTTTTAGCCAGTGTGTATCAAGCGTAATCCCTGGAGGGATTGCAGAGGCCCCGCCAAACTATCCACCTCATTTTACTGGGGAAATGAAATGGGATTTGGGGGATGAAAATTGCTCGCGTATGATATTTGCATCATCTTACTTTTTCAGAAACGAAATTGCAAGAAATTTATAATCACGGTGGACTTTTTTATCTGTTAATTAATTGCAGTAAATTAACAGAGTATGGTTTTGGTTGTTTTGTCTGGGCTACAGTTTATTGAATAAACTACGCGGAGGGCTAACTTTAAATAAGTTAGCGGAATTGAGATTTTTTCTGAATGCGACGTCTTCTATTTTCTTTTCTTTGCTGCTACGTCTTGTATTATTTGTCTTTGGTTTTTCGTAAATTGCTAGATTGAACCTATCAGTCAATATCGGACACGGATTTTTACATTTATTGGTGAACGGGCGACCCTTTTTCAAGGTCTAACCGCCTAAAAACGAGATTGTCTGGCAAACTTCTTCTAATCTTCTTTCTTGATACGAATTTCTAGTTTTTGAATCTTTTTAATTATCCAGTCAAAACAATTAAAGAACCTGAGTTCTTCTTAAGCCGTCGTAAACAGTACGGCCTCCCACCTTGCATTAGCGTAAGCAGCTTAAAGTTCCTGGTAGAGCTTGAAAGGGACGATCCAGACCAATCTCTATGACTTGTTAATCCCTATTCACTGTAAGTGTCCATTGGTTTCCGGACGTAGCCTTTTTATACCTTCAGTCATCACTACATTAGTATTTCCGCTCCAGGTACCGGTGCACCCATTGCGCTTACTTAAATTTTAGATTCAATGTAAGTTTGTCTTCTCGCCATCATAATTCATCGTTTGTATGAAAAATAAAAGAGTTGGAACCAAGTTCTTGAATACCCAATGCCCCTTGGACTAAAATTCCAGTTACCAGTGATACAATCTGTAGAAGCGGATCTACTTCAGATCTGCGTCATGGTCGCGCTACATTTTTGCTTCTTTCTTCGTTGAGGGATCTAACGTATCAACAGTCTTTTCGAATGGAATTGCAGAGTTGGAGTTGGGCACTAAATGCCCTTTGTTTCTCTTCTCTAGGTTAAAAACCTGTTTTTTGACGTTTTGTCAATTCCAGGTGCATAGGGCCCTGGTAATCAACGCTATCCAACAGGAAAGTGACCTGTCCAGACTATGTAGCTTCTCTTTTCTTTCTTCTCTCTTCAATGCAGACGATAGAGCTTTTGTCTTCTTTTTTCTCACAGAGAAATGACCGCTTCTGGCCTCTTCGGCCCTGTTTGCCGACCATCCTTCTTCTCCAGTTACTGGCATGTAACTCATACTACTGTTGCGCTTAGGAAAAAATCAGTCTTGAGACTTTGTGAATGCACCCTGTATATAGTTTAGTAGAAAATATACACAATACTGCATAACTTACAAACTTAGAATTACTTTAGATTCAATCAAAACGTTACATTGTCAAAAAATCAGTTCAAATTATACTGTATATAAGTTTAGAGTTTGTATTTTTAATGAATCATTAAACTATTTATTTATGCCTTGTCGATTAAATGTGACCAAACCCGATATCAATTAATTAATAAAAGGTTGTGTGAATAAAGTGACCATTAAAATACTATTAGTCCATTACTTTTATATTTTAAATTCTTGACTTATTATTAAAAGACCCCTTTTCCTATACAATTCGTGTTCTCAGATACCGCAGAAGTTCATTTAAAACATATTTATGATGATTATGTTTCGTAAATGGAGATCTCCCTTTTAAAATAAACTCTCATTCAATTCGTACTTAATTTAGGGACAATCTTTATCAGAAATAAATAAAAGCTACTATTGAATCGTAAAATTTATTTTAAAGTACACTGACTGTAGATGTAGATATTTATAGTTGCCTATATGTATTCTCCTTCCTAGCGGAGAAAAAGGAAAGAATCTATAGGAATAATTTATTTCCTGCCAATACAACGCTGGTCCTCTCTCCATAAGTGTTTCGGTCACATTATGATCTCATCAGTGGAGTTGTATCGAAAACAACATTTGCAGGAAATAACTGTCATATAAAATATTAATTCCGGAGCATGTCGGCAGGATATTAAACACTTGCCGACTTCGATGTCGAACTGCAAAATATCGCTAAACGACATCAATATGTTTACCACAGTAGTGCGAAGTTTTGAAAAATCAAAATTTCAGAAAGAAATAAAATAAATATCTCTGCCGTGTTTAAATAGTTGCCTATATATGGTGTAATATAAAGGTTGGGAATAAATTAAAGAGTGGATTCCTTAGTAAAAAATATTTTTTTCCTGTGTAGTTTTGTTCTACGAGTATTAATTTCTAAGTTACAGGGTGTTAAAAATTAAAAAAAAAAATCGTTTTAGTATAATAACTTTCGAACGCTAGAAGATAATGGAACGCAATTTTAGCCAGAGTTCAATTTACTACTGCCCTATTGACAGTAAAAAAAATGATTTCGTAGTTTACTCGATGTCATGCATACAGATATTATTGTAGGGTTTTAAAAAAATGTGGTACGCCACTGGTAAATTTTTTTTTGATCATTTGAACAGACGAATTGTTTTATGCGTACCGATTGAACTGAATTTGGCCCATAATATAAATATTACTGTAAATTATTATTTTTATTGAATAAAGTCCTTTCATTATTATTCCTTATGATTTACAAGCCAAACGGCTTCGTACCCCCTCCAGAGAATATTGACTCTTACCAGGTACACAAAGATACCAAAAGTATGAAGCTTTGTGGGAAACCCTTTCCATCTTCTCCGGTTCTAGGTGACGTGGTCTGCTGTATTTCCTACGAACTTTCTGACGGTTCGCGCGGTTGCAAGGAGAGTTGCTTTCTGCATAGGTTTATAAAGATGCTCACTCAAGTCCAGTCCCTTGATGTTCTGTAGGAGGTTCTTTGGTATCACTCCAGTTGTTGACATTATTATGCGAATCGTTTGGACGCTGTTCATTGCCCATTGTCTTCGGATTTGCACCTCCAGATCTCTGTATTTGTCGATCTTCTCGTTGTATTTTGTCCTTAGGTTGTTGTCGACGGCAATGTCGATTAGTGTAGTTCGCCTAGAAATTTTGTCCTTTACTATAATGTCTGATCTATTATGAGCAACTGTCTGATTCGTCAGGACCGTTCGGTCCCAATATAACTTTAACCGGTTGTTCTCAAGAATAGGCTCCGGATTGTACTTGTAATAAGGCACTTTTCCTACCTGTAATAGGTTTAACTTTTCTGCTAACTTTTGGTGGAGTATCTTAGCGGCTGAGTCGTGTCTTTCCTTATACTCGGTTGCGGCGAACGCTTGGCATTCTCCAGTTATGTTTTGCATTGTCTCCGATGTTCGACAGCCATATCTGCATTGATCATTTTCTATTGAAGGATCTCTAATGATGAACTTCTGATAGTTCTTCGTCGGATTAACCTGGTCTTGGATAGCTAACAAGAAGCCCTCCGCTTCCGAAAACATCTGTCCTGATTGACCTCATTTGGATGCGGTCCATGAAGTGGCTTCTGTAGCCAGGTTTGTAACTTCTCTTGGCCTGTTTGGTGGTGAGAAGTAATATCTTGTTCCCTCAACTGTAGCGGCGTTAAATTGTCTGCCTCGCATATTGCTCGATGTAGTGTGGAAGAGTCCGCTAACCTGTGGAAATATGAATGTAAGTTTATTATTTTTTGGTCAAGCTGCTTACCATTATCCAGCAATCTTCTTCCTCCTTGGTGTCTTGGAAGCATTGTACGTTCAATAGCACTCCGAGGGTGATGTTTTTGTGCTTTTGTTAGGAGTGTCCTTATTTTTCTTTGCAGGTTTTGGATACCTGTCCTGCTCCATTTTACAATTCCAAAAGAGTAGCTTAGCGCAGAGCAAGCATACGTGTTGAGAGCCTTAAACAAATATCTACTGCTTAAGTTAGTTCGTAATACCCGCCTTACCCTCCTGACAAAATCGGTTATCAATTCGGCTTTCATAGTGCCATGGTCAATTCTTTTAGCCTGTCCCATACCTAGATATTTGTATGTTTAGTCTGCTTCCATTTTAGCTATAGTTTTACCGTTCTGCATTTCAAAAGCTCCCGGTTGTATCTTCCCTTTAACAATGTTCAAAATACGGCACTTGTCAAGTCCAAATTGCATTCCGATATCCCCGGAGAACTTCTCTACAATTTTAATCATTTGTTCCAGCGGGGTTCTGGTAGCAGACATCAGTTTAAGATCATCCATGTATGGAAGATGATTCACTTTTACTACCTCTTCGTTGTTATTTCTAATTCTGAACGGCGTGATAGTGGCTTAATGAACCCAATGGGCCAAGTGAATCGCCGTGAGATATTCCTCTTCGTATCGGAATGGTGTTAGTTTAGATGGTGTCGCTGGATGGCACTTGCAATTGGATCCTAGTTCTCCAGGTTGACATGATGCGTTCTAAAAAGGAAAAAAAAATTATTATCGGCCCTGTACATTCTCAATATAGTTTTGAGCCACTCATGTGGCACTGAGTCCAAGGCCTTCTTATAATCCACGTAGGCAGCAAAGAGGTTTCTTCGGTTGGTACAAGCTTGGTTACATATGACAGAATCGGCAATCAATTGTTCCTTGCATCCCATTGCTCCCCTCGTGCATCCTTTCTGTTGAGTTGCAATGATGTTATTTTGCTCACAATGTGCATAGATACGTTGGGTCAAGCAGGAGGTGATCACCTTATATAATGTGGGAAGGCAGGTGATTGGCCTATACTTAGCTGGGTCATGTGTGTTGTGTTGGTCCTTTGGTAGGAGGTACGTAATACCTTCGGTCAAGAACAATGACATTTTTGCTGGGTTAAGAAAAACATCATTTATAAGATTAGCCAGCTGACGGTGCGTACACCAGAACTTTTCTTTTTGAGCCAGTAGTTCTGGATCCCGTCGAGACCTGGAGCTTTCCAGTTATGGGATTCCTTGATTATTCTTGAAATTTCCTCGGTGGTAAATGGCTTAAACTGCATCTGGCTGTAGTCTTTGTAGATTTGGTGTTCTTCATTGATCCAACTAGCTGCGATGTTACAATTGGCTGATGTGGAAATTTGGTTTCCCCAGAACTCTTCTACCTGCTCTCTATTAAGATATATTTTATCTGCCATATTAGGTGGGGAGTTTAGCTTACTGTAGAAAGTCTTTTCTGATCGTTGGAAGAGCGCATTGTCGCGTTTTCGGTTATTGCTGGTCTTGTATCTCTTTAGCCGTCCTGCAATATCAGAAAGCTTCTGTTTCAGCGTATCAAGGTATTGCTGAGCAGTAACATTCGCTGGGTCTTGTTGCGAATGATATCGGACAGGATTCATGATTTCTTCAAATCGCCTTTGCAGTCTACTTGTTCTTGTGCCCCTAATATACTCCCTCAGCTGTCCTATATCTATTCGAAGATTTTCAATTTTCTTATTTAGATGTTCCTCCCATGGTGGTGTGTTGGGTTCTATTCTTGCTGATTGGCGCTCTGTTGTTACTTTAATTTCTAAAACTCTAGCTACAGTAGTCGCGACATAGTAGATGGTCATATGCAAGGACTCCAGAGTGTAAGCATCTGAAACATAAGCTGTTAAAATACGATTGTTCATGTCCAACATGGCACCTAATTTTTGGATGAATTAATTTTTGGCAGTGCCGGTCTTCTTAACGGATTGCTTCCATCATACTCCAGCACCGCAGCACTCATTTCCGTTGACAGTTTCTGATAAAAGAGTTCAGTGTTGTCCTGTTGGGCATCGTCACTTAGCTGTTCCTGTTGTTCTTGGACCTCAGGTTCCGGTTGTGGCTCAGGTTCAGCAATCGGATTGTTGTTATTGTCAGTGCCTCTGATCTCACGATCAATTTCCGCTTTGATGCTATTAAGCCGAGCTTCAGGAATTGGGCTCTTTCGGAGAATAACTCTATATTAGTCAGCTACTCTTGGCTGGGACACTTGCGTGTGTGGGTACTCCCTGCAAAATTCGGCATGTAGTTGTTGTCTGTAGCGTATTATTATTATGATTTACAAGCCAAACGACTTCGCACTCCCTCCAGGGATTATTCACTCATACCAGGCATACAAAGACACCAAAAGTATGAAGCTCTGTGGGAACCCTATCCATGTTATCGGGTCCTAGGTGACGTTATCTGCTGTATTTCCTACGAACTTTCGGACGGTTCTCGCGGTTGCAAGGAATATTATTATTATTATTGTTATTTCCTCAATTAATTTTTTTGTTTTAAACAAAATTTTCCTCTTGCGTTTTCTTTGTATCTCTCGTCATTTTTTCGTGATTAAGCCTTTTTTTAAATACCATTTTTTCCGTTGCATGCACAGAAAAATGTAGAAACATGAACAAAGATGTAAAAAACAAAAACATTATGGGGTATGGTTTGACTACTAATTAATTAATAATAAACGTAATATTAACTACAAACTTAAAGTAATTACTAATTAACAAAAATTAATCAAACAAAAAAATATCACAAAAAATGCTGAAAATGTTGTCCCTCAGCTGTAATACATTTTCCAATGCGTTTTCTCATGGATTCTCTTACTCATGCAAAAATACCAGACATCTCTTGAATTTTTGGACATCCATTTTATACTCTTTGGCGAAGAGTCTGCACATCGGGAATTTCAACTAAATAAACTATGTTTTTTAAGTGCCCCATAAGTAATAATTCAAAGGGTTTAGCTCAGGGGAACGAGGAGGCCATGTTCTTGGGCCTCCATGACCTATCCATTTATTCTAAAACGTTTCATTACGGTATTCTCTCACCTTTTTTTTAAAGTGAGCTGGAACGCCGTCATACATAAACCACATCCGCTGGCGCATTTCAAGTGGGACTTCTAATAAAGGTTCCAATTTTGAAGGAAATCCAGATATATTAAGCCATCTAATCGATTCGCTAGTACTACGGGACTAATTAAAAATTCGCCAATTACTTCTGCCCAAACGTTTATAGAAAATCGTTGCTGGTGTCTGGATCGTAGTATTCCATAGAGAATTTCATAGGCCTATAGATATCTCTTGTGGAAATTAATTATACCATTCCTAGTAAATCCAGCTTCGTCAGTAACTAAGATGAATGAGTGTAACAAAAAATTCTGGTTGATCTTATTTAGAAATCAGTTACAAAATCTAATAGGTGGAGCCTAATCCTCGGCTGCATTCTTTGCAGATTGTATGGGTGTAACAAATTATCATGGAATATTCGTTGGACAGTCATATGTCTTACTTTTTCTTCATTCTTCCAATTGTTCTTGTATCAGAATCAGGATTTGCCTCGACCGTCTGAAATTTTCATTCCTCGAGCTGTCTTTACATTTTGACGTCTTCCGCTAGAGGTACAAGGCTTTAAGGAGCCGGTTTCACGTAAACGAGTGTGAGTTCTTGAAAAAGTCTTCCTATGCGGAATGTATCGAACCGGAAAACGTTCAACATACAGACGTGCAGCTAACACTGTATTCCAGTTTGCAGAACTTCAAATGAGTAGTCCATTCTATCAAATAATCAAATTAAAAATGCGTAATGAAAGCTTACCTTAACTGATAATGACGTTTTTTTCTGAGAACAAAAATAAAAATTATGGTCATAGCATACTGGATAATGTTTGTGTTTTCTATATTTTTCTGTGTATGCAATGGAAAAAGTGGTATTTAAAAAGACTTAATTACAGAAAAATGATGAGAGATACAAGGAAAACGCAGGAGGAAAATTATGTTTATAAAAATGAAATTTGAAAAAATTTCATTTTTACCAGAGGCGTATTACATTTTTTTTAAACCCTAAGGTAATTTCCGTACGCACGGTACTGAGTAAACTACGAAATCATTTTTTTTACTGTTACTAGATCAGTATAAAATTAAGTTTTGGCTAAAATTTCGTTTCATTATCTTCTAGCGTTCGAAAGTTATTAAACTGAAACGAATTTTTTAAAAAATTTTTATGTTAGGGACGACCACGGCCAAACGTGGGTTCAAGCCCCGTGTACGGCAACGTACTTATTTAAGTTATCAGACCATTAGAGGATAGTCTCACAAGTCGGTAGACACTTAACTGACAAAGAGTGTAAAAACTCGGGGTTAGTTGAGTGTCGAGGACCGTGGTTCGGAACCCACGTTAAAATGTAGGTCTAGTCGCTAAATGGTCTCCGCTTCCGATGCGACTTTAAGCCCCACATTTTTTTTTTAATTTTTAATACCCTGTAACTTCGAAACGAATACCTGTAGAGCAATCTCACGAATTATTAAAACTAGACATGAGAAAAGTTTTGTAAAAAGTGAAGAAAATATTTAATAAATTAATTTGTAGTTATAATAAATCAAAAATTGGTTAGGCATATTTGGCACAACATCAAACTGTGTCAAGCAGTATTTAGGAAGACAAAGCTGTTCGATAATTGTTTTACACAGAAATAAACTTACAGTTCGTGGAAATAATATTAAAGCTTGTGCCAACTACTAATTAGGCTTATATCCCAAATGAATGAAGACAGCTTTTGTGTAAATAGCTACATTAAGAGACAAATTTTCTTTTTCCTTTGTCATTCAGTTTTTATTAACAAAGAGTATTATTTGATTTATAAAATAAAGCGAACCAAGAGAAAATACGTTTTGAAGGGTTTTTTATTTTCCCATTTACTAATTGCCTCTTAAAAAAGATTATTTTAAGAGTAGGCTATTCGTAAATTATTTCGTATCAATATAAAATGGGTTGGCTTCCTTATTATTGTATTTAAAGGTTAATATGGAGGGCTAGGTCCCCTGAAAATTAATATAAGTTACACTGATACATAAAAAACCTTAAGTCTGACTTTCCAAAAATGAGTTATCATGGGGATGTAACGGAAAAAGATGCTTTTATTTTTTATTTCTTCTTTCAGGTTCCCGTCTCATTTTTTAGTACTTTTGAAAGGTACAAGGGAAGATGGGAGAGTAATAAAAGCAAAATATGGAAGAGTACAAAAAGCAGATAGCAAGAACATGCTATATAATAATGTAGAATAAGTTGCAGTATTTAATTCTTCATAAAAGTAAGAAATCACTTTTATTTAAAATGAAGTATACCTTCTGATGGGCGATCTTGAAATCACTTAATAATGCTAGAATTAACTCCAGGTATAGTACTATCATACAGAAAATATTTAAAAACGGAATCGACGAAGATACAAAAACTGAAAAAATAAACGTCAGGAAGACGTCATTTCTCCGAAACTATTTACGCTAGCTTTGGAAGATGTCTTTAAAAAACTAAATTGGGATGAGAAAGGTATGAGAGTCGACGCTTCTTATCTTAGTCATCCTCGTTTCGTCGACGATGTTGTCATGTCTAGCAACCCAGAAGAGCTAAAATAAATCCTTCAAGATTTCAATAAAGAGGCGAGAAAAGTGGGACTTAAGATGAACTTGGGGAAAACTAAGTTAATGAGCCCTGACGCAAATGTAAAAATAGAGATTCAAAATGAAATCATAGAGAATGTCCAAGAGTACATCTATTTAGGCTACATCATGAAACTGGGCAAAGAAAATCAAATGGCGGAAATAACAAGGAGAATAAGGCTGACATGGGCTGCCTTTGGAAAGTTGCAGTACATATTGAGAGATAGAGACACACCAATCAACCTTAAACGGAAAGTGTATAACACGTGTGTCTTGCCTGTTGCTACTTACAGCATGGAAACGATAACACTAACCAAACAAAACGCAAATAGGCTCCGAGTCACTCAACACTCCATAGAGAGACAAATGTTAGGAATCTCGTTACGGGATAAAATACCAAATCAACTAATAAGATCAAGAACCAAAGTAGTTGACGTGATTGAACGCATATCACGACCAAAGTGGCAATGGGCGGGGCACATAGCTAGACAACAGCCCGATAGGTGGACGAGTAAATTACTGCAATGGCGACCGCGAGAAACGAACCGAAATCGTGGCAGGCCACAACGCAGATGGGTAGATGATATAAGACAGTTTGCTGGAAAAGACTGGCTCCAGAAGGCGAGAGACATCCCAGTGGAGGACCATCGGAGAGGCTTATGTCTAGGAGTGGACGTCAATGGGCTGAGAAAAAAGAAGAAGAAAATACCTTCTGATCAAGAAGTATCCGAAATTTCCCATTGAAACAAACCGCGCTTAAGATATTGTCAAAATCTTTATTCTTGGTTGGTACATCTGTCATCTGGTGCTCAAATCTCTGTTTGCGCGGCGTCTGTCGGGAGTTTGTGCATGATGGCTTTGTAAACAAGTCCGTGTTTGTTGTGTTCTGCGAATTTCCCAATGTCAAATTTAGGTGAGCAGAGTTTATCTGAAATTTTGTGTTTCTTACAAAATATGATATGCGGAAGCGTTGAAAATGTTAACGGTAGCCTACGGGGACTCGACAATGCCGAAAACATAAGCGTACGAGCAGTACAACGCTTGAGTTCAAAGTGAGCCGTGTTGTGGTTGATGATTTCTCTCGTTCTGGTCGTCCATACACCAGTGTGACTGGCGTGCCGTGGTTTGGTTCACTCCGAATTTCTTTCGCCAGGCCAGACAGTGAATAAGGAGTATTACGTGAGCGTATTAAAACGTTTGAGAGTAAATGTTCATCGCAAGAGGCCAGAATTGTGGAGAAATAACTTGTCGCTTCTTCACCACAATAACGCACGGGCTCACACATCTCATTTTGTAGGCGACTATTTGACAAAAAATAACGTTCATACTGTTTTTCAAGCTTCCGACATGGCTCCTTGTGACTTTTTCCTATTCCCACGACTCACGTTATCACTTTGCGGAAAGCGTTTTGAGGCGATTGAGGCGATAAAGGAGAATTCGCAGAAGGAGCTGAAGGTCATTCCAAAATCGACCAATAAAAAGTGTTTTCAAGATTGTAAATTCAAAAAACGATAGTCCTAGGTCGATTTCCTCAAAGAAATTAGGGCTACAATCTTACAGTTATTTTAAATAATAGGAAGTGAATGGTTTAAATGAAGCAAAGTATATAGTAATTGGTTCATAACTTTTTAGAAAGAACTGATACCTGTTTCAACTACTGTGGAGCGCCTTACTAAGAGGTACAGCCAGCTTGATAAAAAAAATGGCTGCACAATCCGAATTGTATAAGTCCCAGGTCGCGTGAGTATCTGCGGCAGCGAGGAAGCAGATCGTCTGGAAAAACTGGGGTTCACAGTCCACATGCGGAATTACTCTCATACTAGGACTACTACATGCCATTATCAGCCACCCAACTATCTTCATAAGATTCGCATTGCAGATGATTTGGATTGTAGATGGTGTATAAAGGAGGATGAAACTAGTGATCATATTCTCAGAGGGTGTCCTGTACTTAACAGACGGAGATGGAGATATTTTAGGGTAACATATAATCACCCGAAAAAGAGAGACTAGTTTAAGTAACGAAACTGCTTTAGTTCCCTAAAACAGGCTTAACGAGGATAGGAGCCAAGAATTTCCTATCTTATTTTAAAATAATACCGACGATAACGATAACGATAAAATCTCTTTTTTTATATTTATTGGCTTAAAAAGACGCAAGAGCTCTTTTAGGGAGATCATTGGTGCGAAACTTTACTTAAACTTCAGAATTCGTGGTTGGTTTGGTTGCCGAAGCCGAATAATGTGACCTCTATCCTTGGAGTAGCACGTTTTGTCATTTTTTTTATAAATTCGCTCTCTTGTCCGTTCATTTGTCTGTTCGGTACAAATTGCCATCGATTTTAAACTAACTTCCCGATGAGCTCGAGAAACTTTAAACATAACACAGAACTGGATAGCAATGCAATATTGCTTTCTTGTCTGTCTGTTTGTTTATTTGTCCGTTATTTTTATAACTATTAAAAATTCATAATAACAAATTTTTAGGACAATATGGTAAACTATTTTGTACTTTTTAGACCGTTTTAAAAGCATTGTATATTAATTCTTTTTTGTTTTTTGACTTAAAAAATTATTCCTATATAAATTCCTTATATAAATAAGGAATTGATCACCGCGGACGATAATTTGAATCTAAATTGTAAAAAATTAGGTAAGAACCAAAAGTTTATTAAAAACATGACTTTGCATTTCTAAACTCAGCATAATAAGTGAGTACGCTTAAATTCGTTAATAAATAAATTTGGCATTTTGGGGCAAGAGTCACCAAATCGAAACATATGACTTTGTATAAATAAATGAAAAATCAATCAAATGAACTTTTCTTTGTAATGTAATGCGTTTAACGTTGAAATTATACGAAGCTTTAAGAACATTGGCTTTACTTAAATTTTTCCGGTAGACTAACTCCCGTCACATAAAACTAGAGAAATATAATTTCCAACTTTGAAAATTTAATTTTTGTGACCGCGTGGCCGCGTATCTATGCCCTAGATAACCTCCAATTAGAATGGAAATCCGTTTTAAATTGAAAATGGTTCGCCATTCTCAATGAGGTCGAAAGTTTATCTCTTTTCATTTCTAGCAAAGCTCTCTAACTTTTTCTGGCCAGTTTTATCTTTATCCTTATCCCAATATTCCCCCTTGATCTTCGACAGTATACCATACACGGTGTAACTAAAAAAGTAACTCCAATTTCTGCAATGTATAATATCGATAAAATTGAAATAAATATTATATACTGGCAGGGACTTGGAACTTCTTCTCCGCAATACAGAGGTTATTATTATTCAACAAACTTAACCACATATTTTTGTCATTATTCAAGAAATATTCACTTATCCCAGATATAGTTAGGTATCAACACAATCGAGCGTTTTGGCTGACCTTTCCGTGTTATTAGACCCTAGGCAATGTTATAGTCCGCTGCATTGTCCATAAACTTCTAGATAGATCAAGTGTTGGCATGTAGTATTGTCTCTTTATAACCTTATATTGTTATTTGTTTAAGCCAAATCTTTTGATATTATGCAGAAAATTCGTTGTTATTCCAACGGTTCATAGAATTCTGGGAATCGTTTTTATTCTATTCATTTACCATTTTTTGCGTATTTGCACCTTCAAATAAGTGACGATCTCATTATTCATGTTCCTTAAGTTATTGTTGGTGATGGTGACTTCAATTAGTCTTGCTTATTTATATGTTTTATATAATAAAATAGGATCTGTTTTGTTGTGAGCGACTATTCTGTCCATGTATGTATTTGCGTAGCGTTGGGGGTCTGTACACTGCGACCTGATAGATCTATTGTACTCCTCCACTACTGCACAGTCGTAAGAGTTACCTTATCGGCTAAAGTAGGTCTTCCAGTTGTATTTCCCTCAGGAATCTCAGGATGTTGGACGACTTTAAGCTGGATAGCTCCCTTTCTTCGATTTGGTGTGCTCCCAAGAACCTCATCCTAGGGTTTTCTAAAGCGCTACACTCGGCAAGAATATTTGGTCCATAACCATATTTCGATTTCATTACAACTTGAATTTGAACTTATTTGTAGTGTGATAATTCTCTGCCTGCAAATATTTCAAATTCTCTGCTAATTTTTGGTGGAAAAACGTTTGACATCCTTCCGTTTTATGCTGGATTTGGTCTGATGTTCGGGGTTAAACATTTTAGTTTGAAAATATTTTAATGATTTATTCCAGATAGATTTTTGGTAGAATAAGCTGAACTTGAATAGGTAATAAGAAGTCGTTCGTTTCTCAAAATATTTGCCACGATGTCAGCCACTAGTTCGATGCTAATTTGTCGACATTTTTCTGGATGACATTTGAGTCATGAGGGAGCTAATGCAGCTAAGCTGGAAGCTTATTTTGATCCTTTTGTGCTCAAAAGCCAGTTGATACTTTTTAGCTGTGTTAAGTTTTCTATTTCGCATGTTGCTTGGTGGGTTACAGGAGAGTCTGCAAATTTTTGGAAAAGCTTTGTTATTTATTGGGCCAATTACTTACGAATATTTACCAATCCTATTCTGCCCGTTCAGTAGTACTACGAGGATGAAGCTGCTGAGTCTGTATTATTTATACAGGATGGCCGGTAAGTACCTCCTGATTTCTCGAGAGCATTTAGGGGAGATCACCCTACTTTGTCATAGAAAAAACAATTCTTAAGGTGCCCCTTAACAGAGATACATTGTCCTAAAGAGATACTCAAAAGAGATCTAGAAAATATCAGTATCCTATCCTATCTATGTATTTACTGCTGGGTTTGCAAAACGTGTAGGCTTCCCTGATCAGTTTAAACTTTAATTGTCAATTTAAGGTTTAAGAATCCTACAGTTATACAAATCATCCGTTATAGCAATACATTAGAGGAAATTAACAAGCTATTTAAATTTACCTCAGATAATTAAGGTAAGGTAATAAAAAATAATGTCGAAAAGTTGACTTTAAATAACAGAGAAAATATATTTCTTGTACTAGAAGATTTTTTAATTCGACGATTAAATTCATCGTTACATTTTTATAGGCCTTTTATGAAAATGACAAAAAAGATTTATTATCATCAGTAGAATTATCGACGAATTCATCACTAACCTTATTTCATTTATTTATTCACTTTTTTGGATTACACACAAAACTGTAAAAAATCAATTTCTAATCTTTGCTAAAAACAAGTGCCCGTTTACCTCTTTTAGCCTTTTAGGGATAACTTGAAAATTGTAGTTTTTTCCAGGATTAACTGTAGGAACTTTCTTTACATTTCTCTCTTTATCCCTGTTCCAATGTTTCCCTTTGATCTTTGTGGCATAATATATTTTTTGAAGTTTAACCAATCATGGCAAAAGGTTAATAACGATTGGGTCTATATAAAGGGGAAAGAGTATTTGTGTACTATGAGATCAAAATGTAGCAACAAAGGGGTTTATTATTGGCCAAGGCCGACTTTATTTTGTGGTTTTGGGTAGCATTGAAAATTAAATGTTTAAAACATTTTTATATTTTCAGCTTTTTGTTGAAAATAAATTTCCCGTATATTATTTATATTTACAAAGTTACGTACATGAGTTTTTCCTTAAGAGAACGAATAACAGCAATAATATTTTTTTTCTATCCTTTTTTATCCATATACTAATATTTTCTTTGATCTTCGTCGGTATAATATATTTCCTAAAGTTAATCAAATCATGTCAAAAGTTTAGTAATAAGAGTTAGGTATAAATAACCGAAAATAAATATTTTTGTAGCCACAAAATCGTTTGCTTTCGAGGAAAAATGATATAATGGTGTGTATTTGTTTGGGCTTGTAGGTAACATTCGAAATATATTTAAAATTTTTATATTTTTAAACTAAAAAATGAAAAAATATTGTTTTAGATATTTAAACTTCTCAGCAATATATAAATTGTCATCAAAAGAATACCTAAAACTTGATTATTCTAGCTGCATTAATTAACTGATGTTCAAAGAGGCTTGGGTTCTTCGAGGTTTCAAATATATGTTTTTACTTAATTTAATACAGAATATTTGCCAGTACTTACACTGTTATCTTTAATATTGTCCAGTAACAAATCAGTTGTTTTCTAAATGCTAATATCAATCAAGTTTATATTTTACGTAAGTTATTATTGGTTGTATAAATTTATCATATTTTTTTGCATAAAAATTCCATCCATCTAATACAGAATTCGAATATTTGAAGATGTCACAGTTCACATTTCAGTTAAGTTTACTAGGGTAATTCAGTTAATTTTACCTTATTTTTGCAAATACTCAAGCAAACACGATATTTTTTTCTGTAAGTATCTCCTATAAATTCTTCCAATAAAAACGTACCATTAGTAGGTTAGTTGCATTTTTCTCCGTAGTTCTACTTTCCTGTCGATTTCTTTCCCAGTTCGGTTATTTTATCTTCCTGAATTGTGACTACATTTTCATACTACAAAATACGGACCCCTATTTATGTTGTTTTGCTTGGCATTCACCAGACTGTGGGTGATTATTTATGTCTATTATTATTTGAATTAACTTTTACCTTTTTTTCAGTTGAATATGCGTTTTCCTGCATCCTATTCGAGTGAAATTTTTCTTTTTGTCCTTTCTTATGGCACTTTTCTTCAAATTATATTGATTAGTGCCGTAAATTGTGCTTTGTTATATTTTCAGGTTAGGGTTCTGTTGCTGTCAAATTTATATTGCATTGAGAAGTTATTTTTGTAGGTGTTTTTATATTATTATTTTATTCCATGTTGTGATAATCGTCATCTTAATTAATTTCTCTACGTTCTAGTTTAGTTTTCACCCTTCAGTTTGGTTTCACTAATATTAGGATTCAGCAACAAATGCAAAGTTTGGTTTAACAGAAGCTTGACGTTTTCAACTCTTCCAATGAGTTAATGAACGGAAGTTAAGTGGTATAGAACGGAGCTCAGTTTTTGGATATAATTTCCTATTTAATGTCCTAGGGCATAGAGCCAAAACGACGAAACAAGAGCTGCATGCTTGACATGTAGTCTGCTATGCTCTCTGAGGTATCGTACGATAGCTCCAATATATCAAACTAATTTATTTATATGTTTTAAAGTAATCTTATATCCAATTTCTTGGGCCTCTATCGATTTAGAACTGGTGGGAGCAAAACAATATAGCATAGTGATGTCTCTGGTAATTCAACTACTTTCAGTTTGACTTCCGTGTGAATATTTTATTATATTATAATAAAAAGGCATTTGAAACTGGCCAAACCCGTCAAAATCAAAGAATTCTCAGCATGAAGCTCATTTATTTTTATTTAATTCAAAAGTTAATTACCAAATTTATATCGTGGCCTTCTACTCAATAATATGGTAAATATAGGGATTATATTTTAATTTATTATTTTTTTTCTTGGAGCTTAATTAATATGAAGTGTAATTTTGCCAGATTGAGGCCGATTAGTATCAATCACTGGTTCCAAATCTTAGTTATTTTTTATTTCATTTGTATTATTATTTCCAATTATGGGATAGTTAATTTAGTTTTTGTTTTATTTTAGATTAAACAAAAATTACTGGTTTCCCGGATTCACACTGGACTTTTATTATACATTTATATATTTTTACTCTAAGCTGCCTATGAATTCAACAGTCTTAAGCAGCGTATTACTTAAAATATATTATTTACCTAATTAATACTAATTAGTAATTGATTAATATTTCATTTTCCTATGACATCTTGTTTTAGGATTACCTTCGATTTTTTTTTGAATGTGTGAGAAATTTCTGATTCTAAACTTATACAGAAATAACGCATTCTTGTCTATTTGTCGAAGTTTGACTAACAAATTTATTCTGCTTGTTTCATTTTTTAATTTATATAAACAATCTTATACGTTTTTTTAAAAGTTTTTTTCCGTTTTTGTTTTTGGTTTATTTTTTGTAAGAACCATCAGTTATCAATTAATAAGCATTGATGTTTTACTAGTACCTATACACCACTACGCATTTGAGTACTGTTAGAGCCTGATTTGTTCGGGACCACACAGCTAGAATCAGAATACTAGGCAAACTTAATACTATTTTATTTTTTTTTTGTATCTGTGACAATAACCCAATTAATTTTTTAAATTTTGTAAAAATACAGTTAATATATTTTTTTTACTTTAAAAATCGTTCACTGCATTAGCTCATTAAGAGGGTTTTGAGATTAACACAATTATTACTTTAAATTTCTTTTACATTAGAAATTCATACTTATAAAAGATAATCACAATTAACATACTATACAGGGTGATTCAAAAATCGATCACGAAACTTAAGGGGGTGATTCTACTTGACAAAATAAGGGTAGAGCTTCATATAATTTTTTTTCAAAATGTCATTCGTTTTCGAGTTACAAGCCGTCCAAGTTCAAGTTTTTATTTTTTGTTTTTTGAATTACTCTCTTACAGGAAAACCGATTTGACTAATATTTGAAAGATAGGCTAAGTCTTCTGCGCTTCATCATTTTAGTAACAATTCACATTGATTGTTTGCCGCTAGAGGGCACTTTACCTACATTGAAAATTGTTTTTTTGTCATAATTTTTTAGTGTTGACAGCTACAGTAGTTTTTGGCATAATTTCTGAATGACTGATGCCAGGCCTTTAAAAAAGGTGCTCTTTATTTACATCGCTAAACCCAACGGTTTAGACGTAAATCACCCTTAAAAATTAAGTGGTAAATTTACTTTTCTCATTTCATTACCACCAGCTACCAGGTAAATAGCTATCAAAGTATACTAGAGCTGTCAGTTTAACATCAAATAAATTCGCTTTTTAAACTATTTAATTTATAATCTTAAAATAACTAATAATGGCTAATCAGTAAATATTCATATTATGGATTATTGCGATATACATTTTTGTTATGGAAAAGCAAATGGTAATGCAGAGTTGGCAAGAAGATATTATATGGAAAGTTATCCGGAAAGAAATATCCCTCATGCTCAAACATTTTCCAGTGTGCACAGGAGGCTTGCGGAATGTGGTTCCTTTAAAAGTTATAATGGAAATAGGGGAAGACCTAGAACTGCTAGAAACGTGCAACAAGAAGAAAGAGTGCTTGAAATTATTGAAGATAATCCAGGTATTAGTACTAGAAAAATTGGGAATGGAGTGCGGCTCTGTCAGGCTAGTTCATGGAGGATACTAAGAGAAGAACAACTCTACCCGTTTCATTCAAAAAAGGTGCAGGCTCTTTATGACGATGATCGGCCGAGACGGTTGGAAATGTGCAATCAGATTCTAGCTAAGTATGAACACGATAATCGATTAATTGGCGTCATATTATTCACTGACGAAGCTGGTTTCACTCGTGATGGCATAACAAATCTACACAACATCCACACATATGCTTACGAGAACCCAAACAATGTGGTAGAAACGAAACATCAGCGTAGATTTTCACTAAATGTGTGGGCAGGGATAATAGGAGATTACCTTATTGGTCCTCATTTCTTTGATGGCCCATTAACTGGTGACGTATACTTAGATTTGTATCTGGAAGATGTGCCATTGGAAGTAAGGGCCAACATGTGGATCCTCCAAGACGGAGCTCCGCCCCACTTTAGTATACGTGTCCGACAGTATTTGAATGCAACGTATCCTGAGCGATGGATAGGACGAAGTGGACCATTGGCATGGGCAGCGAGGTCACCAGACCTTAATCCTATGGATTTTTTCTTTTGGGGTCATTTGAAACAATTGGTGTACGATATTCCAGTAATCAACGTCGAGGATCTTCGCTTCAGGATAATCGAAAAGTGCCAAATTATTAAAGAAACACCAGAAATTTTTCATCGAGTTAGGCGACATTTTTTGAAGAGTGTTAGGAAATGTATTGAAGAAAATGGGGGACATTTTGAGAATCTTTTTTAGTTTGTTTAGTACTGTTTCATTAATTTTTATCAATTAAATGTATATCGCAATAATCCATAATATGAATATTTACTGATTAGCCATTATTAGTTATTTTAAGATTATAAATTAAATAGTTTAAAAAGCGAATTTATTTGATGTTAAACTGACAGCTCTAGTATACTTTGATAGCTATTTACCTGGTAGCTGGTGGTAATGAAATGAGAAAAGTAAATTTACCACTTAATTTTTAAGGGTGATTTACGTCTAAACCGTTGGGTTGAGCGATGTAAATAAAGAGCACCTTTTTTAAAGGCCTGGCATCAGTCTTTCAGAAATTATGCCAAAAACTACTGTAGCTGTCAACACTAAAAAATTATGACAAAAAAACAATTTTCAATGTAGGTAAAGTGCCCTCTAGCGGCAAACAATCAATGTGAATTGTTACTAAAATGATGAAGCGCAGAAGACTTAGCCTATCTTTCAAATATTAGTCAAATCGGTTTTCCTGTAAGAGAGTAATTCAAAAAACAAAAAATAAAAACTTGAACTTGGACGGCTTGTAACTCGAAAACGAATGACATTTTGAAAAAAAATTATATGAAGCTCTACCCTTATTTTGTCAAGTAGAATCACCCCCTTAAGTTTCGTGATCGATTTTTGAATCACCCTGTATATATTTTTACGACAGTTTTACAGAATATCACAGATAATTTTAGCGTTGTGTATCAAAAAGCGATACATATAAAAATTTATGTTGTTGTATAAAATTTATTAAGTTTCATAATCATGTTGAACCTTCAGTGGATATAAACAATAATAAATCTATTTGAACGTTGTTTATGACCGGTGGCGGAACGGCTTTTTTGATATTTGACTGTCAAAACAACTTTTGTTTAATTTTTATGTAATAAAAATTACTACAAATGAGAAGTTTATAATTAATTTTATTATTAGCTCATTAAGAGGCTTTTGAGATTAACACAATTACTACATTAAATTTATTTTACATTGGAAATTCATACTTGTAAAAGATAATTACAATTAACATTATATATATATATATATATATATATATATATATATATATATATATATATATATATATATATATATATATATATATATATATATATTTAGCACAGTTTTACAGAATATCACAGATAATTTTAGCGTTTTGTATCAAAAAGCGATATATATATATATATATATATATATATATATATATATATATATATATATATATATATATATATATATATATATATAAATTTATGTTGTCGTATAAAATTTATTAAGTTTCATAATCATGTTTAACTTTCAGTGGATTTAAACAAAAATAAATTTATTTGAACATTGTTTATGATCGGTGGCGGAACGGCTTTTTTGATGTTTGACCGTCAAAACAACTTTTGTTTAATTTATAAGTATTAAAAATTGCTACAAATGAGAAGTTTATAATTAATTTTATCAAGGAGATTGGAAATTTCTTTTTTTTTCTGATAACTATTGTTAAATATTATTTAAATATGAAAAAAATTCAATAATTTACGCATTTAGAAATTCATACTGTAACGAAGTTATTATATTTTTGGGCATGAGTATGTTCACCGGGATTTATTTCTTTTATTATACATCCGAAAAATCTGATTCTTGCGGGAAAAGATTGCTTAAAGTTTCAATATTACCGGAATATAATTAGATTTACCGCGCTATACCGGGGAATATCATTTTCCGAGATTTTCAGAGCGTCTGACCATAGTAATCGCGCGCCGCATACAGCAGTATTGTATGCGCGATCACCGCACGCAGTCACACGTCAGCGTAGTGGGAGCTCGGGCCGTCTATTTAAGCCTGAGCAGATCGTTATTTCGCTGAGAACTGCACGTTCTCCGGTCGGGTCAACGGACTGGACTGGGTCGCTTGCCGGACCCTGCCTTCCTGGTTTAGCAATGTAGGTGAGGCTAGGCTTGTGTGTATATGGTGTTTCACCATACACTTCCTTCCTTACGTCCTACCCCGCTAATGACTAGCATTGTCGAGGACCCATGTAAGTACGGGCAATGTTGTGTCATCTTGCCGTCACTGTCGAGGACCCTTATAAGTACGGGCAATGTCGTTCCATTCTGTTGACGCTGCCGAGGATCCTTATAGTACGGGCAGCGTCAGTTCCTTTCTTTCCTTCCTACCGTCAACTATGTACACACGCACTGAATATCGTCAGTTCTGTTTTGTTTCCGTATTGACCAAGAATGTGTTTTACCGCCGGGTGCCCTCCGAAGTCCGTCGATAAGGGCGCTTAACAACTGCCGTCCCGATGTTTAACGGCGCCGCCGTGTAGAGAGCCACCGTCGATCTATGCCGGGTTACTGTTAGACATACCATGTATATCGCCCGTCAGTCGAATTTTAGTACGAAGCGCCGCGGATTATAGACTCGAAGCGCGATAATTTGAATACGAGCCGTCGTGAATAGTGTCGCAACCGCATAGTACGAGCTAACGTGAACAGCGGCGTAAATGATACCGCTGAGTTACCATCTACCGCAACCGTGAACATCGCTCATAACATACTCTTGCCCTCCAGACCGTTTAAATGTTTATTTTGTTGTACATCTTAGATTGTAAGTTAGTTTTAGGCCATGTATTTTTACTAAAAAAAGTATGGAATACAGGACACAGGATGTTTTAAAACCGTTTGTTGCATTCTCTAATCCCATTTTTAACATTACAGATAACAATTGGCAGTCGGCAGTCAGCACTAATACGCGCAACTGCCTCCTGGCTTGCCGTTTTTCCACCGTAACAAGCTACCCGGTGCGTAAGTGGGCCCTCGATTACATGAATCCCGAGGGTGGCGCCCGAGAACCGACCACCGAGTAGATATTTCGACCATCGGGCAGTCAAACCATCGAACAGTTCAGAGAGCAGGGATATCCCGATTATAAGTAGATACCGTCAAACTGATACTCCTGCGCTGAGCATTTGACCGATGACTGTCTGCACGAGAAATATCCACTGACCGATGTTCCGCTGCCGTAAGCTAAGTAGATCCGAAGAACACGACTCTGCTGCTCCTCTTCAGAAAAACTCGTCACAATACTTGTACTTAATGACCCGGTTACTTAGTTCTTGAACTAACAATAATTATCATGTTATACTAGTTTAAATAATGCAGTTAGAAAAGGATATCAATTAATTGGTGTAAGTATAAATAATAGAAAGACTCACACTAATACTAATTATAGGCATCTTCCCAAAAATATTATTAGCAATTTCACAACGGGCCGTACTTCTGACAATACATTAATTCTACGGAGGAATTCGTTGTATTTAATTAAATAGATAATTTTATTTAATTTACTGCTTGTCTTATTAAATTTTAGGCTTTAAAATTTGGGACCTAACTACAAAAATGATAAAAAAAAAATAAATAAAATTCAATAGTGCCACAGAGGAAAATAGCTATTTTATAATAATTTTCTTTCAGATTTGAAATGACATTCTATGCCTATCATCCTGTATTTCTTTTGAGGGGGGGGGGGAGAAAATTGAATGGACTCTTTAAAACTAGTTTTGTCCTTTGGGTTACTTGTACTTACTGAACATATATCAAGTACAGAGGAAAATATCCCTTCATGTTTGCGATAGTCGGGTAAAATGTTCAGGTAACAAATTTAATTGACGTTTCGAGTCAGGCTTTGCCAATATCTCTCGTATATATTCCGCCACAATCAAAACATCTTGTTAGATAATTGTGATCAAATTAACTCATTTATCGGCTCATATTCATATCATTTTATAATAATTATTTTAGCCATTCATATTTTATTTTGAATAAAATAAATATATTTCATTTTTTAGAATCAATTCTGCCAAAGAATTTGTAATTTATTACCTATTTTAAAAGTTTTGCTCCAAATTTTTTAAAAGAAACTTTAAAACTTTAGTTGAATGAATGCCAGAGATCGCCTAATAAATTCATTACCTAATTAAATTATACTTTATTTATTGGAAAACTTTTTATAATTCCACTTATAATTCCTAACTTGTTAAAAGTGTTTTAATTTAAAGGATATTTTTCCATCGAAAAACGAAATTTCACAATTTAGTCCAATACGGGGGTCAAGAAAATATTTTTTTCCAAAGCTAAACTTTAATCTTAAGAAATTATTTGATTAGTAGTAATGTTGGCAACTAACCAACGAAACCAGACATAAAAATTGGGAGTAATCATATTATAAGGTAGGAACAACTTTCTTTATCTAATACTTATGGCAAAAAATTACAATTTTGTATTATAATTATATTAAGGAGAAATATATTCAATCAGATCTATTTAGAATGTATAAAAATGTTTTTGTTAAAAGGTAAAAGATATTCAGGATATTTTATTTGACAACATAATTGTTTGATTAAAGAAACGTGTATATGGTTTTTCTTTCGGTTTATTAAAAGCGTTAGCCTTACAGTGTCTGCTGGGACTTTAGTAATGTATTTGTAGATTCTTTAAAAAATAAATGAGATACAGTAAGTATGGGCACATGATAAAGAATCAATTTTATTTTGATAGGTAAGATTTTGACAGGTATATTTATGTACAGGGTTATTCCTTATATTTAGACCAATTCTGGCTATTTTATTGCAGGAGTTAAAAAAAAACTTTAAATATATAATTTGCTAGATTTTTTCTATATGGCAAGAATATGTTACTAAAGGAAACAAATGCTTGCGAAAAATTTTATTTTATTTTAAATACTTGAAATATGTACATAATATTCAGCTAATAGAAAAAATATTAATTTTCCCTAAATTAGTTATTGATAAAGTCTTGTTGGATCTGTCTTACTTCTTGTAGATCTGGGTTTATATCTTATTCTTGGCGAACATATGCTAAATTTAAAAAAAAAATATTTTTGAGGCCCACGTTGTAATGGAGTACCCTAGCCTTTGGAAAA
Source organism: Diaprepes abbreviatus (assembly GCA_034092305.1). Lineage (NCBI taxonomy): Eukaryota > Metazoa > Arthropoda > Insecta > Coleoptera > Curculionidae > Diaprepes > Diaprepes abbreviatus. The sequence continues at coordinate 5,632,208 of JASJET010000043.1, read as the reverse complement.
CATTAAATATATTCTTCAAAACACCATTACATCCTCCAACGGTACTCCGCAGTGAACAAAGAAGTTTATTCAATCTTTCGTCCGGTGTCCCCGGTTGTGGAACATCTTCCAAAGCGGCCTTAAAAGAAATCCTCAAAAAAGTAATCTTGGTTCACCTTCTTGTCTAGATTTAAACATGTTCTAAATTAATAACAAATTATCAGTTTATTGTACTATTAATTTACCTACATCTCCAAAATAGGAAGAATAAATCTTCTGGGTTTCTTCTACAGATCATTTCCATTATAATGGGAATGCTAGATTAATTTCAAATATAGGATACTACCAGGAAATTTATCATTTTTATTCATAATATAGAGTCTCATCACAAATCCTGGGTTGTCTGTTACTGGTCTTAATTGCAACATGAGTGCAGTCAATACATACTACAATCCCTGGGAAATTATATTTCATATAAGACCTAAAACATCATAAAAATTCAGTTATATTTCAAAATTACCTTTCCTATTTCCGATTTAACACCAGTTTTAAGTCTTTATAATTTAGAATTCAACAGAAATTTACCCAGTTCGAAGAGCTCATAATTCATTTAAATTTTATACCAATGTGGTCCATTCTGAAATAGCATCTTCTCTACTGAAAGCATCTAGATTTTTCTTTTGGACTTCTCCCACTGACACTTGGCTGACAAATTCTAGAAAATATATCCAACCTACAAATATTTATTTTTATAAAATTAAGTTAATATGGGTACCCTGGTGTGAAATGGAAAATTAACATTAGCATAATGATCGCCAATTTTTTTTATATTAACTAGGGCAGGTACTATATTACAAATATGTATAATCCAACTAAGTAAAAAAAAATCATTAATGATTTATTGATCTTCCATATGCTAATTTTATGGTTACAAAATATTACCTCTACTTCTGGTAAAGATGATGTTGCCTCCTTTCAAAAACTGGAAATTCTAGAAATCGGGTTATTCTTAGTACAAGATATCTTCGCAGATCTTTACCAAGTCTGTAAAATAAATTAAATGAAGCAGAATCTGCCAAGTTTGTTTTCCCGCTAATCGGACTTCCTCCAGTCCACCATGATACAAAATTCCTTCCTCAATATCCATGTTATACATGTATATTTGTGAACAAAAATAATTTATGAAAACTACAATATTTTCAAAACAATCATGAATTTTTTTGAATCTTTATAACCTAAAAATATCGCATAATGACGGGAATAACAGTATCGTTCTATCAAAATCTGGCCGTTCTCTTGGTTCGGACCAGTAGAACAAGTTCTCTCAAGATTTGATAGATGTGACATAGCTTAAATTTACCAGAATACGGTTTCTTACTTTTTCGTGAGAACGTCGCCCACTTTCCATCAAGATGATCGTTCTCTCGTTTTCTAGAAACATCGGGTATCGAAAATACCAGAAGCGACGACATATTTTCTATATACGGGTGCCCTTCGATAACTAGCTGACACTTCGACTACGGGGAATGGTGAAATTTGGAATTACTTGGGGATTAATGGGTATCTCCATTATTTTAAATCCTAGGAGGTTGACACTTCGTGGATGGAGGATCATCCGCAAACGCTTCTATGCGGTGTTGCCATATTATGCACAACTTCCCTACACTTAAAAGCGTATATTTGGCAACGTCGCGTCCCGGTGTACTATAATAACTTATATATCGCATAGGTACATCCTTATATCTGCTTTGCAATCAATCAAAACATGTTGATGTTCTCTACATTTTGTTACATGATACGACAATTTACAGATCATTGTAAGCGTTATATAAGTAAAAATTATTGAAATAACACATTATTTTGTCGGGGAGGATTTACATGCAGAACAGTGTTATTAAACAATTAAAAATTTGGTTGTCCAATGAAGAACGTAATATACTATAAACAGCAAATTAATTGGACATTAGGTTGTTTGATCCTCCAAAAAATCTTTATTTTTATAGACGTAGATAATCTTAGTGATAAAAAAATTAATTAAATCTGTTAAAGCATATACTATAACATTTATAATAATGATGGAAAGTTTAGTTACTTTTAAGGACTTTTAACTATTCGTTACTTTCGTCTCGTTCGACTCGTTACTTTGGAATCGTTAATTTAGTTACTTTTATTCAAATAAGTAATACTGCAGTGATATATGATGTATACTTTAGGTCTTTAATTGAATAGTTTATATTTTATGTTAAATATAAAATTTATTACTGAATATAAAGTATGTGTTGATTTAAATTATAAATGTTAAAAGGTGTTTAAATTATAAGTGTTGAAAGGTCATATATGGAAAAACCAGATTTATTTAAACAGTAAACAAACATTTTTTAGAAAAAAACTCTAAAATCCGTATTTAGAAAAAACAAAAAATATACGCATTTTGAAATACAAACAGAAATGTTATAAATATTTATGCTGGTGTACAAACAATATTTTTTCGACGTGTTTCGCCTTTAAACTCTTTCTTGGTTCGGTTATGGCTTGACCAGCTTTAACAAAACTCTTTCGTAGTGTATGGATGTGACAACTATACATAAATATATCCTTGCCAGTTAAGATAGCCAAGGGTATACTTTTTCTCTGCCTTACTTTTCTGCAAGTACTAAAGCAGTTGAACTGCTTACAGATTCGAAAGATATTATAGAATTATCAAAATCTTACCAAATAATATCTTGTCTTTCTTCGCATATTGTCTCTTCTTCAGATATTTTTATTTCATTTCTCTAATCTTCTTTAACAAAATCCCTTGTTTTGAAATGAGGATCAAGAAAAGTCGCTTTACTCATTGTTGTTTTTGTGGGTCTCCAAAACGAGAAGTAAGTGAATCTAAAAATATACTTATTAAATCTTCTCTCACTTGACTTGTAATTTTAAGTTTAATTCCCTCCAACGTTGACATGAGCCCTTTAACTACGAGGATAACTTCTGAAAGAGTGATTTGTTTCTCAGCGCTCATTTAATGACATTGTTGGGTGTTTCGATTTAAAAATTTTTCTTAAGTTTCAAATATTGCCATTTTTATAGGGATTTATACATTTGCAAATATTACATTTTGCTTTGGCATTAGACAATAATGTAAAATGAATCCCAATGGAACTTCTCTTTTGCGTTTCCATTTCTTAATCCTAAAAATGTTTTTGTTATATCTGCTCAATATATTTTATCGTGCGTTAAACATATTTGGCATTACTATTTTTAGTAAATTTAGATCTATGCCACACTTGAAATAACTAGCAAATAAATAACAAACGTAAAGGGGCAGACGTAAAACGTACCAAATTCAAAACTGAACTATCATATATGATAATGACAATATATCATCAACGTCAACAAAAATAAGATCCATCACTTCTATTAAAAATACTATTTCTTTTCTTATTTCAGGGAAATTCTTTTAATCTACCGAGTCTTGCATCTAAGCATAAAAACACTTCTGTCCTGTGAGTTGCCGCTCGGAAAACAACTAAAACTTTGAAGTCGCCAACACCTCAAATGCCTAATAAACAGTGAAAATAATCCAGTGCCTAGCAAAGTTGTCTTCGAATTTATGTCTACTTCTCTAGTCAGCGGTTCCGTGACTATAAAAAAGACCGCCTGAGTTCGCGAGAATAAAATAGTAGTTCTCGTCCAGGACTAAAGGTGTTTCGGTATAGTAACGAATTGCCAAGGTACGAGTCTTTTCTAAACAGAGGACTCGTTACTTTCAGTGATTGGTTTGTAACGGTTATTTTGTAACGATTAGTATCGTTACTTTCCATCACTAATTTATAATAATATTAAACAAAGGAATTCTAAAGTAAATTTAATATAGTGTCTCTTTTTTAGGTTTTTATTTGACCAGTTCTAATATAAGGTTGGTTTAATAGAAAATAAACCTTTCAATAATTAGCATTCAAAATATTATTTTTCGTCTTAGATATTTCGATATGGATATTAATTCTTTTGATCGCTAAATAAATTGGCAGTTGATTCATTGTTTTATATTTCCGGTTTTGTGTGGGAGAGAATAAATTCAACGCAACATTTAAAAAAAAACCGCTTAAAGCACAACAATATCCCTTAAATTAATTTCATCAATACGTTGCACGTCCATAATTTGATTAAATAAACGAAACCGCCAAAAACCCTATTGAAAATACTTTTTCACAAACAGGACTGAAGAGGGCTGATAAAAGTGAAATTAATTATCAATCGTTAATCTGCAATTCAATCTCCAGGATTTCGAGGGAATACTGGATTTTATTAGTGAAATATACCAAACCATTCATTAAAAAAGGTGATGGATTGGCTGGAAAGTCGAGAGTTGTCAGATTATTAACTGTTGCCCTCTATTTTTTCTTTGATGCCGTTCGCTTTTTGTACGCCTTTTATATTTAAAAATATTCAATGAAATATTGACCTTTTGGGTAAAAAAAAAGAAATAACGTATTTTGTTAAAAGTATTATTTTCAAATAACGAATGAATGATGGGTTCATAAATATTAATATATATTGTATAAACTTTTAATATTTGCTATGGATGGGCAACCAGTCAGTGAAAGATTTATTTCAACAAGAGAGATAATTTCTGACCGTCGGTGATAATTGAAACATTCTTTGTGCAACAGCTGTTAAAAAAATTTTATATGCACGAGGAATTAAAAATGACAATTTTTTCATTTTAATACACGCAGTCATAAATTATGATTTGTAATAAGCTAGAACTATTTAAATCAATTCTTACGATTTTTATATTAACATTTTTTTTAATTACTTTTATTTCCTCGCATAATTTAGAAACAGTAATAATAATTTTATGAAATTTAAACGACGCTATTTAAATGAAAAAATATCTTAAATTATTTAAAACGTCTCTTGTCATGTTTATCATGTGTAGTTCTCCATTTAAATAATTCGCAGAATATAATAATATGGTTAAATCTCTTTCGGATATATACGGGACGATCCACATCAAAAGAAACAAAGCCCAAATTTTACGTAAATAAATAATTTTGAAATCGATTACATCAGATATAGGCTTAAAATATTCCTGTCTGATATACTATTGGACTTATCGTAGTTTATTTGCAAAATTCAAGATGGTAGGTCCAAGGCGTCCTTAAGTTTGTTTGAAGGTTGTAGATAATGTTGAAGATTGACTAAAATATGGTTGTCGGACTTGCATTGTCTTTTTTTTTATTTATTTTTACGACGTTTCGATTAGATTGCATCTCTAATCGTTATCAAGTATAAACTGAATGTTTTGTTTTAAGACTACGAGCTTATATAGGGCTGTGTCCATTGAAGCGCAAGTTTTCGCTTCAATGTACACACCTCAATGATTTGATGTTACAAAGTAGTGGTTGCCAAAGATTAGGTATCTCAACACTCGGTTTACTAAAGATTCCGTTATTGTTTTTTATGTAAGCTGCTTCTATAAATTTTCTTTTTTCATATTGGGTTCCATATATATTGCCGCAGCCTCAGACCATTTTATATGGTGTTGTTTATCCCAGGCGTGCTCTGATCTCGACGTTTCCCCTTTTTGTGCATGAGTTTTATGTTCCTTAATTTTAACTTCTAGTGGTCGTTTGGTTTCTCCAATATACATTGCACTACACTCACACGGAACTTTGTAAACACATTCTTTCTTATCGGTAGTTTTCGGTTTTGTTTTTGTTAAATGAGCTCTAAGTGTATTTCCTGATTTAAAGGCTGTTTTTATATTATAACCACTGCCAGTTCGTCTTATTTTCTCTGAAGTTCCCTTAATGTACGGAATTGTGAAGAAGGAATGTGTTTCTTGCTGTCCAGTGGTCGTTGTTCTAAGTTTATTTATGACATCGTCAATTAGTTTTTAAGGATAACCATTCTGTTGTAAATTAGATTTAATATTTGCCACCTCTTTTTCCAGTGAATCGGCATTATTGCATATAGATAGAGCGCGATTATAGAGGTTGCGTATAATTCCCGATTTTGTTAAAACAGATTGATTACTATTATTAAGATATTGTCCAGTATTTGTTGGCTTTCTGTGTACTGAAGTTTTAATAGTTTGGTTTGAATGGTTCACTATGACATCTAGGAAAGGCAATTGATCATTTACCTCTTTTTCCATGGTAAACTTAATTGTAGGTCGAATAGTATTTAGATGTTTCAAGAAATCATTCAGTTCTTGATAATTGCCCTTCCATACGATGAAGGTATCATCTACATATCTCAACCAGACTCGGTTTTATTGTTGCCGTTTCTATGGCACGAGTTTCGAACCATTCCATATATATATATATATATATATATATATATATATATATATATATATATATATATATATATATATTGGCGATGACTGGAGGGAGTGAAGAACCCATCGGAAGCCCGTCATCCTGAGCGTAGAACTTGTCCTTTACTTGATACTCCAAAAGGTCCCTTACCCCGTCCAATGGTAACGTGGTTCGATCTGATGAAGTAGTAACATTTGAAAGTCTAGTTTTGATTATATCTAGTGATTCCGCTAATGGTACATTAGTATACAGACTTTTCACATCAAAGCTTATTAGCCTGTTGTCTGGCTCTAGATTAATGCTACTAATAATGTTCACGAAATGTGTAGAATTTTTAACGTAGTGCTTGTCTTACCTTCTAAAGGTTGTATGATTTTTAAAAGAAACTTCGCCAGTGCTTTTGTTGGGGATCCTCTAGAGCTGGTTATTGGCCTCAATAGTAGGTTCGTTTTATGAATTTTTGGTGGTCCGTAAAGATGTGGTGGCTTACTGTAGTGTGGTGTGAGCGCCGATCGTAGGTTTTCAAGTATATGGTCTTGTCAAACGACTACTAGAAGTTAGAATTAAGGAACATAAAACTCATACACAAAAAGGGGAAACGTCGAGATCAGGTATTGCAGAACACGCCTGGGATAACCAACACCATATAAAATGGTCTGAGGCTGCGGCAATATATATTGAACCCAATATGGAAAAAAGAAAATTTATAGAAGCAGCTAACATTAAAAACAATAATGGAATCTTTAATTATATTTATAACAAGATACCACAGTCTAAGCCAAAATGAAAAAGCCAGCAGAATTTTACGATTTTTTCATTAAACTTCGTAGTAAATCATGACCAAAAAATACAAGAAGGTGTTATGATTATATATATATATATATATATATATATATATATATATATATATATATATATATATTTTAAATAATTTGTAATGGCCTTGTAGAATAAAAAAAAACAGTCGTTTGAAGATATGCTATTTAAGCTAATGATGATTTATATTTTTGTGAAGTTCTGCTTCCATTATAATTATTAACAATGAATTAATCAAATTACGAGAAGGATGACATGATATGTGCGTACATATAAAGCGAGAAAAACCAAGAAAATGCCCTTAATCTATATTCGGCTCCTGGATAGGCGTCAACTTCTAAACATATTTTCAAAAGATTTGAAAAAAATTTTAGAAGTCTTAATAACACGAGTATTTTGAAAAAAATAAGAAATATGTTGAAATAAATATTCTTGGTTATTCGAAAGCCCAAATTCAGGTAAAACTGTCGTCAATTCAACTTACTTTTAGCAACGAAAGCCAACGTCTATAGCTAAAACAGAAAAAGAATTAGGAATTTCAAAAAATACTGAAGAAGAACCAGTATTTTCCTTAGAAGTAAATATGATGCAACATCTATACCCTAAAGATCCTGCAAAAAGACTGCAGTTTTGCCACTGGTAATGTTACGAAATACCTACTTTTTCTAGCGAAATTCTATCGTCTGATGAAGCAAGAATTACAAGCAACGGTATTTTAAACCGAGAATGAAATATATTGGAACGATACCAATCCTTACATAGTGCGAGAAGCTCGTCAACAGGACAGATTTTCTTAAAATATAAGTTGTTTTTTAGAAGCTCCATAAGCTTGTTTTTTTTTTTCGAAGAAAATCTCAATAGAGAGGTTTTCATTAATATATTAGAAATTAATGTTATGAATTTATTTGATGATGAACCATTGGTAGAACGACAACATTTATGATCAGCCAGATGGTGCTCCGCGTCATGAGGCCTTAAAAGTAAGGGAGTATTTAAACAGTAATTTCCCTAATAGGTGGTTGAGTATATATTGACCGGCGAGTTGACTGCCAAGCTGTCCGGACCTTACACCACCGGATTTTTTTCTATAGGAATTTCTAGAAAATGAAATATATAAGGTATAACGAAGTTACTAATTTTTGGGCATGAATATGTTCGTCGGGATTTAATTTATTTATTTAACATCCGAAAAATCTGATTTTTGCGGAAAAAGAATGCTTAAAGTTTCAATATTACCGGTATATAATTAGATTTACTGCGGCATGTCGGGAAATACGATTTTCCGATGATTTTCAGAGCGTCTGACCACAGTAATAGCGCGCCGTATACAACAATATTGTATACGCCATCACCGCACGCCGTCACTCATCAGCGTAATGGGAGCTTGGGCTGTTTATTTAAGCTCGAGCAGACCGTTATTTCGCTGAGAACTGCACGTTTTCCACCTGGGTCAACAGTCCCAACGGACTGTCTGGGTCGCCTGCCGGACGGCGCCTTCCTGGTGTAGCAATGTAGCCGAGGCTAGGCTTCTGACTATATGATGTTTCATCAACCACTTCCTTCCTTACCTCCTACCCCGCTAATGGCCAGCATTATCGATGAACCTTATAAGTACGGGCAGTGTCGGTTTCTTCCCTAATTTCCTACCGCTATTGGTTGGCATTGTCAAGGCCCCTTGTAAGTACGGGTAATGTTGTTCCTGGTGTAGCAATGTAGCCGAGGCTAGGCTTCTGACTATATGATGTTTCATCAACCACTTCCTTCCTTACGTCCTACCCCGCTAATGGCCAGCATTATCGATGAACCTTATAAGTACGGGCAGTGTCGGTTTCTTCCTAATTTCCTACCGCTATTGGTTGGCATTGTCAAGGCCCCTTGTAAGTACGGGTAATGTTGTTCCATCCTGGTGACATTGTCGAAGGCCCTTACAAGTACGGGCAGCGTCTGTTCCTTTTTTTCCTTCCTACCGTCACCTATACACGCACGCATTGAATGCCGTAAGTTTTTGTTTTTGTTTCCGTATTGACCAGAAATGTGTTTAACCGTCAGGTGTCCTCCATTGTCCGTTGAGAAGGGCGCTTAACAACTGCCGCCCCGACGTTTATCGCCGCCGCCGCATGTAGAGATCGCCGCCGCCGTGTAGGTTATTGTTAGACATACTGTGTATACCGCCATCGGTCGAATTGTAGTATGAAGCGCCATGAACAGTGTCCGCTGATTTTAGACACGAAGCGCTATCATTTGAGTACGAGCCGTCGTGATATCGTCGCAACCGTGTAGCACGACGTAACGCGAATGATACCACCGGGTTACCGTATCCAGCGCTACCGACCAGTACGAGCTACCGTGAACTGCTCTGATAACATTCTCTTGCCCTTCAGACCGTTTAAATGTTTATATTATTATCCATCTTAGGTTATATCTTTTTATAAAAGTAAAAAATACAGGATTCAGGATGTTTTAAAACTGTTTATTTCATTATCTTGTCCCATTTTTAACATTACAGATAATAATTGGTAGCCGGCAGCCAGCACTAATACGCGCAATTAACCCCTGGCTTGCCGTTTCTCCATTGTAACAAGCTGCTCGATGCATAAGTGAGCCCTCGACCACATGAATCATGAGGGTGGCGCTCGAGAATCAACTACCGAGTGGATGTTTTGACAGTCAAACCGTCGAACAGTTCAGAGAACAGGGATATCCCGATTATAAGTAGATACCGTCAAACCGATACCCCTGCGCTGAGCATTTGGCCGATGACTGCACGAGAAATATCCACTGTCCGATGTTCCGCTTCCGTAAACAAAGTAGACCCGGGGAGCACGGACTTTCTCCCTCTACGAAAACGCGTCACAAAGGAAACATTGATACCCAAGAACAACTTCTTGAATTAATGCACAACGAGTTTAGAAAAGTAAAAGTGTTCATATTCTTAACGCAGTAAGATCTGTAAAAAAGCGTTGTCAAAAGTGTATTGGCAATTATGGGGGCTCTTCTAAGTTTCTTCCTTTTTTTTTTCTTTAAAAGGATTTTTTTGAACAAATTATGTTTTGTTACTGTCTTCTTACCTAAGTACTATTTTATCATTGACTAGTGTTGTCATTAAATAAATAGTAAGTGTATCAGTTTAAAGATAAGTATCATAACTTCTTTTTAACGACTTCTAAAAGAAGGAGTTTCTCAATTCGTCGAGTATGTATGTTTTTTTTATGTATGTACACCGATTACTACGGAACGGCAGCACCGATTTGAATGAAGTTTTTTACGTTAAGTTCAGGAAGTTGCTGAGGTGGTCCCATATTTTTTGGACGAAATTGGTGTAGTAATGTCCAAGATGGCGCTGACAATATGGCGGCCAAAAAAATTAATTTTGTTCATTTCTCCAAAATTGGTATGGGGGAATTTTTGGAGTTGTACACAACGAATCTCAAATTATTTAAAAAAAATTCAAAATGGCGGATCCAATATGGCGGACAAAAAAATTTAATTTTTTCTGATTTTCTCCAAAATTGGTACGAGGGAGTTTTCAAGGTCATGCATAACTAATTTAAATTATTTTTAAAAATTCAATATGGCGGACGAAAAAATTAATTTTGTCCGATTTTTTCAAAATTGGTACGGGGGAGTTTTCGGGGTCGCACATAATGAATCTGAAATTATTTTTAAAAAATTCAATATGGCGGATCCAAGATTGCGGATTAAAGACTCTACATCTCCCGATTTTGTCTAAAATCAGTATTGGGGTATTTTTGTTAGTATTAATTATGATTTAAAATATTTTTTGAAAAACCCAATCTGGCAGATTCAATATGGTGTCCTAAAAATTTTATATTTTTCGATTTTCTCCCAAACTGATGGCAATATGCAAATCCAAGATAGCGGACTAAAAATTTTACATTTTTCGATTTTGTTCAAAGTTGGGACAGAATCGTTTTTGAGGGATATAAATAGCGAATGTAAGTCTAGAAATTTTAAATTTCTGGATTTCATCTAAAATTGGTACTAGGGGGCTTTAAAGGGTTTATATTTAGATTAGATTAAGACTTAAAACAATTTTTTTGAAATTGAGTATAACGGATGCATATAGTGGGTTGAAAATTTTACTTTATTCGCATTTTTCAGATTTGGTATTAGAGGGTTTTAGGGGTCGTGTATTATGAATATGAAGTTATTTTTTACAACTATTAGGTTGATAAGATACAATATGAGGGACAGAAAATTTTACATATTGCAATTTTGTCTAAAATTAATATTGTGGGATTCTTGAGGCGTAAACAAACTCAATATGCAGTATAAAATATATCGAGCTAAGAAATTTAAATCTCAGGGTCTTTAAACATCGATATTGGAAGGTTTTGAGGCCTATATTACTAATCTAAAATTAATTTGAAATTTAAGATAGTGGATTTACTATGACGGACTAAATATTTGTTTGGCACAATTTTACTGGTATTTGGAAAACTCTAAGAACCAAAGAATTTTTAGTGGTTCATTTTAGGGTGCTTTATAACTTTAGATAAAATGGGTTCTTTTTTGCCACCTTGGAGTCATTGCGAGGTACACTAATCTCGATTAGTACTTAGTTCAAATAATTTATGGATATCATAATAAATTCTAAAACTAAAAATAGAAAAATAAAATTTTTATAAAAAAAAATGAACTGACTTCTAAAAGTGCGCTAAAAAGTGAAAAATAACTAAATTTTTATATGGAATTGAACTTTTTGAAGTCGGCCCAAATTATTTGTAAATTAAATAAATAACTACTAATATATACAAATTATTGTAAGAAATCAATTAAAAATAAAGTATTTTTAATCTGTTAATGCAAATCACATTTTGTCAGGTATTAATTTGGCGCCGACTTCAAAAAGTTTAATTCCATATAAAAATATATAGTTATTTTTCACTTTTAAGCGCACTTTTAGAAGTCGGTTCATTTTTTTTTTAATTTTATTTTGTTTTTTATTCGTGGCTTACTACGATTTTTAATGAAATCGTAAAATCCAGCTTGGTTTTTCATGTTGACATAGAGTGTTGTATATTGTTATAAATATAATTAAAAACTACATCTTATTAACTAAAAATATATAGAGTGTTTCATTTAAAATAACAAAATTGGGATTTTAAACCACACCTGATATTAAAGTTGTGATTACACGCTTAGATTACGCTTAAAACATTATAAAAATAAGTTGTTTAAAATGTTGTCAGATCTTTTTAAATAAGAACGCTAAAGGGCATTATAAAAATTCTCAACTTTAGAATTTTACCCTGTAACTTCAAAACCAAATAAAATTTTTAAGCTCTGTTTCTTTAGTAAAAAAAGCTCGTAAATACTACATTGATTTTTTGCTAACTTTAATAGTTAATGAGAAAAAAGTATAGAATTTGGGTTACCCTGTACATTAATACTGGTTAAGGCAATGCAAAGTTAGAGTATTATTTCAATAACAATATTTTTTTCTTTCCTCTCCCTTTATTTTTAAGGTTTATTTCCAAAGTTGTATAAAAGTATATATATATCATAAACATAAAAAGTATATATCAAAAACGTAAAATGATTCCCTATTCCATATTCTCAAAAACGTAAAAATATTTTATTAAATTATATTTATTTTTCTAAAAATTACTTCCTAAATACGATCAAGTTCATTAAAATCGGATAAGGCAATCCTGTTTGAAACGAAATTTTTAGTAGATATCAAGAACAATAATGTAAGTTACTATTATGTCTAATTTTTTAAAGTGATTGTTGTTTTTTATTTTATATAAGATACGCGCTTTGATTAGTAAGAAACTTAAAAATGGCTTATTTCAATTCCATCTTGGCCACATTACTTAATAATATTATTTTTTGAAAGTACAGTGACTAATATATATATATATATATATATATATATATATATATATATATATATATATATATATATATATATATATATATATATATATATATATAGCGTATGGTTCAAATAAATTAATTATCCTACAACAGGTTCGACAGTGCCTGCGTTATCAATATTTCCCAATTAGTGTTGTTTTTTATTTTATATAAGATACGCGCTTTGATTAGTAAGAAACTTAAAAATGGCTTATTTCAATTCCATCTTGGCCACATTACTTAATAATATTATTTTTTGAAAGTACAGTGACTAATATATATATATATATATATATATATATATATATATATATATATATATATATATATATATAGCGTATGGTTCAAATAAATTAATTATCCTACAACAGGTTCGACAGTGCCTGCGTTATCAATATTTCACAATTAGTCAAATACCGTTCCTAACTAGCGAAAGCCTTTATAATCAATAGCAAATTGACAACAAAGTGTTATAAGGGTGATTGGGATAGCCGACAAATACCTGGAAATGAAAATATGATATCTTAACTAATAGAGTCTTCATTCTCGAAGATAAAAGCTTGATTTTCAACAGTTTCTCATATTGTCAGTGGTGGTGGAAATCAATTTATGGTCAGTTTATGCTTCGAAAAATTTACAATTAACACTAAGAATTTCCACTAAACTAACACTAACACTACAGAATAAAAACACTTTTTCTTGCCTCAGAATTTAATAATTACCAAAAGAATGACTAATCAAAATCGTTCATTGATATTATAACTTAAAAGTAAATTTTTATCTTTTTCATTTGTGGTTGTTTAACTAAAAGCTCCAAAGGGGGCGTTTGTGTGCTTTTGTTAAGAGTGTTCCTATTTTTCTTTGCAGCTTCTCGATATCCGTCCTGCTCCATTTTACAATTCCAAAAGAGTAGCTACCTGCAGAGCATGCGTTCGTGTTGAGCACCTGAAACAAATTTCTACTCTTTAAACTAGTGTATAATACCCGCCTTACCCTCCTGACAAATTCGGTTGTCTGCCCGGCTTTCATAGTGCGATGATGAATTCTTTTAGCCTTTAGGTATTTGTGTGTTTGGTCTGCTTCCATTGCAGCTATAGTTTCACCATTCTACATGCCATATGCTCCTGGTTGTATCTTACCTTTAACGATGTTCAAAATACGGCACTTGTAAAGTCCAAACTGGTAGTAGCCATCAGTTTAAGATCATCCATGTATAGAAGATGATTCACTCTTACTATCATTTCGTTGTTATTTCTAATACTAAAGTCGTATTTGGTATAATTAAAACGGCGCGATACTGGATTTATTGTGAGGTAGAACTACGATGGGCTTAGTGAATCGCCTTGAATATTCCCCTTCGTATTGTAATTGTATTAGTTTCGATGGTGTAGCTGGATGACACTTACAATTGGATCCTAATTCTCCAGGTTGACATGATGCTTTTTAAAGAGGAAACAAAATAATTATCGAACCTATACATTCTCAATGTAGTCATGAGCCACAATGTGGTGCTGAGTTGAAGGCCTTCTTATAATTTCTGGCAGTGCTGCTCTGCATAATGGATTGGTTCCATCATACTCCAATACCGCAGTACTCATTTCCATTGACAGTTTCTGATAAAAAAAAGTTCAGCGTTGTCCTACTGGATCTGTCACTAGGCTGTTCGTGTGGCCCTTGGACCTCGGGTTCAGGCTGTGGCTCAGATTCAGCGATCGGATTGTTTTTTTTTTTCAGTGCGACTGATCTCACGTTCAATTTTCGCTTTGATAGTACTAAGCTGCGTTATGTTATGACACCTGTAGGTGTGGATATTCCCTACAAAATTCGATATGAAGCTGTTGTCTATAGCCAATCATTTCTCGCCCTAGTTGTGTTACCGTATAAAAAATGCGCATTATTGTTTCATTCATAGATGTTATCCATTTCATGCGCTGTCTAAGGTTCCTGCTCAGAACCTTCGGAGGATGGAGTTCTCGCTGTTGTTTGGCTCTCATGTTGGTGTTATGCTGTAGCTTCTTGTATGACAAGGGTTCCCCTCCTCAACACCCTGCCACTTAAAAGGTTTAGATGTCAAAATGTTGCCCCCCTCCCCCCAAAAATCCGTGGGCAAACTGAGTTTTATTATTGCTGTTATCCATCTCATTCGTATTGTTATTTTTATTATTGGAAACCTACGGGTGCTACTATTATTGAAGAGTATTCTACTGGCAGATACACCTTTAGACAGGCAACTTTATTAACTTATTTTCTTAAATTGTAAAGGGCAAACGACCTTTTGGTTTAACGTATTATTTCTATAAAGCATTCCGCAATATTACTATGATCATAACATAAAGGGGTTACTTTAGGTTTTTGTTCGAACGTTATTTAAGGATTATTTATTAAATACATAATATTTTATATATGGAATTAGTTGAATTTAAATACACGATTATTTCTTCTACCTGTTGTCAAAATCTGTTCGCCCTTTTTTTGGTTGTTCATATAATAAGATTTCTAACTCACGCTACTTTAATTTGTTTAAAGATTTTTACTATTACTCTCTCTGCCGAGTTTTATTTTTCCCATATTCTACTTGCCTATAATTTTTTTTCTCTTTTCACGTGCTTGCTAATCTTTAGAGAGTGAAGTTGAAAGCTAGTTTCTAACAACATCCTGTAAGGTTCCTGCATGCAGCCTAGCTAATGATGTAGTGGTTACGGGTTAGCTCGGCCTTTTTGCTTACTGGTACTGCTACTAGATTTCCACTATACTTTGTTTTGTTTTCACTTTATTGTGACGTTTTTGGCCCATAAATGCCAATATAGCAAGATGGACCATTAGAAAAACTTAGTGACAACCTCGTCAAGAGTGCCAGACATGAGTCTATTCGTAATGTAAGTTGAAGACTTTATTTTAATAATGTACAGCCCAGAACAGTTAGTCAGTGTTGTATAGCTTATTTTGAATAAACCATTTTTTTTATAAACCCAAATCGAAGAGGTAACTTAAAGTTTAATGTGTCAAGATCAAAGCTCACGATTCCTACGTCCCTAGTCATATCCCAAAATTGGTCGTGATAATATAAATCCAATGCATATCGATGAATGGGTTGAATACAGGCAATCTTTTTCAAGATTCATTAAAAAATATTAATTACAAGCAAGGTTATTGCAAAAGTACTGTTAAAAAATGAGAAATTGCGCGATATTGAAGTTTTACGCTTATAACTTTGCTTCTATCATTGAAATAAGCCCTGCAAACGCTTATTTGAATGATGGAGTTATCAGCTTCAAAATGATATTTTATAAGTAGCGTTTCTTGTCTAAAATTGAAATCGATCGCTTTTGTGGTCACCATTTTGTCTTTTTTGAGAGCATAGCTGAACAACAATGTTTGGTACATAATAAATATAATTTGAGCATCTATCTTTTGTATGTAGTTAATAGTCATACCGTATAATTTAGCAAGTTTTAGGTCAATACTGATTGAGTTTTTTGATATAGAACTATTTACCCTGTAGTTCATTTTAATGATGTGTTGTCTGATTTGCTGCAGTTATGCATAAAACGAGTTCTACATCTATTTAAAAATAATTTATTTTTACTTCTAAATATGTCAAAAAAGTTTACTTAAATAGGTCGCATAGTAAGTCTTGTTTAGATATAAGAAACTGTTAGGTTAAATAACTTCTACATCATGATTTTTCAAACTTTGTCTATTACAAAATTTTAAAATTTATCTGTTCACAGGTAATTTTATAGCATATTCGGAAAAAATGTTCATAAGAAAATTAATAATCCTAAAACCTGCTAAAATATTTCTAGCTTATAAATACCTTTTAACCGGAAAACATCGTACGGACATTTTAACCATAATCCTAATGAGCCAAAGCACTGACTCAATCAGCGCGGGTCCTTCTAATCAGCAGGAAATTGGCAACAAATTGTCATCGGGGCGGTTTGGCAGTTCTGAAAGCGAGTCGTTAATCTGGCACGTGACGGCTCCTAACCACCACCCTGTATAAAAGGGGTTGGGGACATAGTGTCCAATTTAACGATCTCTTCCTAAGATTAAGTGATTTATTTTAAGTGTTGAAAGCAAGCAATCCCATTAATTTCTTACAAGGGGATTGCGATTTTTAGCAAATGAAGATGTAGCTACAAAATTGGATTAATGGTTTTGTGGTTTTTAGGATAACAATTGGATGCATATCAGATACTTTTCAGCGAATTAAACACAGGAATAATATTTTATTCCTTCTTCTACAATAAAAATGAAGCGAATAAAAACATGGAAATAAACATATTTGAGTTTTCGTATTCCGATATGACCTTTTTGTTGACCTAGTAAATGTCAATACAATTTTTAGTTTTTTCTATCACTTTATTTAAAACATAATATATAGACATTCCAAAAATTATCTTAAAATTTTCAATGATTCTATGGTCGGAAATATTCTACTAAAATTCATAAAATTAATTTTCTCAGGTATAATATTTGAATATTATTTCAAGTTTTTGATAATATCAACAAATATTTTATGTCGCCCTATCTGTCATAGAATTGTCTTTCAACTGCTATGTTACACGAATTCAAATTGATAATAAACCATGGATTATTAATTCAATCACCATTTTGAAAATTAATGGCATTATGTGTTAGTGGCATTTCTAGTGAAACAAAATGGGGAGACTTAAATATGTCCTAGTTTCGTCTCCACTGGTATCAAATATTGAATCTAAAACGTATAGGAATAGTGAGCCGGCAAGCAGTTAATTTGTTTGTGGCAAAAAAAGTCATTTTGGCTAAGAATCATCCCGATAAGAATTCCATAAAGAAAATGGTTAAGGATCATTTTTAAGAATTGTTTTATTATTTAAGTCCAAACTTGATCTAACCGATGATGCATAGGTTTCTTACAAGGGAACTCTGATGGTAGTAAAGAAAACTACTGAAAATAATTTTACTTGTAATATTAAATTATATTTGCCGTTATATACTGATTGAACGGCCGACCAGAGAAGCTACAGCAATGGCCAGACACATATGCAGTAGCGGTTGTTTAAAATGAGCAATGAACACTTTTCAACCATTTAAAACCCCAGGAGTTGAAGGAATAATTCCGATCCTTCTCCATCGATGGCAGGAAGAGATTTTATTACACATATGTCGCATCAGTCAAACGAGCCTGAAACTGGGCTATATACCTATATACCACAAATATAGAGAAGGGCCAGAGTCACCTTCACTCCGAAAGCGGGGAAAAAAGACACTATACACCCTAAATTCCTGCGACCTATCAGCCTCACATCGTTTTTTTCTAAAACGATAGGGAAAGCAGTAGACAATTATATCGGAACAGAAATTCTTGAACAGGTGCCAGTGCTTCCTCATAAGCATGCGTATCAAGCGGGTAGATCTACGGAAACCGCACTGGTACAATTAACAGATGAGATTCAAGAAGCACTGAACAAGAAGGAAACTGTAATATTTGTCTTCCTTGATATAGAAGGGGCTTTTGACAACACCCCACATGAGGCAGTCAAAAGAGCACTCGACGACAAGGGAGTGGACAAAACGACACCCAAATGGAAAGCACAACTTCTCTCCACTAGAATAGCAGAGACAGAGATACGACAGGACACTATCGCCTCTTGTAACACCAGAGGATGCCTTTAGGGGGGAGTAGCCTCTCCACTTATGTGGAGCTTAATTGTAGACCAACTCCTCTGTGATATGACTGACCTCGGTATATCTTGTTAGGGCTATTCGAGAATACCCTACGTGACAGAGTTCAAAGAGGGCTTGAATACACTAGATAATTGTGCCAGATGATGGAACTAAACATCAATCCCACCAAAATCACCCTAAGAGTCTTCACAAGGAACCATCAAAATGGATGGGAATGTTATTGAGTGGAAGTCAGAGGTTAAATATATGGGACTGACTCTAGATAACAAACTCCTCTGGAATACGCATGACAAAGAAGTAATCAACAAGACTACCAAATCCTTGATGGTTTGTAGAAACTTTGCGGAAAAAGATTGGGTACAAACCCAAAAATCCTGCAGTGAATGTACACTGCAATAGTGAGACCAATCATCACATATAGGCTAGTGATCTGGAGCAGAAAAAAAAATAGTCTGGCTAATACGAGAGCTAACCTTTCGAAAGTTTAAAGACTGTGGATATATAACCGGGGCAGTGAAAATCTGCCTAACAGCTGTCATGGAAGTAATCCTAAACCTCACACCTGTACATATATTTGTAGAGAACATGGCGAAGAGAACGATTTATAGGATGACGAGAGATGAAGTCATAAAACGAAGACCCAATCTCTGATCCAGAAACCAACAAATCTGGGACATGTCCCAAGATGAAATGAAAGAGAAATTCAACTTTGTGAAAAACTTCATCACAAAGTTGTGTCGCAAGTGCGAATGGGACAGAAACACCATTGAAGAACTAAACAAGAAATCCATTATATTGTATGCAGATGGCTCCAAAACAACGGAGGGAACTGAAGTAGGAGTGTATGGACCCGGCACCAGACACTACACAAATATTGGTTTTTATAACACCACGAAAGTTTTTACGACAGTGTCAGTGACTTGTTGAACTAATCTAATTTCTTAAACATATATGTTCAAAGATTGAAAGATATTTAAATATCTAATCAACATTTTTTGTTGTTAAAATAAACAATGTATGATTTAAATGAATCACCAATGGGATATTGCATCAAAAAAATACTATCTTAAAACAATGAGTTGTAAACTTTGAATGAAATAATTTTTAATTTTGAATCAATGATAAAAAATTCTTTGATCTTTTTATGTTAATAACCAAAAAGGTTGGGAAAATTAATACTAAAATACGCGTTTTTAACACAATATATTTGTAAACAAGGTTGATCCTGCCATAATCGACGATAAAAAATATTCAAATAAAATAACATGTATAAAATAATTTTTCAAAATTAGGATTTTCTTCATATACAATTATTAAATTAAAAATATTATTCTTTAGTTAGTTGTATCATTATATTATTGTATAAACAATATAAACATCTGGTGTGCATGTACACCGTATATTGAAGTATTTGATAATGTAAATATTTTATATGAAAAAAATCGTAATTTTTGTAAAAGCAGTTTAGAAAAATTTCACATATTGTTATTGTTTAAATATTTTTATATCCAACTGTGTCGTGAACAAACTCATTTATCAAGACATCGTATAAAAAGAGAAATTAGGAGAAACTTTTTGGTTAATAAAAGCACATATAATAAACATATTCTAAACTACGTTGCGTAAGAACTATTACGGCTATTTTGGTTATATTTGTTTTTTAAAACATCACAAAATATTACAATCACACAAATTTTGTTCTTTTAGGTAATTCTCACTCTTACTCTATTACTTAAAATATTTTAATAATCTAACTTCAAATTAGGATCTAATAGGGCCTTAAGTAAAACAAAAAACGAATCTACATTTTTGTTTACTAACAAATCCCCACCCAGGACTCTAATATGTTATAAATTGCAAAGAAAAACACAAAGGAAATTATGGATGACGTGTTCTGTCACACATCCACTAATGCGGAAGTAGGATTTGCATTACTTTAACACTTAACTCTTATACACCGAGTCTAGTCTCTAATGACAATTGACTCCGTTTAGTGCAAAAAGCATCTCCTGAAAATAGTGATTTGTTGACCTTTTTTCCAGAAGGTCATAGAAATGTCGACACACCGTTGGGAGAAATGTGTAGAGATTGGAAGTATTTAAATTAAAAAATAAGGAAGAAACTTTCTATAGTCTCTATTCTAAATAGATTAATATTGAAGCATATGAATCAAAAATAATACCTTGCTTATTTACATATTTTAAATTTTATTGGAAAATTAATAGTTATACAAATATTAGCTACATTTGGTTAAGCATTTAAAAACCTTTCTTCCATGTTTTGTCACGTAATTTATTAATTTTTGATGCTTCTTCTCCTCTTGTATTTTATCTTCTCAATACATATTCCTCAGATTCTGGATATATATCACTCAATCATGTTCAAGTTTCCCTGTCCTGTGCCACATTTATCCATTGTTTATCTCCTACCAATCTAATATTGACCACCTAGCGCTTTTGTAGTCATCCTATACTTAGATTTATTTGCATATGTCTCTATTATGTTATTATGTATACCCATTTGCCTGTAGGTAGTCCGACAACATATCTTGTCCACCTTCACTTTATCCTCTTTGCTTCTTCCTTTATATCTATCATTTGTATTTTTTAACGCTGCCCATGACAATCTGATTCGCCCGGTAATTTTTGCCTTTTCTAGCTTAATTGAGTGACCCCAGCTATAGAATCTGTTGACTTGCTTGATGTAACTATCCTTTATATGTTGATTGGGATGTTCATTGTTCATTACTTTCTTCTTGCTAATACTCACTTCCTAGCTTATCTCTTTAGAAGCTTCATTTAACTCATGTAATATATTATTTAGTTCGCTATTACAACCAATTATATCGAAGCGAATCTTAGGTGACTCAGTCTGGTCCCAACAACTTAAAAATCTATCTTAAGGAAATACTATCTTGCCCTAAAATTGGTGATGCTTTGGAAAAATCGTGACAGCAATAGTATTATTTTTTTCTTTTATGAAAGTATTTAGGCTGATCTCCAATTTTGATACGATATTTCAAACTTTCAAAGATTCTTATTTGATTAGATTTTCAATCGGACCTGTATATTTAAGATATGGTTGATTACAGTTTGCAGAGTGGGCCTTTTTATCTTTCTAGTTATTGGCTGAACTTGGATGTATTTCGAGCATAAGAGATATGTTAATTTTTGTAAAAAGCCCACAGTGAACAGCGGCCAACCTACTGGTATAATTTCGAAGCGCAATGGTGCTTACTTTATTAGGGCTAGAGGCTTTTTTGTGTTTACTTTATAGTAATCTCTTTGACACTTTCTCAGAAAACAATTTCTGATGTGGATTTAAAACGGTTGGTATAACTATTATAAAGTTTACAACAGGTTATCATGTTGTGAGGCTAAAAAGTCATGATTTTAGTACTAACAATTCCTGTTTTTTAACAGAGAACACCACTTAGTTTTCTAGAGGTAAAAACTGAGGGAAACTTACGCAATAGTAACTGGTTACAAAACTCATGTTCGCTATAATTATATTACCGTTTAAAAGTAATTAAATAATGAATATTCATTATTTTGTACTTTCTTTTCACGTAACTAGTGATGAAAGAAACATTTTGGGAAAAATGTTCCAATCAGTAATGAGTAACGAAAGGAAGAAGAAGTCCTGCCTGATAAAAGTTAGATACCAACAAACATGGATGTAGAAGATACATTTTGCATTACGAAATGCAGAAAATCTTTTATAAGATCTCTTGTTAATCCCAATTAGTGAAGATGGCATGAAAAGAAAAAGGGACGACAAAGAGTTTATTATTAATTTTTGGTATCGTTTTTCTGCTCTTTTTGTTATTAATTTAAATTAATTTTGAGACATTAAAGCTCTACGATTTTCAAGATTTTTAAGTATCTGGTTATTTTAGTGATTTTTTTAACCATATTATACTGAAACCTTTGTGCTCTAGTATTTCTTATTGTAGATCAGAAAGGCCATTTCGGAAAAAGAAACAAACCCCAAAGTTACGATATGACACGACGAAAAAACACGTGAAGTTAACTATGTTAATCGAAGGGTTATTTTAGTTAATTAATATTACAATTAATATTTCTCATGTTGTAAAAGTTAATTTGTGAATTATCATTTTTAGATATACAGGCAGCATCACGTGCAATTTTATTTTTGGTTTAAAATTGTCTCATGGCTATTGGTCTTAGAGGTTTACACAAAGTCAGCATAATGATTGCTTCTGATCAGCCTTGAAATTTGAAAGGTGGTAAGTTTATCTTAGGAATTTTTTAATTTGTCAGTGCTATAATGTAAATTATTTATAAAATTTACATAATAAGGACCAATGTAGTATATTATATCCCAAAAGATATTTTTTTCATTTATCCAAAAAACAGCTAGTCTACAAATAAATCTTAACCTGACAAAACAACTTTTCTGTTGGAGCAAAGATAAGAAAACCAAAGAAACATAATAAAGTGTGTTCTATTTTTGTAGTAAAAGAAAGTCAAATTTTGTAAACAAGGGTAGTTTTTATAAAGTAGGTCTAAAGATAGTATTTATTATAATAAATTATGTAGAGTATAATTCTATAAATTTTTACACCACTTTATAACCGAAAAATAAAATATTATCTGATATATCATATTATTATATACACATATATATTATATCTGATTTTTAAATGGTACATCTTGTATTTTTCTGCCTGTAACTTTGGCAATATTTTATATAAATTTCTAGGGGCCTGGATACGTCTGTCTATTTTACTTAAAGTGTTTTATCTTCTGCAAAAATTTCCACGTCACTTCCACTCTAGTCGAAAATGATTGAAATGCGAAATTTTTATAGTGATTAAATCAGGGTTGAATAGTGTGACATTGTTGCGTAGGGAATGAAAAACCAGAAAGACGCATTTTACTACGAATTATTTCATTTAAATGTTGAGACTTGTCATCAGAAAAAAATGTATTTTGGTGAAAAACTTCATACGTGGTAAAATAAAATTAACTGAAATGTAAAATTTTAATTTTATATGAGTTATGGAACGGATTAATACAGGGTGTCTCTAAGAGGTCTGTACAATATGCTAGCATATTGCAGAGCTAAAATATTAGGATCTAGTTCAATTCGCCTTTGTCGAAAGTTGGTAGTTTCGGAAATACAAGGCGTTAAAGTTATAATTTTTTGACTTTTTTTTTAAATATTTATCCTATTAATAGCTTCATTTGCACTACATTTAGTATTTTGAGATTTTTTAGGGTGGGAAATCAAGTACTAAAAATAGTACCGATGTACATTGGAGAGGGCGCAGCCAACAACAATTTGCTGACATCTAAAGCTTCATAACTTTTTTGTGCCTCGTTCTATTAAATTTCTAATTAAAAATTATTATTCCCTGATATTTTTTGGCTAAAAAAGTTATAAGTAGGTGTTGTTTCGAGCAGCCGTTTCTGAGATAATCGAATTTAATTATATTATTGCATACTGAGACCTGGCTTGCGACAACATTAAAAATTTACATAGCAACTAGTAGCCAATGGAAAACCTGCCAATTGATTTGGCAGATTTACCGGTGTTCTAGGTAATTTAAATGGTTTATTCGAGGTGGTAAGATGATAGGAACAATAATAAACCTGTGAATGATTCCTGCTAATACGATAATTTTAAATTTATGTTGATAATGTACAAGCTTTACTGTGTGCGGGTTTTCGTCAGCATAAACATGTTCGTTATGTAAATTGTTTTGATATAATTTTTAAATAAAAGATCTAAAGGAATAAGAATTTTTAATTAGAAATTTATTATACCTATGTATAAGAAAGTAATGAAGCTTTAGATATAGGTGAAGTACTGCTGGTGGCGCACTCTGCAATGTATATCGATACTGTAATCAGATCTCGATTTCTTATGCTAAAGAACTGTAAATTACAATAGCAATAATTACGAAAAATTAAAAAAAAAGTTATAACCTTTGGAAACTATCAAGTTTTTGGACAAAGGTAAATTGGGCTAGATTCTCATATTTTGGCTTCAGGAATTTGCATTAAAGTTTTGTACAGTTTTTTTAGGAACACCCATACAATCTCACAAATTTTGTATTTATAATTTTTCTATATTCTTTAAAATAAATCTTAAAGTTAAAGTTGCCTGTGTCGTGGTTTCGTATGTTCTTTCCCGGCGACGCGTGATCTGGAGTTTGCGTTTCGCTGTCCTTTCGAGCCGACTTCATCGTCTTCCAAGGTGGAAGCGGCCGGGATGGTCGGCAGACGGTCAGTGAGTCGGTTCCGAAATCTTCCCTCTTCGTTTGGACGGTGGACGGCGGTTGGATGGCCGTCAAGTGGCTGAACTGCGGCGGCGACTGTAAACGGGCTTTATAGGCCCGGATGACATCCTTTAAGCTCTTCATTTTGGCCTCGGACTCGAGACGGGCACGGCTGGCGTCTTCTCGAGACGCACGGAGATTGGGGAGCGGTGCCTTTCGAGGAGGCTCTCCCTGTTGCCTTGCGTGGTTCCCGGTTCTAATCTGAAATCAAAGATAGCCGTATACGGTGATATGGCACCAAATACGCCATTGATACCGGCGGTGGCGGCGGCACTATAGGACGATGTCAGCGGAACTAACTTACCCGAGTCCTTGTCGGAGTGCCAATGAGCGGGGGTCCGGTGGTGGTGTCGGTCGGCACGGATTCTTCGGCCATCTTCTTCGGTACTGCTTCTTGCTTGGGAGCTGGAGATGCTTCTTGCTGAACGGTGGGTTTAGAACTGATATTTTTCCGGACGGTTCCTGCCCTTATAGTACTCTCGGAGTGGTTCTATCGGTGGAGTGTATACTATCGGTGCGCGCATACTCTCCCTCTAGTTTACTCTCCGGTCCGCATGCGCGACGCCAACGCGTTCAACATCAATATTTTAACATAAGTCGGTAAAACTTGCCATATCTCGCGGTACACTCAAAATTAACCTTTCTACGGTCAAAAAATGGAATCTATGACCCAAAATTAGTCGAAAAAGACATACGGCTTACATTTTAGCTTCGCGCATGCCCAGAACAAATTTCGTAAAAATTCTTCCAGGCCCTAATTACCTCCTATAGCGACATTTACTTTAATCGGTTCATAAACGCTGTTACGGTCGGCGGATACAGTATGGAATACTCGGATTAGCTATTATCACGACTATTTTGCATAAACGGATTTGATCGACGGTGGAAAAGCATTCCCTCAACGTCGGTACTCCTTCAACAAAATACAACACTCTCAACGGTGACGGTAAAAAAAAACAGCAATACTCCTTCGGTAAGACGGTCCACCACAGTCACGCCCAACTGTCTCCCGGTGTTGGTCAATCTCGGTACTACCTCAGTATTGCTCTTCTTTCCGGTCCTATGCTCTTTCGGTTGTACTATTTTCAAGAGTTATGCGCTTTTCAAGTGGTTTTCATAGTCCTTATCTTTCGAATCAAACGTTTTGAGAGTCCCTGCTCGGGCGCCAAATTTGTGACACGTTTTACGTAGGAGGAGCAGGTCGTGCTCTACGGATCTGCTTTGATTACGGCAGCGGAACATCGGTCAGTGAATATTTCTCGTGCAGACAGTCATCGGTCAAATGCTTAGCGCAGGGGTATCGGTTTGACGGTATCTACTTATAATCGGGATATCCCTGCTCTCTGAACTGTTCAACGGTTTGACTGCCTGAAGGTCAAAACATCCACTCGGTAGTCGGTTCTCGGGCGCCACCCTCGGGATTCATGTGGTCGAGGGCCCACTTATGCACCGGGCAGCTTGTTACAGTGGACAAACAGCAAGGGGTCAATAGTGCGTATTAGTGCTGGCTGCCGGCTGCCAATTGTTATATGTAATGTGAAAAATGGGACTAGGTAATAAAACAAACGGTTATAAAACATCCTGTATTCCATTCTTTTATAAAGAAACATGGCCTAAAACTAACTAACAATCTAAGATGTACAACAAACAATTACACGGTTTGGAGGGCAAGAGTATGTTTTGAGAGCTGTTCACGGTAGCTCGTATTGGTCAGTTGCGTTGAAGACGATAACCTGGCGGTATTATTCACGACGGCTTGTACGCAAATTATCGCGTTTCGTATCTAAAATCCGCGTTCACGGTTCACGGCACTTCGTATTAAAATTCGACCGACGGCGGTATACGCGGTATGTAAAAATAACTCGGCATCGATCGGCGATAATAAATAAATTAAATCCCGGCGAACATACTCATGCCCAGAAATCAGTAACTTGTTTACAAAGTATGCGAGGAAACTTGAAACAAGATTCTTGATCATTCATCGTCCCATAGATTACCTTCGCTATCTGAAGAGATATTAAAAACGCTACAGGAAGATGGAGATAACTGTTTAAATACAACAAACCTAACTATAATTTTTATTGGCTAACAAACTGTAATTTGTTTGGTTGTTCAAAACTATATTAAAATCACTTGTAAAAAGCATCTACCAATGTTTGAAACATAAAAAAATGAGTCAACGTCGAGACAGAGGCACACGCTTCACGCTACTGGGGTCTGTCGGGGCATCTTTTTATTAGACAAACAAGAAAGGCTACTGGGGTCTGTAGGGACATCTTTTTATTAGACAAACAAGAAAGGCTACTATAAAAGCATGTACCCAGAAGGATAATATTTTGAATAGGTAATTACACTGGAAAACTACCAGAATGTATCTAAAATAAAACCAACTAAATCATACCGTTTTTGGTGTGCTAAAATCGAAATTATACTAATCTTTTTAATAATTGTTAAAGTTTTAGAGATACGTGATGTAACGTTTTCCTGTATCTTGACAATGTAACCGCAAGAATGCACGTGGATAATTTGTATTGTTATAACAATAGAGGGATGTGACTTCGCCAAATATACGTTTTTCTCAAGTTAAGGAAATTTTGCACAACATGGCAAGACTACACGGGAGATCTCTAGGGATGACCCTCATATGCAAAGTTTCAACCCCCTAGGACTTAATATAAGGGAAATAGACATTGACACCCATGTAAATCGACTTTGTACTGAACAGCCCTTGTAGATAAACAAATGACAAAAGCCACTATTGCAAATATTATGGAATTGCATAGAAAGTTCTTGAATATTCTCTAAAAATGTAGAAGCCGTATTTGGGTATATAAGCAGCTACAAAGCGGGGTTAATCAGTTGAAGTTAGTGAGTCGAATCCAATATTTGAGATTATAAGATGTCTTGAAAGTGTGCAGATCAAATGATCAGAAATCTGTTATGTTTATGTTATATTGAGGATCAAGACAAATACTGGACGCCACGTATCTGCTGTAATGCATGCGCATCAAATTTGAGAAACTGGATAAATAGTAAAAAACGATCTATGCGGTTTGCTGTCTCAGTGATCTGGAGAGATCATTGGAATTATGTTAATGAGATTTCTACATCATATCTCGTATTGGACAAGGCAAGAAGAAAAATTTGTTTATCAAATATCCAAATATACCGTGTGCCACGAGACCTGTATCTCATAGTGACGAATTTCCTATTCCAGAACCTCCAGAAACATTCACTTATGAATCAGACAATTACTATACAACGATTTACTAAGAAGAATATATGCCATCAACATCAAGAGATCAGAATTAAACGATTTTGGGAGAGATTTAGAATTTCTAAAAAGTAAAGCAGAGTTACCAGGATCAAGATTGCAGAAGTAAAGAACTTTGTTTTCTGCAGTTACGTTAGCGGTTTATTGGCGGCTTTAACTATAAACTACAAACCAGAGGAATAGAGATTGTTTATAGACAGTTCAACATTGAGTTTAAAAGCAGTACTATTGCATATGAGAACTATTTTACGCCTGTTCCTGTTGGATATGCTTCACATGAAAGAATCATACGACAATATGAATACCTATTGGGAAGTATAAAATATGATCAACACCAATGACAAATCTGTGGCGATTTAAAGGTGATTGCACTTTTATTTGGGTTGCAGCTAGGCTATACCAAGTTTTGCTGTTTTTTGTTGTGAACGGGACAGTCGGTCAAAGGCACTTCATTACAAGAGAAAGGACTGATCCGTTCGACATTCATTAGAACTAGCTGAAAAGAATATACAACATATGCCATTGGTAGACCCCAAAAAGATTTTGTTGCCACCACTGCATATCAAATTGGGCCTAATGAAAAACTTTGATAAAGCACTGAATACAGATGACCTGCGTCAGAAATTTCCAAGGCTAAGTGAAGCAAAAATTAAAGAAGTTATTTTTGTTGATCCATAGATTCGAAATATCCTAAAAAACAAACATTTTGACAGTACTCTATCAGATATTGAAAAAAATGCTTGGAATGACTTTCGCCTCGTAGTCACTAATTTCTTCGGAAATAAAAAAGCTGACAATTACGTTACTTTTGTTGAAAATATGCTGTCATCGTATTAAAAAATGGGTTACAATATGTCTCTAAAGATTCATTTTCTATACTCACATCTGGACTTTTTTCCTGACAACTGCGGACCTATAACTGATGAGCACGGCAAACGCTTCCATCAAGATATATCAACAATGGAAGAAAGATACCAGAGAAAGTGGAATGCTTCCATGTTTGCCGACTACTGTTGGACCAGATGCTCCAGAAACAATTCACAAAAGTAGAGCAAAAAGATAGGTTATTTAGTGTTTTTACTAGTGTAAAAATATGTATTTTTTTTTTATTTTGTTAAACATAAAATAAAAAACTGGTTTTTGAAAATTGCAACTAAGTTTATAATTTTATTGTAATTTTTATGTTCAACGCCCCAAAATTAACAAAAAAATGCACTTTCCGTACAAGATACAACAAACAAACTAAAATTTGTTTCTTAGTGTTATAGTTATAAATTTATTTCATGCAGACAAAGCATAATTGCATTATATACTTTTACATTTTTCTAGCGTTAGGAGGCTAAGGACAATAAAATAACTTTCTACTTTACGATCGTTAAAAAAATTTAAAAAAAGGTATTAATTTCAGTGTGGTATTTTATCACTGAAGAATAAAATTGATTTGCAAAATGTAGATTTAAATAATGATAACATGAATTTTATCAAAAGCTAAAAAATATTCCGTAATTTCAGATATCTCCTAATTCCTTTCTGTTTTTCTATTTTAAGTTTTAATTTTTATAAAGCCATATTAATCGGAAATATTCTGGCGAAATAGCAAACATATATTAATAGAAGAACGAAGATATCCAGTAACTTAATTTCAAACAGACTATTCAACGTATAAATATATTATGTATTGTTTTAACCTATAAATTTAGATATCGTCGTAAATCATATAACTGCTTCTAATTTACTAAAATAAGGCTACCGAAAGATAACAAAATCATCTTTTCTTGATTAAATTTTACCATCTATATCACATATAAAGAGCATATTGTGAACTAAAATCATTTATATTTTAAATAATATATTTGCTAATTAAACCACTCATTGTCTGTTGACCTCATCTAGAAACTTTAACTTGTATTTACACTAACTTCTTGGCAAAAATAACTGTTCCCTTTATTAGGTATACTGAATAATTTAAAAAAAATATCTCCTTACAGTGACTAAAACATGCTTTGTGGAGTGTGGAATCAAATGACGCTACATAGACCTGATAAAATACGTATACTACAACAAGGGCCAAAATACATGAAACAACGGACAAAATCGAAATAAAAAGAAATGTCAATCAGGGGGATATAATCGCCAAAGTTATTTACGTTAGTGTTGGTAGACCCATTCAAATAGCTACATTGTGAAGAACGAGAAAGAGATTCACTGACGAAATTGTTGTCTTTACACAAGAAAGAAAAGATGTAGAAGGAAAAATTAAATCACTTTTACTAAAGTCCGGAAGAGTTAGGTTAGAAATGAATTTCAGCAGAACTAAGGTTATGACACATCAACAAACAATTTCAAAAATAGTCAAGATTTAGAAATAACTTAGAGAATAAAACCAAGCTCAGCAGCATGTAGAAAATGAAATAACTTTTTATCAGAATTAATCTTTTGATCAAATTAAGGGCCAAAGCATTAACGAATGCATTCTTCGTATCACAACGAGTGATAAAAAGAAGGATATCGGGAATAATAATGAAAGAACATCGAAACAACAAACTCAACTCACGGACAACGTTACACGAAATGCTCACTGAAATGGCAATGAATAGGCCACTCTACATAGAAAAATGGAGCGGAAAAATAACGTGCAAGTGACCTTTGGGTGAGAAAGGGAGTATTCGAAGACCACCACAAGGTTGGTACGAGGACCTGAGAAAATTCGAAGATTTAAATTGCTCCCAGAAAGTTCGAAAAGCTTAGAATAGACTAGTATGGAGAAACATAAAGGAAAGTGGAAAACGAGTAAATAATGATAATGAAAAAAATATTTCTAGAGTAATTTTAAAAGATTTGTTACGTTTGTATGATTACCTTATTTTTTCTTGTACATACATTTTAGAAATAAAAGTCAATATAATATTTATCAATTAATTGCCTCGATAAATTCTAGGTTGTGTAGGCGACCGTAAATGCAAAGAAACTTTCTTTTGTTTCCTTTATTATAACAAATTTACACAGAGCTTGTAGGAAGGTACATGTCTACATATAAATTTATATAAACATGCCAACAAAAAAATCAACGCTTTTCTAATAAAGGCAAATTGTTCACCCTGAATAAAATAAGAAAAGAACGTCAGGCAAGCAATGCACGCCTTTTGCAACCAAAAGTGGTACAATTTATGCGTATTGCAGTTTGCTATGTTGCGTTATTTGCATTCCAAATTTTAGCACAATTCAAGTAAATCCTTTTGTGTGCGAGTCAAGTTAGTTTGCGCAACAGGAAAGTGAAGTTTAAGGAACAACTTCGGGGCGATGAAAGGTAAATATATACGTCATATTTTGCTCTATAAATTCCTTCGCCCTTTGTATTGTACGAGGTATAGTTACCACATTTTACGATTTTATAAAAAAAAATATCGATTAATTTACAATGCTATAAATTTCATATTATTTCAATTCATCATGTACATACTTTGATGTAACGAAGTTACTAATTTTTTGGGCATGAATATGTTTACTGGAGAGTACCCTATTGAACTGCACTTCGGAAAGGTGTAGTTGTTACAGAAAAATAATATTTGAAGCATGGACATTACCGCTCTTTAGTTAGTTTATACACCTCATAACGGAAAATAGGATCCGATGCTTTTCGGAACGTCGGTGTATGACTACGCCGAGTAGCATACTGCTGTGTTGTTTGCGCGATTTCCCACGCTACCACTCGCTGGCACCGTAGATGGACTGCGAAAATGACCGATCAACGATAGGAACTTCACGTTCTCTACCCAGATATAAAGTCCAAACGGACTGCCCGGGTGACCTGCTGGACTGCCTCTTCCTAGTCCTATAGGTGAGGCAAGGCTTGTGTTCCATCATCTCACTGCTTTCTTTACAGCTAGTGGTCAACCCTTATAAGAATGGGCAGTGTTGGTTCCTTTCTTTATATCCTAGCTTCATCTATACAAACACACAATAGATGACGTCAGTTTTAGTTAGTTCCGTAATGACTAGGAATATGTCTACTGCCAGTTGTTCATCGGTGCCGTCATTAAGGGCGCCATAGCAACTGTCGCCGCCCGTCACTGATAGGATTTTACTATTCCGATCCTATCTTTGCCGTGTAGTGAACCATCGCGTAAAAGACGACTCTAGCTCTACACTTAGTGAAGATGTCTATGCAAGATTTCCTCCTTGTCAAGATTCAAATATCCGTTTAAATTTTCTGTGGCTAGTTTCATTATCTTATTTTTGCAAATACTAAAGTTATGGACAAGCACAATATTATTTTCCTTAAGGGTCTCTCAAAAATTCTTTGAATACTAGCATTACGTTCGTTGCATATTTGGTTTTACTATGTTACGAACCCTCGTAACTCCATTTCCTTATTAATTTCTTCCTCAGCTCGGTTATTTTTATCCTACATTTTTACACTACAAAGTAGAATTTTAAATTACATTTGATTAATTATCAGTTTGACCATTATTACTGATGTTTGTTTGAAGGTCATAGACAATGATGTTTCTTGTGAAGTAGTAAATATCTGTTGGACTTCCATTGTCTTTATTTTTGTTGAATATCACGATGTTTCTATTCCTATTTTCAAGAAAAGGAAAAATTCTCCATCCAGGATGATGGACTACCGATGGGACCTACACTCTCACCGGTGGTCGCAAATATTTTCATGGAATGGTTCAAGAAAATGGCTTATTTGACAAATTTATTTCAGTCAACTGCTCTTATTCAGGATCATTTTTGAGCTGTCATTTCTTTCAAACGTGTCAATCGAACACGCCTAAAAGAGATAGCGTTGCGCGCATGCCTGGTCTTTGATATAAATAAAGCCGAGATCATATCCCTTGACTTTCATGTTCCTGGAAGATTCTACTGAAGAAACTGTAAACTTTTTCCATCTCAATCTATTTTAACCATTCTTTGGGATTTTGGGCTGGAAAATCGCTTATTATCCCGGATATTGAGTTTAGTTACTTTATACCTTTTGCCTATTTGATTTTGATTGAATATTTTTACCGGAATAAACCTAGAAAGAGGGATTTTGGCAGTTCTGTACGTGTTAACGAAATATTTGTGTTAAACCCCAATAACCAACATAGGGTAAGATCCATGAATTGTAATATATTAAAATAATTTTTCATACATTTTTGATATATAAGAGATTTAAGCTCAAAATTGATTTTTGTTGCATGAGTCTAATGTCTAATTTCAATCTGGTCGTAGAATACTGTTTTAAATCCCATTAACACCTAAATTTACTTCAGAAGTTTATTATTAAGTTTTATATTGGGTTTTAGAACCGTTCGTTGCTACCTTTTTGTCTTTTGTTTTTCAGAATTAATTTTGAGAGTTGCATTGCTGTTTATTGTAAAATTTAATATATTTTGTTTAGTATTTGATTTCTGGACATATCGCGATGGAACCAATTTACAAGAAAATTAATTTATTATATGTATAGAATATTTTTTCTAAAGAAAATAAAACTAAAAGATATTTATAAAATTGAATGTAACTATAAAAAATCTTTTTTCTTTCTTGCTTTTCCTAAACTTCAGATAATACTCTAAATATTTTTAGACCAATATTCGAATTTAAATCATTTAACTCCTTCCCTTACCCTTTTAAATTGAAATAAGTTAATACTCATTTAATTTTATAACGGCTACCAACAGGCCTGTGATGAATGACTGATGTGAGCTGTCAACCGCAAACTAAATGGTGCTCCAAATTATCAAACACAAACCCAAAATTGCATGATTGAAAATAGCAAAGTGTAAACTGAACCTATAACCTGCATTCTGATATCTGTAACTTACAATTTACAAAATATAGCTGTTAATTTAGAATTTTGAACCTCGAAATTCGCTTTTAGAATCTTGAAATTTAAACCATGATATCTTAAACTGGCATTTGAATTAGAAACTAGACTTTAAAATTAAATATGACACGTAAAATACAAAGGAAAACAATATAAATATTATGTAATTTTGCAGCTAT
The DNA here is from genome assembly GCA_034092305.1 of Diaprepes abbreviatus. Taxonomy (NCBI): domain Eukaryota; kingdom Metazoa; phylum Arthropoda; class Insecta; order Coleoptera; family Curculionidae; genus Diaprepes; species Diaprepes abbreviatus. The sequence continues at coordinate 5,597,965 of JASJET010000043.1, read as the reverse complement.
GATGCTAAGAAAATGAAGTAGAAACAAAAATAGAAGATTTTTGCCTGAGTTCTGAAATAGTTACTGAACACGATATTTTAAGATTTTTGTATTTCAATCTTTCAGTAGATTTGATTAGTCATGGAGGAAATAAATTCATCAACCCGATTTTCAAATATCAATTACGAAAAATCCTCGAAACGTAACTTTTAAGATATTTTTCCGAAAAACTGCATCAAATATACTTAATCAATTTGCTATTCTCAAATCAAGATTAACGGAAAAAAAACAGAAATAACAAAGCAGCCGATCTATGTGAAATTTTGTCATAAATACTTAAAGTCTTGGATGAAATGGAAATTACAACATTACCTAATAACTTTAAATTATTTATTGTCTAAATCTAAATTAAAATATGCCTATCTACATACCATTATTGTAATATAACAAATATTAAATTACCACTAGCTAGGTTAATTGATAGATATCCGCCAGTCCATCTCGGTGTCTATACGAAGTCCTGTCACTGTATAAAAAAAAATGTCACTTATATTTTCTACATTATTTTGATATCATCTTCCCATACATTTATTCACGTAAATAAAATATAAATAACAGACAGTATAAATAAAATTTAAAAAAGTATAACTTAAAAGAATTAAAAGTTGCAATAAACGGTATAAGTTGAATGTCCATGGATAAAATAAAACAAAACAAGACCAGTAACTGATTAAAACTACGACTAAAATTGTACTTGAAAGATGAAAAATTATCTGAAAGTTTTCATGAAGATATTTATCTACAGAACAATACGCCTTTTCAATAAAAATGATTCAACCAACTGCTTAAAGGTTTTATAAGACTGAACACGAATACGGTATTGGTAAAGATACACACCCAACCCGCCTAAGGTTATATTTATTTTCGTTGCTCGTAATCTCGTTTCTATACATTTTCAATATCAAACAAACCAACTCTAACATAAACAGACAAGGAAACCGAAGTATTTTCTGACGAACAAAGAGAGGTCTGCATGAGTCTTTCTTAGTAATCCCACCTACAAACGTTAGTTCTTTGTTTTGGAGCACAAAGACGGAGTTAATTAACTATTGACTAATATCAACGATATGTGCCTTAAAACTTAATCTATTATCTATGAAAATACCTAGTAATTTTAGTTTAACCAGTTGGATATAAAATTATTATTAATAGTTATTTTGCGATATAGGACCGTCAAAGTATAAAAAATTATCATTTGACAAGTTTAATGAAAAATATTTATATTTACACCATTGTGTAACCTGCGTCTTCATACACTATATTGTGTAAATAATAAGGGTCTTTACTAGGCCACAGAATTGTTGTATCTTCTGCAAATAATGTGAAATTTACTCTCATAATCAATTAAACTTAACCATTATCTGTGGAATACCACTAGTAATTTACAGTCAGTGTGACTTGGAACCCAACACGCTAACTTTCTGTGTTTGCCCCTATAAGTAAGACCGAAAGCCAAAAAGTACTGTTCTTCGAAAACCATACACTCCTAATTTATACAAAAATATACTTTAATTCACAAAGTGAAAGGCTTTAGCTAGGTCACAGAAAAATGCTGTGGCTCTTTTCTCCTCATTGAGATTCAAATAAAGTCTGTTAACTGGTGGTATTTTCAAACGGAAACCGAAACCGATTTACAATAATGAAACAGGTCGCTACCTTAAAAAGTGGTGATGCTCTACTTTTATTTCCTTGCCTAAGAAGACTAACGCAAGAAAATATCAAGATCATAGACACATTAGTTTAGAAAATCATTCCGAAAAATATTTCCAAAGATAATATATAAGAAATTTGAAAGAGCATTCTATGGTATTGTAAACTAATGCAGATCTTCAAAAGATTTAACATATATCCAAAGAAGATCCGAGGTATCGAAAACCTATACTGAGGCTAAACTCCGCAAAGAAAATCAGACAATGATATCTCGAAACCGATACAAATTAGGAGAAGACAGGGATACGTAGTATCCTCACATTTATTCAACCTTCGTTTGAAAGACATTTTTCAGCAAGCTTTGAAAGACATTCAAGTGGGAGATAAGGTTAACAGAATGTAGATTAATACCCTGGAATATGCTGTCGATGCTCTTCTAATCGCTCATAATACAATGCCAAGAAACCAAAGTTCATGATCAACTCAAGGTCCTTGAATTTATTTGAAAACTCCAACGTAATACCCACAGAAAGAACTATCAAATTTAAATATCTGAGCGCATGGTTTTTAGAAACTTGGACATCTGACAACGAAGAACATAAAATGCTGTTTTGAGCAAGTTCAACAGGCATTTGAGGTTTTCGAGATGTGGTTATAACACAGAATCTTGAAGATACCGTAGACAGTGAGAATAATAAATGAGGACGTTCTTCCGTATACTAATAAAAAAAGATAATTAAGAATAGAAAGTGGTGTATCTATAACATAAGCGAAATGAAAGATACCGATTTTTGCAGTTGCTGATTTAAGACAGAAAGGAAAATTAAGGAAAGAAGATGCCTTGGCTTCCAAACATTAGGAAATGGACCGAGCTACATGATATTCAATTACTGATACATACAAACAGAAAAGGTATGATGCGATCGCGGACATCCATTAGTGAATATGCATTGAAAGAAAGAGAAATATATAAATTCATAAAAGGAGAAAAATGTTAAAGAAAATTTACCAAGTCATTTAGTCATCTGTTTTACCCAAACAACTACCACAAAATTTCGTCAAAATTAGAGTTTGTCGACACTTTCAGGTTATATAACGCGAAACGAAATGACGCTTGTAAAAAAAAACTATTACAACTTATATTCTGCAATTCTTAAAGATGAGGACGTTAGGTAAGTTAATAAAATATACTGTGATCCAATTTATTTTTATTATGGATCGTCTTTCACGATAGAAATTTCAAATTTCCATGCCTCTGCAATATTTATTTGATCTAAGTACTTTTAAGTCCTTAGGTGTGATCTTATTTCATTCCGGTATTGTTATTAAATATTTTATCTCTATCTCAACCAACAAACCAGTTGGTGGCATATCATACAATTTTATATCAGGAGTTCACTCTGAGTTTTTCTAGTCACCATTTAACTGCTTCTGAGGGCCAAGAATCATTCTCGTCTCTAATCCTAATATTTTTCTAAGAAAATAATAAATTTCGAAAAGAAATTGTTATTTTTAATTTTAAAATTTCGTAAAACCAAATTAACCTTCGAACTTATACTTATTAGTTTTAAGAACTTATTAACAAACTATAAGCAAATATCCCAATATTCGCAATAATAATCGAAAGGAGCATATTGAAACTTCATGAACTTTGTTAATATAGGTACCCTTCATTATTAATTCTGTTAATTAAAATTTGAGTAAGAGTTCATAATTACTTTGGCATGTGTCTAGAAGTTATTTTATTGTTGGAAGGTCATATACAACGATGTTTCTTGTGACGCAGTTGATATCTGTTGTGCTTTCATTGTTTTTATATTTTGCTGAATATCACGACGTTTCGACTGTAGTAATTTGTAGCAGTTTCCGAGTGAAAGTAGAACAAATCTTTAAGCTTCACAACTATCTATACTAACAGTAAATGCAGTGAAGTGTGACTCATTTATGCTGCGTTTAGTTTTAATTTACAATTACTAAGAAGTAGTTTCCACACTTCTCTTATAGCTAAATACGGTTTACAAAAGCAACTCGGGTTCGGAATTTTAAGGAAAGGAACTATACATTTCCTGCTAAAAATTCTACATCGACAATTGAAGGAAGAATCTATTGCGTTTTTAAGGAACCTGAGCTGTATATTCGTGAGACGCCTGAACTAGGTTGACGCCACACCACAGCAAAACTCCACACCTTTATGAAATTCCGAGCTCACGAAACTCTCTGACCTCTAAGCTTGCCAAGTTCCTTCTTCCAATCCTGAGATAAGGAAATACATCCTCTTGGGTCAAGAAGGCGCAATATTTCATAGAAATTATACGTGAAATAGAACTGCAATCAGAAGACAATTTTAATAGGTTTAAGGTAGAAAGCCTGTACACCAACGTTCCAGTTAGGGAGTCGCTAAAGACCATGAGGAAGAAACTTGAAGAAGACCAGAACATCTCTGTCCCCACACGCTATCTTCGACTTTCTGGAATGTTGTTTGATCAATTCCATATTTTTAAGAGAAGGAAAAATTCTTCATACAGGATGATGGATTACCAATGGGATTTTCGCTATCACCGGTAATCGCAAACATTTTCATGAAATGAGAGACCTTTACAATTGAATCCGCAAATAAAAAACCTAAATTATGGCTTAAAAACGTAGACAATACCTTCAATATCTGGAATGAAAATGACAAAGAACTTTAAAACTTCCTTTCTTATCTAACAATACTAGCCTAACCAAAAAAACTCACCATGGAGAAAGAAGTACAACAAAAATTATCATTCTTATTGGAATTGAAACTTCAATTTACAGAAAATCCACACATATACACAGAATAATACCTAAACTATTGCTCCAACCACTCCATCAACACCAAACATGAAATTGTAAGAAACCTCATAGATAGAGCGTTGACTCTTTGCAACTGCGACAATAATTTGACGAAAGAAGTAGATCACACCAGTACATCTGGTGGATAAAATTTTGGAACAACGCAGAAATAGGACATTATCGACTACGGATGAGAAACGAAAACCAGCGTTGAATATTTTCTATGTTAAAGGCATTTCCGAAAAAGTTAGAAGAATAAGAAAATGATTTAATATTAATGTTGTTTTCAAATCAAATAACTCTGTGAGAAGTTAGCACACTAGAGAAAAAGGTGATAGGAAATCCAATTATTGGACAAATCTAAAGGCATAAGACAAGTAAGGATAGTTCTTGGAAATTATATCTGAAAGAAATTAGTAGAATGTATTTGACTAAGGAAAAACCAATTTAGAATTTCAACAGGAATAATAACAGGATACTGCCACCTAAGGGAATAACTTAACAAAACTGGGCCTAACAGAGAAAGATTAATGCCGATTTATCGAGGAAAAGCACGAAACCTCCATTCATATTCCATCAGAATGTATTCCTTGTAAAACTCTAGGATGATATTCCTGACACTGTATTAAATAAAATAGGGAGCCGCCTCATATTCTGAATTTCTGAGAGAAATAGGACTAACTTTAGTCGGTGAGGCGTCCCCAATAATTCAGGAGCAGAAGGGGCAACAAAAGATCTTTTAGGTCGTAATGTACATATTTCCATTTCAATATACATACACACCTACATAAATATATCTAGATCTCTTTTGTCAAATATGGATTTGTTATTTGATTTTATTTTTTGAAATCATTTCATGTTTGAAGGCTACTATTACATTTACAGTAAATGAACTATGACAAGAAACACCACTTCTTTCTTACTTAATAAATATTGTGAAGAATTAAATTTTCGGTAAATTATTAAGCATAATACATAATAGAATTCACAATTTTAAAAGCTTCAAACAGTGGAGAAAAAAGTTCTGATCCTCATTTAAGAATGAACGTTAAAAAATTATTGTATCTGAGAGTACTTAGCAAGTATTTGTAAAATATCCTTTTGTCTTGTTAATATCTTTCAAAATAAATTCACAAAAATAAAAACAGAAATTATATAAACTCGTTTTTTTTTTTTAACATTTTTGAAGTACAATAAACTTCGTGAATATCATTAATATTACCTTTATTTTAATGAACTAGTCATTATTTCGACTTATTGTAGTTTCTCGAGTAAAACAGATAAGATATAATTATGCATCGATTTTTGTTAAAAATAGTTTTTTTTTTGATTTTTAAATTGCAGCTTGTTCAGCTTCACTAACTATTCAGTGTGTCCCACGATAAACTGCTGCGATCGATTTTTAGAGAAATAAGTCTAGTTGTTTTTGACATATTCTAAATTTTATATCAAAAATGGCTTTTGCAGATGCAAGCCTAGATATAACTACCAATTTCTCCTTTATGAAAGCTTTTATTATTTAATTGTGGTTGGTTTCTTTCTAGGAGGTGATCTACTTTATTGTACTTCGTTGATATTTTGATAATAAATAAATATAGGGTGATCGAAAACTAACATTAAATATTAATTTGAAAAAATGGTTTAAAGTCAATTTTTTTAAAGTGAGCCCCCTTTTTTTATGATGTTATCTTTTTTAACATTTATGTAGTGTTGTTGATTAAAGTTAAAATGTTAAATTGCCAATATTTCAAAAACTGCAAATTTTTTGAATAGACAACCTTATACAAAGTCATCCCTATTTTTAATGCTAAAGATAACATTATAAAAATAGGACATTTACCTTGACTTGTTTCGCTTTCTTCAGATCAATATTTAATGTGAGTTTTTAATCACCCTTAATTTTATAAATTTGTACTTATTTTCAGGCGGAACGTGTCGGTAGGATATTGATTATAAATGGTACTGTTTATTGACCAGACGTCGTGATTTTTAATTTCGATCCGTAGTACTACGACACGCCCCCCTTCAAGCAACCACTTTCCATATTGTTCCGTGATCTGTGTCTTGTTCACGAATCAAGATGGAAAGCTGGGTGCCTAGAACTCCACGACGCGCTGCAAATTTCGGCCCAAAGTCACTAGTAAGGCAGACTCAATGCGTAGGTAAATTCCATGTCAGGTATCTAGCGGGTCCCTCCCCTAAGAATCCCCGAGTCATGGTATCGGAATTGGGTCTTCTAGACGGCTCTAGCGGGTCCCTTCCCTAAGGAACCGTCGAGTCCCACTCTGAACCCTGTCGGGTCCCTCCCCTGAAGATTCAGAGCTATTCCGATAAACCCCGCAAAGGTCCCCACCAGGGATGCCATGTTGTATACGCACGCGATATCCAATCTGATAAATATTAGACCCAAAATTTTTTCAGCGGTGTTTCGTCCACGACGTCGACGGTTGGACTCATCAGTGGGTCCGTCGACGCCTTACCCAGACACCCTGTGTTGACGTACTTATATATATTTGGATGTTGTATTTGTACTTATTTTCAGGCGGAACGTGTCGGTAGGATATTGATTATAAGTGGTACTGTTTATTGACCAAACGTCGTGATTTTTAATTTTGATCCGTAGTACGACAATATATATATATATATATATATATATATATATATATATATATATATATATATATATATATATATATATATATATATTAAAAATAAACAATTTCACGGTCTATGTATTTGGAAAAGTTATTTAGTTTCGACTACTTATTGGTCTCATCAGTGGAGCTGTAACGAACCGAGAGCAAAATGCACAGAAAACAACTGTATATTTAAAATTCCCATATCGTAAAATATCGGCAGGATATTACCCGCAGAACTTGATGCCAAACTGTTATCTGAAACAGTACAAATGAACATTTGAATATACCCCGGAGCAGTAGGGAATTATTCAAAATTAACGGTCATAAGGAGAATAAAATAACTTTTCCAAATACATGGACCGAAATTGTTCATTCAGTTCCAGATGTAGCATCTTCATGTAAGAATATGTTTTGAGATATTTATTTCATATTTATAATAACAATTTAGAGAGCATTTATGTCAATTCGATAATTATGTATTAAATATATGAAATGTAGAACTGAAACATAGCAAAGAATAAAGAGAAAAACAAATGAGTCTGAGCAGAATTCCATTTACTTGCATTGAATATGATAACAAAAAAACATAGTAATATTAAGCAGAAATTCATTGATGTCTTATTTAATATACAGAAAATGTAAAACAATCACGGAAAATGAACCTTTACCTATACTGTTATACATATGAAATGGAATTGTCTGTGTGTTTTCGCAAAAATCTTAGCCGATCTACATAATGTCTAAAACTGAAACCTAATGCAATTCCAGCTTTCCGGATTCTTATTAAAACAGAATTGCTTAAATGCTTTCCTCAAAATTTCTTGGAGAATAAACGTTTGGAAAATATCTTGGTCATAGTGATAACGAAAGCAATAAATGAGTTATAATAAATAATTTCCATTTCTCTTAGAGGCCAACAATAAAGTAAAATAATTAATATTTATTTTAAAATTGAGCAGAATTAAGAGTTTTAATGCACTATTATCAGAAGAAAATCATAAAAATATTTAAATTCCCTTTGCCAAAATTTTTCTAAAAACTTTTTAAATATGCAATAAGCATTCTATAGAATTTTATTTATGTGTAGCACCGTAATTTAATAATCATATTGATCAATTGAGAAAATAGCTATTAAAATCACTATAATTAATGTTCTAGACCATTTGGCTTAAAGTACATAATTAGTGTGATTAGCTTCGCCCCTGAATGTCCAGTTCCTCGAAACGAGGGATTGCCATTTTTCTGCCATCTTTATCCTATCCGCAGATTTGGGTAGACGTGATTTTTCCCGATACTAATACTTTAAATTTAATGTCATAATGATCGAAGTGGCGCGCACAGATCGAGGGTAGCCAAGCAGAACGAAACTTTCCTTGGAAGAGGAAACCAGAACCGATGTTATAATCTAAGATATGAATAATTGGCATTTCTCCTGACAATTATGTGAAGTTAGGTACTTAGAGGAAATCTCTTCTTTATTTCGTGCTACATAATGATGTGCTTTCTTTGTGGTACCCTCATCGAAATCAGGTAAGCCTTTATTCATTCTTTCAAAGCAACAAATATTGTTCTAGGGTCCAAAGACCGTATGATACTAAAAATTTTTCTTTGCTAATGGCATTGTAAACTCTGTCATGCCAATTTGTTCACGCCAGGAATGTGATCTCTATACAACAAAGATACTCTTCGAATTCTATCCCATTCAGTTTTAAGAAGCTAATCCTCCATTCAAGTGTAGGAATCCTTAATGAATTATTTGTTAGTGTTCAGTTCATTTGCTAAGTGATAATTAATTTTGTATATTTATTATTATGTGGTTTAAAGCTCAAAAATTTCTCATTAGTTAATACAATCCTGTAATTTCTTGCTTTCGATTTGCGATGCAATCGTGGTATTATTGTAAAGCGTAGATTAATTATTTATAATCAATATCAAAGATCAACGATCATGTGCACTAATTAAGAAATTTGATAGAGAATTATTAAAAATTTTGATGCCTAAAAGATTCTTTTTATTTTTTTTTTCAAGACGCTGTGAAGTTTGTTTGTAATAAATCACCTAACAGAATCGATCAAAGTTAATATCACTCCTTTTATTTCAATTTTTACCAATTACAACCACTTCTCTCTCTCTCTGCTCAATTTAGTGACTTAACTCAATAAAAAATCGCACTTAGAATTAAGTGGCGCCCTGGTATAAGTACTCCTTACACCAGACCATCTGTTTAATCAATGAAAGCTCCCGTTTGCTGGCCTAGTTATAATTTTAGTTAAAAAAAATGGACAGAATTCACAAATTAAAAAAATAGAATATATATACCGATATTTTTAGACTTATAAACAAGGCTATAATTCATTGTCGGCAAAATATGTTTTTTATTCTATTAAATCCATAAAACATTATTTGATGGTGACGTAAAGAAACTTATTTTATTTAGTAATTTTAATGGGTGGCTTTTATGAGAGAAACTTGTAACTTACGCCCTTGTTTTCATATAAAGTTGTGATGTATGTGTATGTACATAGAGTTGAGGGTCTATACACTGCGACGTGGTAGATCTATTGTGCCCACCTATTGCTGCTTAGTCATAAGAGTTATTTTATCGGCTAGAGCAGGTCCTTCAGTCCTCTTCCTCGATTTGGTGTGTTCGCAAGAACCACATCCTAAGGTTTTCTAAAACGCTGCACTCTGAAAGAATATGAATAGAAGTTTCGTTATCCTCCTTGCAGAATCTGCACCCTTCTCGTTCTACCAATCCGAGTTTCTTGAGCTGTTCCTTCAGGTGACAATGCCCTGTCAGGACCCCTGCCAGAACTCTGAATTGGTTTGTACTTAAGCCTATGTATTCTTTGAATCTCCTCTGGTCGAAGTACATTCGCTTGTCTCAATCCTTGCAGCTCTGTCCAGTAATTGAATCTCTTACTTTCTTCTTCTATCTTTAGTTTTTCCAGCATCACACTGCTACTGATTCTACAGAAAGGTTCTGGCCCCATAAATGGTATCTCAGCCCCTTTTCTCGAGAGCCTATCTACTATTTCATTCCCCTCCATCCCGGTATGACCCATTACCCACATGAGGGTGACTTTATTATTCTTACTTACTTAGTTTCCCTAGGCATTCCCAGATAATCTTGGAACTGATAACTTGAGAGCTCAGCACACTGATTGCAGCTTGACTATTCGACGATGACAATCTCTTGGCCATGATAGTTTTTCTTCTTGTTAAATTGAATACATATCTTAATGGCATGTACTTTTCCCTGGAAAATGCTTGGTGACTTACCTAAGGTTTCTTAGTATCTGGTGCCGGGTCCATACACTCCTACTCCAGTTCCCTGCGTTGTTTTGGAGCCATCTGTATATCATAAAATAGATTTCTTGTTGAGTTTTCCAGTGGTGGTTCTGTCTCATTCGCCCTTGCGACTGAACTTTGTGCTGAAGTTTTTCACAAAGTTGAATTTCTTTTTCATTTCATCTTGGGGCATGTCCCAGATTTGTTGATTTCTGGATGAGAGATTGGGTCTTCGTTTTATGACCTCATCTTTCATCATCCTGTAAATCATCCTCTTCGCCATGTTCTCTCGAACTATATGTAGAGGTGTGAGGTTTAGGAATACTTCCATGGCGGCCGTTGGACAGGTTTTCATTGCCCCGGTTATACATGCACAGGATAGTCTTTCAATTTTCGAGAGGAAAGCTCTCGTGTTAGCCAGACTGGATCTTTTGCCCCAGATCACTGATGGTTTTTCAGATCGAGGTTTCTTTCCCTTGTAAAGGCTACTAGGGTTGTTTTGGTGGGGTTGATATTTAGTCCCATCTGGCATCATCGTCTAGTGTATACAAGCCCTCTTGGAGATGGTATTCTCGAATTTTCTTTTTACTATTACAACCACTTCATCTGACAAGATATGTCAAAGTTAGTTAGATCACAGAGGTGTGATAGGTAGTATACCCCTGTGATTTAGTTATTTTTAAAAAGAAGTTAAAAAATTAATTTTCATTAATGGTTTTAGAACACTTTGATAAATGAAAAATACTCCTGGTTTTGAATGAAATTTAAAAAAAATAAATTTAACTAAATTTAAAAACTTTTCCGGAAATATTATAATATTAAAATTATTAAATATTTGTCTTTTAATCAAATATATGTAACAGTAAACATTGTGAGTTTATATATTTTTACACTCGTATGTCTACTATTGATTCTGATCATTTAGAAATAAAGACGTATAAATTTGGATAAGCCCTTTTTAGTTAGAGTAACAACGAGTGACTTTTTATAAACATATAAAATTTTATAATATTTCACATTCACATACATAAAATATGTATGAGATCTAACGTTGTGGTATTATTTATTCCATAAATGATTACCGGAATTGTGAACTGGGACACAACAGAGGATAAAGATAAAATAAAAACAAATCGAATCAAAGTGGAATTCTCTTTCCATAAATCGCACTTGATTGCCTGATCCTATAAGTAAAATACTTTATTCAACGTTGCTGTTTGACTGACTTTGCAGTATTATTCTCTATCATATTAAGTACGTACGTACATCTGTGGTCAACTTTATTTGGTTAGTTTGATTTTTAATTCAGTTTTACCACAATGATGTTTAAAATTAAATCTTCTAAGGATATTTAAAATTCCAGGCGTCGGTTGTGATGTGCTTCAGGCAACAACTTTCTCATATTTCTCTCTACTTATAACCACTCGTTTGATTAGTAAGTTGATGATATTATTTTCGAAATTTCTAATACCATTTATCCTTAATACTTTCAAATAATAAAAGGGCTAATTAAATGTAGAATACCGAACTTTAATGAAGGTTTGTTAATAAAAAAAATGAGTGCGCTGGTTAACGTTTTTTTTTTTAAATCTCACCTAAGTTAGGCATACAAACAATACAAACCATTCTTATATACCAGACCGATACTCATGTCCCGTCTTGGTTCACTGGCAGATGACTTTTGTACAGCGATCGTGTTTTTAGCGTTTTTGCAGAAACACATCGAGGTTTTCAACCTGTGTACAGCCGCATTTGCTACTCGGCGCCGTACATTTGCTATGGAAGGGTTATAGAACGGCTGTATAGGCAAAAAAAAGGTGAGGCCTGTATCGTTGAGAATAATATGTTGCTTGAAATGGCCGTAAAGTTAAATAATAGTTAAACACATTATTATTAGTACACCTTTTTAATATTACCAAATTATAAGAAACTATATGGTAAAAGGGATACTGAAAATAAAAAAGGTAGCTGCTACTAACACACTTTACACAGGGAGGTATATCTGTTTGTTTCACTTACCATTAAATTTATATCATCAGATAAAAATAAACTATAAAAATCAAATGAAGATTTATTATTATAATGTCCATAGAGCTTAATTTCAATACCACAAGATAGTCCTGAAAAAGTAAACTGTTTTAAGTTTAGATCTGTCACACTATCTCAAAAAAGTTAAGGCGCTGTATTTTTATCTTGGTAACTTTCTTCATTTTCACTCTCTTGCATATAATTATTTATTACATACTCAACTGTCTCCATTATTAAGTCCTCAACATGCTGATCTTCCATTTCCCTATCTTCCATGTCCAAGTTTACGGGGTTCGAAGGAGCTTTTAGTAGATGTTTTTGGCAGGAATTTCTTCCTCCGATGATTCGTCACTGCTGTCGGGAATATATTCGTCTGACAAGCCATTGACATCCTTAAGTTCTGTTTTATCGTCTTCATCAGACGATACTATAAAATACATTTACCATTCATATAATTTTATTACCTGCCATAAAGCTTCCAAAAGTTGCTGCTCTGTTTCGTAGCTCATATTCATATAATAAACAGAACAAATATACATCAACCATCGCTAAGTGTAGTATTTCCGCCAAAATAAATTACAACATAGTTTCTCCCACCCAGTGGTGGTGACCTATGCGACATTGCCGCGATTAACACTGAGCAGCCGGATTGGATTTACGCGGCTCTTAGGAACATGTATACCCTATGGCCGTGAGAAGCACATGTAGCTGTTCATCCTAATTTGCAAAAAAATCATTTTTTTATTAAATAAAATGAAACACAGCTTTTATTTTTTTTAAACGTAACCAACTACATTGGAATTTGCAATCTTATTGTACCTTCTTAAATCGTTTTTTTTCCTAAAATGTGCCGTGGTCAAATTATTAAATTTCTAAATTATTTCACAAAAATTTTAATATCTACAACACGGTCCCTTACTTCAATTTTGTAATTATTGTTATTTAATTATTGATATTTTCAATTATATTTAACGCCATTTTTTAAATTGAACACCCTGTATGAAGTGATGTATTGATAGAGCATTTATTTGTCTTTAGAATCGTATTAACATGTTTGCCCTTATCTCTATTATTGTTATTAAACAAAGAAAGATCGATTTTTACTCATACATTATGACTTTTGCGAGGATACAAACTAACTGTGATTTTTGTATTAAGTTTAAAACCAATAGATGTTTTGCCTCTCTATACAATTCTCTTTTGTAGATTTTCCCGTAAAAGAATTCGATATAGATAATAGCAAGAAGAATTAAAATAATATTAACACCTAATACTTACTTTGTTTAAAAACCATAAAGTGTTTTCTGAATGCGTTGTCATGATTTATATTGCTCTATGGTATATTAATAAGAAACATTGAAGTTTAAAAACCTTCAATAAAAGATGATTCATTAAAAAAGTGACGTAAAACAAAATTAAAAATATCATTATTTAAATATTTTTTGATACTCAACCTCTATCACCCCTGACAACCTCCTTTTCATGTCTGTAAAGTTTCATTGAAATGAATTTAGTTCTTTCAGAAAGACAGAAAAAAGGCGACCTATATCCCTCGTAACAACCTCCTCTTCATGTCTGTGAGGTTTAATTGGAATCAGTTCAGCAGTTTTAAAATTTAATCCATGAAGACGGACAGACAGAAAATAACTCCTATTCCTCTTTTTCAGGTCCGTAAAGTTTCATCGAAATTGGTTAAGTCGTTTCGAAGTTTAGTCCTTACAGATAGACAGACAGAAAACAATTTATGTCACTCCTGACAACCTCCTTTTCATGTCTGTAAAGTTTTATTGAAATCAATTCAGCGAAAATTAGTCCTTTTAGACAGAAAGACGTAAAAAAGCAAGCTATATGACTCCTAACAGCCTCCTTTCAGGTCGGTCCAGTCGTTTCAAAATTAGCCCATGCAGACACATAGAAAAAAATTGTCTATATCACTCCTGATGATCTCCTTTTCATGCCTGTAAAGTTTCATCGAAATCGGTTAAGCTGTTTCGAAGATTAGCCCGTATCGATAGACATATAGAAAAAACAACTTATGTCACTCCTAACAATCTCCTTTTCATCACCGTAAAGTTTCATTGAAACCAATTCAGCTGTTTCGAAAATTAGCCCTTTCAGAAAGACAGACAGAAGAGAAGCAACCAATATCACTGTGGATAACTCTTGTTTATATCTGTAAGGTTTAATTGAAGTCGGTTCAGTCGTTTCAAAAATTAGCTCATGCAGACAAATAAACAGGCAGAAAAAAATAGCTTATATCAGTTCTGACAGCCTCAATTTCATGTGTGTAAAGTTTCATCGAAATCGATTAAGCTGTTTTGAAAATTATCTACAGACGAACAGACAGAACAAAAACAAGCTATGCCACTCCTGATAACCTCTTCATGTCCGTAAAGTTTCATTGAAATCAATTCAGTCGTTTCGAAAATTAGCCTTTTCAGAGAGACAGACAGAAAAAAATAACCGATATTACTCTTGACAACTCCTCTTTATATCTGTAAGGTTTAATTGAAATGGGTTTAGCCGTTTCGAAAATTAGGTCATGTAGAAAAACAACTAATATCACCAGTGACAGTCTCCACTTTATGTCTGTAAAGTTTCATCAAAATCGTTTAAACCGTTTCGAAGATTAGCCCGTACAGACGGACCGATAGGTAGACAGAATAAAGTAGCCTATATCACTCTTGACAACCTCTTTATGACTTGTAAAGTTTCATCGAAATTGTTCAGTCGTGTAGAAGATTAGCCCGTACAGACAAAAAGACAGAAAAAAAAGTAGTCTGTATGACTCCTGACTACCTCCGCTCATGTCTATCAAGTTTCATCGGAAATGGTTCAGCCGTTTCCAAGATTAGCCTATACAGACAGACAGACAGATAAAGAAAGTATCTTATATTACTTCTGACAATATTCTCTTCATGTCTGTAAAGGTTTATTGAAACCGGTTCAAACATTAGCTCGAACAAGCAGACGCACAGACAGACAGACACTTCAATTATATATATATATATATATATATATATATATATATATATATATATATATATATATATATATATATATATATATATATATATATAAATGCGTAGATAATATACTGCCTAAGAGAAAGATATTTGTCGATTGCCTTATTAAACATTTAAAATTATTGACATGTTCACAACTTGGAAAGATTTTGAAAACAGGATAAAAGAACAATTTTACAAACATATTTTGTAAAATTAAGCTGATTGAATAAAATAAAAACGACACATCATGGTCAAAAAAGGGTCTTAAGAGTGCGTTTTAAAATAATACAGTATGGGACCTTGTGTAAGTTTGTTTCTATTTAATCGCCGAACAAAAAAGTAATAAACGCCGAGAGAGATTCGATACTAGCAATGTGTCGCATTAAAAATGCCGATACAAAATACCGAGTATCGATACTCTAAAATATCGTTCATATCGCTAATTTCCATAAAAAATTATTTCTAAAAATTACTTCCCACACTATTTTCTTTGCAGCTTCCCATTTTTTGTGGTCAAAATAAATTTTGATTATTTAGGTAGAGAATATGTCTTATTTTTGCATGAAATCTTCCCACTTGCAATCACTTTAACGGAATTTTAATAAATTGCTGGAATTATATTATTCCAAGTGGTTACACCTTCCCTCCTCATTTATGTTAGTAACTTTATAAAATATTTATGAGGTCAAACATTACGTGATTATGTATTCCATGTATGATTACCAAAATTCGGAACTGGAACACAGCAAAAGATAAAGATAAAAGAAAAAGCAAAGCTAATCCCAACGAAATTCTGTTTTCATAAATCTTACATAGTCTGCCTTATTCTATAAGTAAGATACTTTATTTAATTTTTCTGTTTATCTAATCAAAAAATATTGGTGTGAGGGTTCTATTAGCATTATTTTCGTTCTAACAATGTTATAAGAAATGAAAGAGAAATATTAATAAAGAATAAGTATAAAATAATGGTTTTAAAAGAATCTCAAGTAAAACTAAAACTGACATTAAGGAACATTCAAAATCTATATTTTGTTTCAGATAATTCTTCTCTATTTCTAAAAGCAAAATCTACAGGGTGCATCAAAAGTATAAAACTTGATACAAAATTTAAAAGAAATTAGTTTGTAATATTTCAATTTTTATAATCATTTCTATATACAGGGTATCCATTTATCACACCGATATTCAATTGCGGTTATGATATGAAATCAACAAAAAATTTGACAGGCGGCATGTTAGTGAGGTTAGAGGCAGTAAATTTTAAAAATAGTTTAGTTTATGCAGAACGTTTCAAAAAACATTTCGTGTAAGTCATAATTTTTTAAAAACCTAATAACCTATATTTTTCTATCGAATTTGGAGTCTCATTTAACTTTATCTTGAACCGTAATTTTTGCCTTAAAATGCGACGTTGCCAAATTGACTGAAATGAATATTTTACTTAAATTTTAATACAACGGTCCTTTAGCTTTTTAGAATAATTCGTAAGGATTCTTAGCTGGAATTGTCTTATCTCACAATAGTCCAATATTTAATTTTTTTATACAGGGTGTTCAAAATTTCTCTTTAAATATAGACATATTCAATTCGGTTTTATGTCATTTTCCTAAATTGAATACCCTAATAGCATGTGTCGTTAGGGTATTTATTTATTTGAACACTGACACCTAAATGTTTGCATTTATATTCAGAAATTGTTTTTGAATAAAAATGGCTGGTTTTCACCTATGCATTATGACTTTTACGATGAAGGGGACGAATTATGAAGTATAAACGCAAATGACGTTTTATTGCTCAACTGAATTCCCTTTTGTAGATTTTTCAATAATAAAAAATTTAATGTTATTAGTATTAATTATAATAAAAATAATTGATTCCTAATACTTTATATAAAATCAGAAAATATCTTATGTCTATGTCCATGATTTTCTCTGTTGTATATTATGTTGAAGTTTAATAGTAATAATTCAATACAGGATGTTTCATTTTAAAAAATAGCGTAAAAAGAATAAAAAATACCAATATTTCAAAGACCATTTATATTAAAATATTAAATATTTTATTGTTGTGAGATAAAATAATCCTTATCAAGAAATTTTGCAATGTTTTGCAAAATAGTAAAGGACCGCGGATTGAGAATTACAATTTAAGTAAAATGCTGATTTCGGCCAAAACATATTTTGATAATATTATAATTTGGTAACGTCGCATTTTAAAATAAAAATAACTTAAAGTTGAAAAGAGCGTTCAATGGGAATTCAACCTCAATAAAAAATTTGAGCCGTTACGTTTTAAAAAATTATAAATCTTTCGCCACGTTTTTTGGAACACCCTGTATAAGCTAGACTATTTTGAAAATGTACATCCTTTGACTTCATTAATATTTCGCATATCAAACCTTTCATCGTATTAATGACAGACGTAATCGAATACCAGATCACTAAATAGATAACCTGTATTACAAATATATTTTAATGAAAAATTTACAAGAAAAAATTGTACTATGGATATCTTAATATTATAATTAGTAAACTTTAAACTCCCCTGTAAGTTTTGAGCCCTTGTACTCCCCCGTAATTAGTTAAGTTAGGCCTTCTTAAAATCGAGTTAATTTCATTTAACTCGTCATTTATAATATACGTGCATGATTTAATATGATACAAAGTATCTGTGGTGTATATTATGAAAAAAAAGAGGTCACAGTGTCGAATTCTAAGGTATTCTAGGTATTACTCGTCACAATGAGCAAGCCACACTTCCTAATGTAACTATATTGTTTTATAAAATATAAAGCCACACCCGACCACCTAGAATATTGCACAGATTTATTTAAAACGGATAGTATTACAGGCCTTAGAAAAGGCTAGTAATACTATAGTGACACCGTTCTCGAATCCAGATCAAATGAAGCCATTTAAGATGCTAGGTCGTTGAAGTATAATGTCTTTTTCTAACTCGCATGAATAGTCTTTTAATTACTACTATAGTTATTTATTTATTTATAAATAATTCTTCCAATAAAACTCAGATAAAAATTACCTTAGGATTTTGATGTGATATCTTTTGGAATGAACTGAATCACAGATAACGTCCAAAGGAAAGGAAAGTATTCAGTGTCCAAACATAGATTTAAAATAGTTAAGCACATTAAAAAGATTTAACAATTTTGGTATTTTCAGCGAAATTTGATCCGCACCATTGGCATTGGACTTTAGTCTGTTTAGTACCATACTAATTTCTTTGATTATAGCCAGATGCAAAAAAAGGCTATTATTTCTAATCAGATCTATATATAATAAAAGATCATTTAGGGTGTCTAACATACATATCCGATAACATGCTTTACATTTTTTTAGCATTGTTCTTCAATGTAATGCCATAAATATATCTTTTTAGCATTGCATATGAGATTAAGAGCATAATTTCTTAGTGCTATATATCTAGCAATGACCTATTCGGCCAGCCTAACAATCCAAGATCTCACTGCCTCATGGTCATTTTTATAGCCTTCGTAAGCTAAAAAGCCCTAGATCTTGTAAACGTCCAAGATTTTAGTGTGGCATATTGTAATATCATCTATCACAAGATGTTTATTTTTCTGTCTTTATTAAACTCACGATTATGTCACCCTAAGGAAATGAGTGTAATCAGTTGGTAAACCCCTCAAAGTTAAACTATTTAAAATCCCTATATGTGATTATCCTTGGAATGAACTTATGAAATCCGACACCCCATTATCAACAGGTACGACATATTCAGACATCATTCGAGAATCAGACACCAACGAAGTTTAGCAATTGTAGAAGCTGCGATTTGCGTTGATAATTTCTTGAAAACATTCGAAGACCTGATTACTAGTGATTTATTTTCCTTTAGCGTCGAAATACTCATAGTCCAAGTCATAAGTGGCATTTTGGAAAAAGAAAGTTTCAAATAAAAGTTGTAGAGATTTTAAAAACCTACAATCAGCTTTTGTGCGATCATTTTCGTCAATTTGGTATTGCAAAAATGCCAGAAAATCCTTAAAATGGGCCATTTTTTGCAAATTAATTATTTCTTACAAATATAACTTTTTTTTGCACTTTCTTTTTGAAGGTCGTCATTTTGAACAAAATGATATTTTATAATAGTAAATCAGATAATTTGTTGCTGAGATATTGCTATTTGTTTATCCCAAGACGCAAAATGTTGATTGCTATAACTTTGGATGGGTGAATCTTGTTAGGGGCAAATGACAAAAAAAAATTTTAACCCTTTAAATATCGCTCTATAAAAGGGGGTGTGCCATATATATACCCCAGATTAAAAAAAAAAAACACCGAAATTGGTCCATTCGTTGCTGAAATAAGATGATTTTTTCCGAGCGCTACTAATTTGAAGCGCGAGCTCATTTTTCTCGCACGCGCGAAAGCTCTTTTTGTTTATAAAAAATCATCCGTTTTTTAAAGCCATATTTAAGGGGTTGAAAATTATTTTTTTTCATTTGCACCTAAGAAGATATGAAAGTTTAGGCCTTCACGAAGAGATTGAATCTTTGTGCAGGACAAAATGTTCATTCAAGAAAAATTTATAGCATTCAACATTTTGCGTTTTGGGATACACATATTTGCAACAAATTATCTGATTTACCATTAAATAATATCATATATTAAAATATTAGTTCACTGAACATCTTTAAAAGGTAAATGTCAGTTTCTCCTATATACAATTAAACAACTTTTGTCACCTAGAACTATTACAATTAGATCTTTTAATATTACTCTTTGTGCTAAATGAATAAATATTATACGTTGTGTTAGAAATGAGAACAACAAAAAAATTTTACTTTAAATTATAATTAACTAACTGGGAAGTCGCCAAAGAACTGTTTTTCCCGAAATAAATTCCGAAACAAAATACAAACAATTTTTTCCTTACTTTTTGCTGTCAGACTAAATAGAGCAAAATTAATATTAATACCGTTTTGTAAACAAACATTAACACTAATTTAACAAAACCTAATTATTTATAATTACTTCTTCATTAGCAGTTGTATAATATATTTGATTTATCTTTGTGTTTTTATTGTCTAAAATATATTTTAATTAATGTTTGGTTGGCAATGAAAAAATAACATGGGCAATAGAATAAAAAAAAATATTTGTTTCTAATGTAAAACAATTTAATACCCGAAACCAACCTATATCCAAGGAAAGCAAAAAATCCCTTGTATTTCTTGCAGCAAAATTCAACATTATGAAGATAGGATATTGCACCTGCCATCTACCGACCTGCCTTGAAATTTATATTTTATATATCAATTGTTTCCTGCTAATGTTGCTCTCGGTCCGGTACAGCTCCACTGACGAGATCATGAGGTGATCGAAACGCGTATGGAGAGAGGACCAGAGCGATATTTGCAGGAAATAAACTGTTTGCATATATATTTTTCATATTCTCCGCTTAAAAGGAGAATTACATATATAACAAACTATCTAAATACGACAGAAAGATTTATTTCTTACTAAAATTTTAATTTTTTAAAAATTTCACATTACTCCGGTGATTCATAGATGTCGTTCCACTGGCGATATTTTTCAGTCTAACATCGAGGTGGGTAGATGGCAGGTGCAATATCCTGTCGACATACCTTGAAATTTATATTTTATATATCAGTTGTTTCCTGCTAATGTTGCTCTCGGTCCGATACAGCTCCACTGACGAGATCATGAGGTGATCGAAACGCGTATGGAGAGAAAACTAGAGCGATATTTGCAGGAAATAAACTGTCTGTATATATATTTTTCATATTCTCTGCCTGAAAGGGGAATTACATATATAACAAACTATTTAAATACGGCAGAAAGATTTATTTCTTACTAAAATTTTAATTTTTTAAAAATTTCATATTATTCCGGTGATTCATAGATGTCGTTCGACTAGCGATTTTTTTCAGTCTGACATCGAAGTCGGTAGATGGCAGGTGCAATATCCTGCCGACATACTTTGAAATTTATATTTTATATATCAGTTGTTTCCTGCTAATGTTGCTCTCGGTCTGATACAGCTCCACTGACGAGATCATGAGGTGATCGAAACGCGTATGGAGAGAGGGCTAGAGCGATATTTGCAGGAAATAAACTGTTTGTATATATGTTTTTCAGATTATCTGCCTGAAAGGAGAATTACATATATAACAAACTAGAAATAGATGTATCCCGAAAACAAATAAAGTTCTCAATTTTTGCCGGTTCAGTGGTAAAACAAAGTAATTTTTTTATTCTTGTATTTTTAGGGTTTAAAACTTGCTTGAATTATTGTTGCTCATGTCAGTTTAAGCCCTCTGCTGTCAGTTTAGGGCGGTTTTAAATTTAAACCATGTTAGTGAATCCCGCTGTTTATGTTTTGTACAAAGTGCGTTTTACAGGAATGCCAACTTAACAAAACTTAAAGCTCATTTACTACGCATTTTAAATGAGATACGCTGTATTTATCAATACTGTATTTATTAACCCGTGACATAGCAAGATTCTAGTTTTATAGGATATTTGTTACTCTCCTACTTTTCCCCGTATAACTTAAAATAATTTTTATATATAGACATATAAAACTTCTATTAATTTCATAAAATATATTTTTTCTTACTTTTAGAATAAAGAATATATATATATATATATATATATATATATATATATATATATATATATATATATATTATCATATTGTATTTTAGTTTTTTTTTTATTTTATTTCATATGAAAAAATCGTATAACCAACAAAAGCTACATAAATAAATTTTCTCCTTAATCCTATATTGGCTGTCTCGTCCTATTTGAAACGTTATTTGTTTTATTTTATTAAATTCCAATATAAAAACAGCAAGACTCCTTCGTAAATCTGACAATAATAGCAGCTTTCTCAATTAGGACTAAAAGATCCGTTTTATTAAAATTGATTTGACATATCCTAAATTATAGACAATGTAAAAAATCCTAACAAATAAATCTCCGAATGAAAGAAACCAAAAAAGAGAGGCCTATATAGCAGCTTAGTAAACAAAGCCTCTTATAGTTTTACATACAGTTATCACTTGGCTAACCATATCAAGACATATTTTGCTTTGACTGGTTGTCAAAAATTAGTGGTATATTTTACGAAATTTTAATTTGACAGCAAACTACCCTTACCGAAGAATAGGGTCAAAATAGCCGACTTGTGACAATGAAACTGTGTTTCAATTTCGATGTTTTTTCCGGCTGCTTGAGGATGCATATTTGTAGAATCTTTGGTTTGTACTTATTCGAATGGCATTAAGTTGCTCCTTGTTGCTGGTGTCTTCCAAGATGGAACCTAAAAAGGATCTAGATGTGTGCCCAGGCGCGGATCCAATGGGGTGGGGCGGTGGGGGTGATCCCCCCCCCTAAGAGCTTTGAGTTCAGGAAAATAGACCCGATTTTGCTTCTTGTACTATAGTTTATTCAATAACTAGAGCGAGTAATAAATCATTTTTTACCATTTTTTTCTTAACAAACTCCCTGTGTTCTTTAGTCCGGTGTCTTTGGCAAAATCTGTTAGACATAAAACATTTTTCGTAGGAATGGGTTTGAAATTTTATTATCAGAAATACCGGTCTATAATAATGGACTATTTTCAGCAACTCTACCTTTTACTTGAGAGAGATATTTCTTTCTCCAACGTTTTCCAACATTTTCCGGACGATCTATGAGAATGGATTTCCTTTCTGGTTTTTCCCAGCAAAAATTAAGTTCTCTGAGCAATTTACAGCGCTCAGTTCTTTTAATATCAGGTAAATCCCGATATTCATTGATTTTAGTTAGAATTTTGTTGACGGTTGGCCTCTGCTTCTCATAATAAAATATATGTACAACTCCTGTTATTGCAGTTTATATCTCTTCTTCCAACGAGGTTTTTCGTCTGCCTGTGATCGAATGTGGCTTGGGAGTACTAACAATTCCAGTCGTTTTTTTCTTCTTCAATATTCGGTACATAGTAGATTTTCCAACTTCTGTCATATTGGAACACATCCCAACAGAGCGTTTAACATTATTATCTAGATATTGATATCTTAAGGCATCATAAACATTCATCGTAATTGGTTTTTCGTTGAGGAAAAAATGCCTTGGTTTAACGATTTTGGAATAAATATAGATGCGGAAGCCATATCTTTTGTGTATCTCACCAATCTCAAATAATATATAAAAACAAGCACAAACAAAATAAATCACTAAGGACACACTGTAAGGTGTACTTTTCTCACTGACAGAAATTAAATTGTACTATCAGAAATTTTATTGTTGCAGTGAATTTATAAAAGCTTATAATATTTAAATATAATTAGATTTACGGCAGTCTTCAGTTACCTGCTGCACTGGAGCAGGTACGTTGGAGGTTTCGGTTTTATTACTTTCTCTAGTTCTTAAATAGATTATATGAATGTGTATGTTTGCGATCGCCCCTCCCCTTCCCAAGAGCTTTGAGTTCAGGAAAATTGAACCGATTTTGTCTTTTGTATTAGGAATGTGTATGCTGCTGGCACTCCTCCCCGTTGACAACTTATTTTTCTTGCGGTAGCCCCCCTCCCCCCCAAGAGCTTTGAGTTCAGGAAAATAGACCCGATTCTGCCTCTTATACTAGGAATGTGTATGTTGCTTGCATCCTACCCCCCCCCCCCCCCTATCGGCAACTTGTTTTTCTTGTGATCGCCCCCAACCTCTCCAAGAGCTTTAAATTCAGAAAAATAGACCCAATCCTGCTTTTTACACTAGAAATGGGAATGTTGCTGGTGTCCCCCCCCCCCCCCCCCCCGTCGACAATTTGCTTTCGCTTGCCATACTTCACTTTTGTGATATCACCGCCGCCCCCCTCCCCAAAGAGAGAGGCTGGATCCACCCCTGTGTGTGCCTCGAGGTTATCACTCTTTAGGACTTTCCATAATTTTGTTACAAGGATAAAGATTACTCACAGTTACCTGCTGATATATATGATGGTCCAATACTTAGAATTATAAAAGTTCTGTAAATTTTTACATGGAATAAGTAAAATACTTATTAAAACAAAGTAATAATTTTAATTAATTCTAAAGTTTTTAAGCAGAGAAAAATTTTTAGTATAGGTAAGAATGAAAAGTAATATTCAGATAAGTATATACTGATAAACTGACAAAAGGTAAATTACCATAAATATGTGCAGTAAATGTTTTTTTTATGAATTAATGCAATTAAATAACAATTTCTGCCAATTATTAAAAACAATCATGAGAAGAAAACAAGTAAACGAAGCAAGCATACACACAATATACGAACTGAATTCCAAAAATACCATGGTAATTAAAACAAATAACACTCTAACAGAGGAAATCCCACTATCCATAGGAATAAGAGAGTGATAGCCTAAGTCCAACACTTTTCAATGTAATCATGGACGAGATCATTGATGAGGTAAAAAGCACAATATTGGGTACCCAATGGGACACAACACCGTTCAGATTATATGTTTTGCAGACGATGTTGCCTTGACAGCAGATAGCGAGGACAACTTACAAAGAATGCTTTTCCATCTCAATCGAACAGCCAAACAGTATAATATGAATATATCTGTGGAGAAAACCAGAGCAATGGTAATAGCAAAAGAACCGGTAAGATGCAAACTAATGGTTGATGGCAAACATATCAAACAGGTTGGGAAGTTTAAATACCTGGCAGCACATATAACAAGTAACAGGGCAGTAACGGAAGAAGTACGCACACAAGCCAACAAAACGGCCATGATATCAGGCCAACTAAGAGACATAATCTGGAACAATAAACATATGACGGTTGAGAGCAAAGCAAGAATTTACAAGGTCTGTGTAAGACCGATACTGACCTACGGCGCAGAAACAAGAAATGAAACAACAAAGACAAAACAAATTATGAGAACCATAGAAATGAAAACGCTGAGAATGATCACGGGAACAAGTTTAAGAGATACAATAAGAAACGCAAAAATACGCAACGACAGCGGAGTGGGGAATGTTGTGAAGTGGGTTGGAAACCGTCGTAGGTAGTGGAGAGATCACGTGGAACGAATGGACGATGACAGACTAGCAAAAACCGCGATGAGAGAGAAACCAAATACCAAACGGCCGCCTGGACGACCCTCCAAAAGATGGAGAGACAGCTGCTCAAAGAAATCATGTTGCTGTTTATCAAAATTCTCTATTTTATAATGAGCCACAAATTTCAGATGATATTTATAGGAAATAAACGTCTTCGTTTATAGAGATGTATTTTTCATGCGCGATTTAACAATAATAAAAAATTGCTTTGAGCAACCACTACAATATCTTCGATTTTTCTCAAATTTTGAGGAATTTTTTTTTCGTCGCTTTTAAAGATTTAGATGTATCGCATGTAATCTCAATTTTTGTTTATGTCACCCTAATGCCCGCACTACAAATGTTAAATAGGACCAGATTTTAGTAAAATAAGGTCTTCCAAATCCATGTTTTACTGTTCGGCACCATATAAAGCTGCTGCTCCGGTATATTGACAGTCTTATTTCAACATATATTGTTTCAGAGTTTGGTTCCAAATATATGGTAATGATGAATGAAAGATTCGTCATTTTGTAGTGGTATTACTAATGGTGTTGAGATGCATTGGGAAAATTTGATAGGTCGCCGAAACCTAATAGACATTGCACAATCCTATGTATTATATTTTCCGAATTATTTAATTCGATAATGCCCACAATTGACACAATTATTATTTTAAAATTACGTAAAAATTCTATCAGTGAAAATTTAAGCCAAAATTATACTGTCAGCGACAATTAATCTAATTTACTCTAAAACATTTTTTAAAAGAGCGGCCTCTGTATTTAAATATTAAAAAGAGCCATGTCTTTCAAATTAACATTAATAAAGACTAGCATCTCTTTCGATTTTGCCTAAGTGAAGAGATACGTGGGAATACATCTCTTTAAAATTTAAAGCAGAATGTTTACCTTAATGAAGGGCTTATGTTGGCACATAACTCGAAGCTTTTCAGACGGTTTTTAAAGAAATTAAATATGCAAAACATGCCGCGGCATTATAAGATTTATGTTGTTCAGATTTATGTTATATTACATACATGAGACATTAAATATACATAATAATCAATAGATCCACAGTTTTCATAAAAATAGGTGCTAGTCCTTATGCTTATGCAGACTGGTAAGTGTAACTACTTTTTAAAAATAACAATAAAAAAAAAATAAAAGTAATAATTTGTCGTATAATGGAAATATATACAGTTTTAAAAGTAAGGAAATTACTTAAAATTAAATCCTATTTTTAGAACATTAATTTAAATTTTATATAAGTGAGTCTAAGCTCTGGCAGCACAAAAACATAAGTCCTAGAAGACCTCGAATTAAAAGAGGTAAAACAATAACCGAACAGACCAAAAATTAGAAGTTCCCGTCAGACTGTTGAATTTTTAATAAATTACAATTTAAATTTTTTGAGAGGTAAAAAAACCATTAACCTACATTACTGAACACCTTCTTGACAGTTAGTAACAAATAATTTCGTTTAATGAATTTATTTTATTCCGAAAAAGTTCTGCATGTTCCCATACCAAAATAGGACCTATCGAATCCGTTGAAAGTCTTATTGTATATGATGGATTGTCAAAAATTTTAAATTGCGTTAACAGTAAAGTACCCCTATTTTTCACTTCAAATTTTTTTTAGAAATATTGTTTATACTCTGGGTGGTATGTTTATTATGGAATAGAAGTGTATGGCATTAGACACTACGAGAGCTTGGGTAAGTCACCAAAAATTTTCCAGACAAAAATACATACCATTAGGAAATGTATCCATTTCGACAAAGCAAAAAAAAATATCGCGGCCAAGAGATTATCATTATGTCGTACAGTCAAGTAGCCTTCAGTTCGCTGAGCTCTCAAGTAGTCAGCCCTAAGATGGTCTGGGAATGCCTAGAGGAATTGAATGAATTGAGTAAGAATAATGAAGTCATCCTCATATGGGTACCGGGAAATAACGGGGTTGAGGGGAATGAATTAGTAGCAGCGTAATGCCGGAAGAACTAAAAATACAAGAAGAAAACAGGAGGTTCAATTATTGGATGGACCTGCAAGAATTCAGACAAGAAGACACCTTTTGGGTACTTTGAGCAGAAGAAATTCAAGGAATGTATAAGTTTAAGTAAAAACCAACTCAGAATTCTGACAGTGATCCTGACGCATCATTGCCACTTGAAGGGACACCTCAAGAAACTCGGATTGGTAGAAGGAGAAGAGTGTAGATTCTGCAAGGAGGAGGACGAAACCTCTATTCATATCCTTTGAGGATGCACACCAAGTAGAAGAGGAGCAACATTCTAAGGTTCCTGAGGGAAATAGAACTAGAGGACCTGCTTTAATCGGTAAGGCATCTCTTACGACTTGGCAGCAGTAGGGGGCACAATAGATCTATCAGGTTGCAGTGTACAGGCCCTAATTCTACGCACATATATACACATACATGTCTATTATGGGTTTATTCGTTGTTTCAGAAACTTTAGAAGCCAAATTCGATATCAAACTGATATACTCATGAATTGTTATATTTCTTAATAAATTTCTTCTTTTTTCTGTTGTTTGTTTCCAGTATGTTTCAACCCGATGGAGAGGTGCAACAGAGCGAGTAAATATGACATGAGAGGTCTGCAATTTGATAACCTTAACTCTTCCATCAGGTTCGACATACACTAGTTATGAGCCACTGGAGAAGGGGGATATTGTCTTCTCTGAGGAGCGCCAAATAATAGAAATTTAGGTCGATCTTGAAGAGGATTTATATGGTCCACAGATTATTTTTTCCAAAACGTTTGTTGCATTTTAGAACATCTTTGCCAGAATCTTTGTCTGATTTCGGGGACATGTTTGAGATTTTTGTCAGAAAAAGCTGTCAAATAGGAGCCAATTAAAAAATAAACCGGTGTTAAACAATGAAAGTCGACAGGGTCATTGGAAAGCGAAGACAAGGGTTCAGAGTTCATAATGACTTTAATTTAAGAAAATGTACTGTTAAATTTCTCGAACATAAACTAAGCATTCCCTATTAAAAGATTAATATGGTATTTAGCTCTTTTTAATGACGGCTTCACCCCAGTGTGGGACTCCAGGGGGCATGTTTTTCCATGCGAGAAATAATTTTCAATAAATTGTTGATTTTCTGAATCATTAAAGAAATTATAGAGAACTCAATGGTAATTATTTGATCCATGTAAATTGGTGGCATTATCACTAAGGATTATAGTGGGATTTCCACGTCGGGCAACAAATCTTTTCATTGTCATTAGGGATGTTTTGGTGGACAAGTTAGACGACACAAGCTATATGTGAACAGCTTTAGTCACTATGCAAATATGTAACATTTAGTTTCCGGAGCTTTGCATAGATGCGATGATTTAACAAGAAAGGACCCACCAAAGTTAATACCAGCTTGTCGAAATGGCCGTGAAATTTGCACTCTGTGCTTGGGTAAATTTGCCATAATTGTGCTTGGGTAAATTTGCCATAATTTGTTGTGAAGGAGAATTACGGAATCGAAAGCAAGTGACCCAATACCTTATGATTCTTTTAATTTCTTTTAACCCATTTAGTGGTCTAAAATTTGCCAACACCGTTTGTTTATTTTATTTTATTTATTTATTTATTCATTGTATCAACAACTTTTACAAAGCCAATTACAGATACAACTAAACAATATACTAAGACTACAATCTAAATTAAAACCTAAATAAAAAAAAGCACTACAATTGCCTACATAACTCATTTCTCACTTCCCGTCTAAACCTGTTACAACTTAGGTTAAAAATGTCAATGGCACCATAATACTTATTAAAATATGAACATAATCTTATTACTGGGGAATTTTTATACAGGTTAGTCTTAGGGGCATTAATATAAAATAAATTTCTGTATCTGGTGTTAACTCGGCCTATTTTAAATGGAAGCTGTTCTAAAAACTCTTTATCATCAATAGTGTGCCCAATCAATTTAAACAAAAACACAACACCCGCTTCAATACGTATGTGCTTCAAACTGGGAAAGTTGAATAAAGAACACAAAAGCTTCTGATCAGTTCCTCTTTGAGGGTATACCGAGAATTCCTTGTAATGCAAAAACTTTAAAAATTTCCGCTGAACCACCTCTAAGATGTAAATTTTATTTCCATACTGTGGATCCCAAATTACACAAGCATATTGAAGCTTAGCAAGCACCAATGACTTATACAAGACAATCATTGTATTGATAATATTGAAATATTTACAGCTCCTAATAATAAAACCAAGAACTTTTACTGCACTTGCAGTTACATTATCAATGTGCCTACCAAAATTCAACTTCGTATCTAAATAAACACCAAGATCCCTATGTAAATCAGTTCTTTTTAACGGCGTGTTATTTATACAATAATTAAAATGAATTATTTGCTTTTTACATGTAAAAGACATTACTACACATTTATTTGCACCGGTATAGCCTTATTCAGAAGACGACATAAGAGAAACGACATAATTGTGGGAAGGGGGAGTAACCTAGAACAATTAGAAAATTTTGAAAATATTGTACTTCAAAATTCATGTTCATCAGATGCAATTACCATCTTGAGGTAAATTTTTCTTTCGTCGGCAACATTGTTACTATTGACGAAATATTTAAACTGACTGACATCTAAGTGAGTTTTGTAAAAATTTTGGACCATTAAATCAAACGCCCGAGTTTATAATTTCGTTTGAAATTTTTTCACGAGATAGAATAACTGCAGCATGATCAGCTGAATTAACGTGTCTTCAACAAGAACTTGACTTCTTTTCTTGAATTTGAGAAACTTTATTGGAAATAAAAGTTGATCATCTGCAAGGATGATTTTTATACCAGAAAAAAGCGATTTCAAAGTTGGTCCATAAATTTACAGAATCTATTTTTAAAAAGTGTTCATAAATTTTCACAACATTTTGGATGAGTTTAACATAGCAGAAAGTTCGAGTCTAGGGAGAATTTTGGCTTTTATTGGAGAAACGTTTGATTTTGCGGAAATAAGAGAATACGAGATTGAATTATTCCAACCAATAGTGCGGACATATATGCGAATAATGTAAGATAACGTACTTGCATCAGCGCGGCCATGTAATTCGACTTTTGAGGCACAATTAATTACCTGACAACAAACATCGAGGTATTTTCAATAATTTTGCTTAATACTTATGCATGAGTGAAACGAGTTAAATTGGACGGAGGAATTAGTGTACTGAGTTGGAACATTTTCAGCTATTATCCAGCCGAGGTGAGTGTTGACAACAGGAACTCCATTTCCTAATTTGTGGGCGCCTACACAGACTAGTGAGTAAAATAGACCCGCTCCAACAAACCTGTCGATATCCAATGGTTTTAAAAAGCTGTCAGCCCGATCATCAGGAATTCCAAGGTTACTTACCTGAATTCGTGTGTGTGGGAGTGTATAAGTAATTTGTATCTAATAAGATACAAAACACCAAAAGTCTTTTATTTCTATACATAATAGAGTGCACAAAAACATTTGCCATTTTATTTGAAACAATATTATTTTGTGATATGCCAGAAATATTTAAATCTTTTCTGTAAGTTTCACGTTGAAGCTTTTTAGTCAAGTTTTGAGCCATAAAGGAACTTTGACTTCCATCATCCGATAGAATTTTAGCATTTTAATTAGTAACTTGAGCAGTGGCTAGAGAACGTGAGATTTCCTGATGAACAGAATTGAAATAGAAATAGAATTATTGTCTCGGTTCAAATATTGATTCGGGTTACGAAAAACTTGATTTTGATTAAAACTACTATTTCTATTATTTAGTGTCGAATTTTGCTGATAACTTTGAGGGTTAGAGTTAAGGTTAAGTATTTGAAATGAGTTATTATAATTTCCTTGTATGTGTACAAGAGTGGGATGTGGTTTATGATAAACTGAACATGTTTGAATTGATGGATACGCTCGCGTTGTATGTTTTGTGCCCAGACAGTTAAAACATAAAATTTCAGATTTTAAAAATTTTACTTTATTATTAACAGAAATATTTACGCACTTCCGACAATAATTGATTATGTATTCTAAGAGATTACAATATAAACAAGAGGAAGGGCTACTTTGTAAACTCCGAGAATTATCATTTAGGTGTTTTTTTTTGAGTAGGAGGAGAATTTTTTTCCTATTTTTAGACTGAAGCGACGCATTGCTTGCTAAAGTCCCAAAAACAAAACAAGTTTTCTTAAAAAAAAGTGGGAAACACGTCAAGTTCTCGAGGCTTTTTATACGATTTTAGTGACAAAATCGAGTTTCTTTTTAAAAAGGTTGACAAAGAGATATTTCAAAATTATTTTCAAGAGTAGCGGTGCAACTTCGGCAGTTGTCGAAAGTACACTCTGGAATTAGAACTTCATCTAAAATATTAGAATAACTATTAAAAACACAAGTTAGATTCTCATATTTTCTCTTCAAATAATAATAGCGACTTAAAAGTGGCCATTAGTTATTATTAAACTATCAATTAACGTTAAAGGTTCACCCGTTAATGGCGACTATAAATTAAAAAAACTAAAGGCGCCACTATCTATGGTAAGCGCGGAAATATGCTCATATAAGCTTTTCCAACTACAGATTTTATCACCAAATGCCATAATGTTTATTTCAGGTAACTTTACGAAAATAATTTTGTACCTGCGGTAAGAGCAAAACCCCTTTGACTATCGGTGATAACTTTTCAACACAGTTCTGCATCCCTACCACTATCTATATGAAACCTTTCCTCTACTTCCACTCTGTCGGTATAATCCGCATCTTCATACTCATTAATTTCATTCTGAATTCCATAATACTTTTAAAATGCTCCCGTAATAACTATTCTCTATTTAAACATAACTATTTTTTCAGTTTCCGAAACTTAATTTATATTTACCGAGTTACTAATATGAGTAATAGTCAATTTTCACGTTTTATGTTCTTTTTTTATTTTTGTAATTCAATTTTTATTCAAATTAAGAGCAAGAGAGCAAAGCCAAGCTAGCGGGCAAATAAATTTACATTAACAAAAGAGATGCAGAAACCCTACCTTAAATTTACTTAAAGCTACAAATTTATTTTAGCTCGAAAGAGCAATTAATTTTGCACATCCTGTATAAAAATAAAATCAAGCTAATACTTATTTAAAGTATACTTAATTGTTTCTGTTAAAATGCAAAGCAATTTATTGATAAACATAGAACAAGTAAATTTTGCTTTTTGGTGCCACCCTTTAAATAGCAATTAAATAAAAAATCCTGAAATACCAAACAAACCATTTGGTTTCTATAGAAATATGCAAGACAAATAGAGTAGGAAGAACTAAAAATAACTCGAAACAGAACAATAATACAGTGATTTTACACCTCGCTTTACACTGTGTAAAAACAACATTTAATTACATAAATTCAGAAAGTAATTTCCATTATCAATTCAAATTTTTAAAATGTAATTCTCTACTCTGTTTAGCCAAGAAAGAAACAGGAAAATAGACAAATTAATCTTATAATGCTTAGTGTGAGCGTGATATATAAACAATTTTTAAATAAACGATTCGCAGAAACAAATAATTTTTTCATGTGAATAAATGGGGTAAAATGATCGAAAAATACCGTGGTCGTACCACACTTATTATGTTTGCCCAAAACTTTAACTTCTCTTGTTTTTTCACTTTACCAATTCGAAAAAAAAAAATTGCTGGGATCGTTAATTTTATTCGGCTCGAGACAGGACTAAATAGAGGGGCATTTAATTTCATCCGGCTCGAAGGACCAAATATTGGGATCACAAAGATCTTTCACCTTGCTTTTCTAAACGGGAGGTTAGTTCTAGAATAGGCGCTGGTTTACTGGGGTAGGGTGAAGGACCACTGGAGAATACCAGAATAATAACACAAGTTTTCTTTAGCTTCCATATTATACACTTTAATTAAATATAATTTATAGGCTGTGTAAATTATTGAATACAGTCAGATAAAAAACAGGTTAATTCACATTACAAACTGCAGAGATTTTTTAACTTATTCTTTTCTGGCCAAAAAACACTTTATTGTTAAGTTGAACGAAAGGGCTATTGGTCGTTAGTTGATTGGAGCATGTGCGCTAGCTACCAGTTCTAAGTACAAACCAGTACTACTTATTGCGTGGATAACTTTGAATGGTTAAAAGCTCATCAGCACGACGAAAAACGCACCACTAAAACGTTATAAATCGAATTCAACCTTGTGTTTTAAATTAAATATCGGGAAAAAAACGTATTATTTTATTTAGATAAAACTACAGAAAATAAACAGCTCACTTTAAGAAGGACAAAAAAATTACAAATTCACAAGATTAAAATAACCATTTTTTACGTTTCTGCAATACCAATATCTTGCTCACCAGTACCTGCAAAACTATAAACAAAAATCAAATATTTGAGTTTAAACAATGAATCATTTCCGATATTAAAAATTTCCAGTTTTCTAGTATGCGTATCATTCGTTAACCAAAGCAAAGAGTAATGCAGATATTCAATTTCATTTCTAAACAAAAATGTTATCAAATAATGGAAAATGGAGGGTTTTATGTTTCGTCATATGGAGTTGTGAAAATTTTATTTTTGCAGATAAAAAATTAATTGCTAGTGCTCTCAAATTATATTTGAATGTATAGCGAGTCGCGTAGGTGTAGAAAATTGCATTTGTTTCTGGTATACAAACTATTACATTTTAATTGCCTGCCATGTTTGATATCTTCTTGTTATTGTCTGTATATTTTAAGGGCTTCCCCGGGATGGTCTTGTAAAATTATTTCCAAAATAGATTTATTGCAAGGGCATTAAAGGCTTGATTGCAATTGTATACCGAGTTGTGCTCATGGTATAGTACCTAGCTTTGTCTGTGCTTCACATATAAGTAGTCATATTAGCACTCCTAGTCCTGCATGCTTCTTTAATTGGCTCCATTATGTCAAATAATAACAAATATTTATCATTGAAAATGGTTTCATTGTCCTTAAAAAAATGCGTTTGAACTAAACTGAACAACAGTTTTGCCACTGTGAAACGGGCATCTCCAAAACAACCGAACGGATAAATCGCTTGTTCTGGCGTAGAAAATTGTTGACGAAGAAGTTTTTTCTTGATGTACGGGCACCAAGAGAAATCATTGAGTTACAAATCAGAGCTGTGCGATAGATTTCACCTATTGAGTGCTCAATAAGTCACTTGTATGAGCGGATTTGTGAGAGCTCGCATTTTCAATGGTGGAGAATGATCCATCGGATCCAATTT
Source organism: Diaprepes abbreviatus (assembly GCA_034092305.1). Lineage (NCBI taxonomy): Eukaryota > Metazoa > Arthropoda > Insecta > Coleoptera > Curculionidae > Diaprepes > Diaprepes abbreviatus. Next base: position 5,563,146 of record JASJET010000043.1, on the reverse strand, counting down.
GTTGTCCTCAATTTACCGAAGATTTCCATCAAACAAATGGTAGTGATCACTCAGAAATGAGCCTTCTATGATTCTCTAAAAACACAATTGTAATATGACCAGTGTTTTCAGATAAACAGGTGACTATTTGCTTCGAAGTTTTTCGCCCGTGAACAAATTTGTTGGTTTTAGTTCATCATAGAAAACTCATACTGTCAACTGCTGTTGATTTTCGGGCTTATATGCATTGATTTAGGATTCATCACCTATCACGACCTTATAAATATTTTGTGAAGGGCCGCAATTCCATATTTTTACACATTTCTTTGCACAAATTCACATGAGTCTGTTTTTGAGTGATTGTCAAATTGTGCGAGATCTAACGGGCAGGATAGCTGTTCTCGTTCTTGAGAGAACGATCATCTTGATGGAAAGTAGGCGTGGTTCTCACGAAAAAGTACGAAAACGTATTCAGAATACGGTTTCTTACTTTTTCGTGAGAACCACGGCCACTTTCCATCAAGATGATCGTTCTCTCGAGAACAAGAAAAGCTACCCAGAATACGGTTTCATATTTTTTCGTGAGAACCACGCCCACTTTCCATCAAGTGATCGTTCTCTCAAGAACGAGAATAGGTACCCAGAAAGCTAACTCACGGCCAAATTTTCATGCAATATATATATGGATACGTATTCTTGTATGTACGTAGTTACCAGGTCAAAATTTATAATTTCCTTTTTTAAGAACCATTTCACTATGTTTGGTTGGGCTTCTAGTATCTAGTTTTCTTTAAATGGATTTCTGCATGACTTTTTAGCTACAACTTCAATTTCTCTTGATTCTTCTTTGGTCATGAGATTTTTCATTTCATAATGTTGACGTAAAAGTTCTATAATAAATTCTTCATCACAATAACCTTTCTCGATACCCGTTACCATAAACAAGGGATCTGTCTTATTTAACTTTTTAGTGTCATGTCCGGTTGAGTTTTAAGGGCCTTTCTCAGTTTCTGTTGTTGGACTTTTGTATGACTCTCTATTATAACCGCTCCACTTTTAATCTGTTTTATCTTTTGCATAGTTTTTTTTGGTTCTTCATTTCCTGTAGTTTTGGTGATTGTTTCTAGTTTATTAATAGTAGGTGGTATGCTCCATGGTATTTTTTGTTTTTCAGTTCTTCTTGTGATCTGACTCGTATCTTTATCTAGTACTATTGGGGCATATGTTGTATTCGAATTTAAATTTTGTCGTTCCTGCTTTAATAAAAGATTTTCTTTTTCTAATATCCCTATATTGTGTACCAACTTCGTTAGATTCTTAAGTAAACATAATGTTGACTGCCTCACTATATTTTGTTCATTTTTATTAAATACAATGACTCCTTCAATACTTTTGTTAGTTCAGGTTAGTCTGCTCAATATCATCTAGAGCCTTCAGTATCAAATCTAGTCCTTTGTCATCAAGATTTGGTTCAGCATTAATTTGGGGTAACAATTCTTAACTACATGAGGATTGTTTACGAAGGATTGCATCACACTGTTTTTTGGCAATTCTGTCTATTTCAGGATTGTTCTCTGATTTTAGTCGTTTCTCACTTTTCGCAGATATATTCTCATCTTCAGTACTTGTCTTTTTGATGTTCGTTTGAACTTTTGACGGTGTTCGTGTCATTAGCTTGCTTGGTTGAAAAACTTCATTCGGGTCATCAGTTAAGCTATCCCCACATTTAAATCTTGTGGTAATATGCTGCTACTACCCAGTGACTGCAACTCATTGATCGGGCCTGGTACACATTCTACATCTTTATTTTAGATCTATCAGGTCGTAGTGTACACACTCCAACTTTACGCATATACATTCAGCATGAAATAACCTTTGGTGGAATTCTTTCTAATGTTTACACTTTCTCCCAGTGTAATATAAAGGGTCGCGAGGCAAGCAGAGTCACGAGAACACAATATTTGATATGACTTTAAGTTTAAATAAAATGGATATCCTTAGTACCCTTACTCAACATTAGAATATATATTTGATCCCTATTAAATATATTGTATTTTTACTAAATTTCCAGACAATTTTTTGTAATGGTACAATCCGAAATTTTTAATTTGAAAAAATCATGGTTTGTTTCCGATTTATTTATAACTGGCTTAAAATCAATTAAGAGGATTTGCTTTGTTCCATTGTGAACTAAAATTAAATTCATTATTTATTTTACACAAACTAGCCTATACATAAATATAGTCTTTAACTAAAACAAATTATGTTTTAGCATTAGCGGACCACTTTGCCTAAGTGCTTTTGCTAAAATACCGTGAGCTGCAATATGCTTACTAATTAAGTGAACGTAAATAAATGAGGCTTAAGAAATATAATAACTTAATTATGCTTTTAAAAGCAAAGCTGCAGATTTTGTATATAACATAGACATCAAACGCAGGCACGCAATTTCTAAGATATTATACATCAAAGTAGTAAGTTTAAATGATGTTACCGTCAAGAATAAAACTGCAATTTCCGTGTTTATCAGCAAACTTAATAAATCATACTGAAATACCCAATATATTCGAAACTAATTGCAGTAAAAGTTAAACAGATATTACTAAAATAATATTTCAACATAATCTGTAACTTAACTCTTGAAATTACGGCAGTTTAAAAACTATAGGTAGGAACATATCAGACAGTTTTGAAACATATTCATGTTAATTTGTATATAAATAAGAAAAGGACACCATAGAAAGAGACTAGGAATCGTAGTGGCAGAGAAACTTTTTAGCTCTGTTATAGACTTTGTCCCATATTCCGACCGCATGTCCTTATTGAGGCTTAGTGCCAAACCCAACAACCTCAATATCACCGCACCAACAAAGGACTCAACAGACCGAGATGTAGAGCAGTTTTATGATGAGATCAAAGAGTTGCTTAGGCTAACTAAAAAACACGAACACAATATAATTATGGGCGATTTTAATGCCAAAATCGGAAACGGCAGCTTTGAGAGTATAGTTGGGCCATATGGACTAGGTGTGAGGAATGAAAAAGGTGATCGACTTCTAGAACTTTGCCAAGAACAAGAACTAAAAATCACAAATACATGGTTTAAACTTCATCCTGGCCGTCTTTATACCTGGAAATCCCCAGCAGACTCAACACAGAGTATTGTGCGAAATCAAATAGATTTTATTATTATAAACAAAAGATTTGGTTTAACTTTAAAAATAACTTGCACATACCCTGGAGCAGACGTACCCTCTGACCATGTTCTGCTGATGACCGTTGTAAAGATCGCACTATCAAGCAGAAAAAAGCCAACAACACAAGTAAGGCTGGTAATGGATAAGTTAAAGGATTCTGGGAGAAGGACGGAAATCAATAATGAAATAAACACAGGACTTCAAACGATAACATCAAACATTGGAGTAGAACTAACCCAGTCTTGGGCGAAGATAACAGATACCATAATGAATACTTTACAGACAAGACTGGGATACAAATCAAGAAACAAAAAGGAGAAATGGATGACCGATGAAATTCTGCTATTAATGGACGAACGACGGAGACACAAGAACGACGCAGACCAAAACATCTATAGAAACATCCATAAATTAAAAAAATAAAAATTAGAATAGCGAAGAATGACTGGCTTAAACATGAATGCACTGAAATAGAACAACTGCAAAATAGGCACGATCATTTAAATTTGCACAAAAAGCTGAAAGAAACGGTTGGATTATATAGAGGATGGAAACCAAGTTTAATAGTAAACCAGAACAACAAGATAGTCCTCGAAAGCAAAGAAAAAATTGACATCTGGGAGGAATACATCGGAGAACTTTTTTAGGACAACAGACCACCAAGAGAGACTGATTTAAGTGATAGTTTGACTGGCCCATCAATTACAAAAGAAGAGATTGAAAAAGCTATCCATAACTTAAAATACAACAAAGCAGCTGGACCAGACAAAATCCCGTCAGAAATACTCAAACTCCTAGATGAAAGAGGTGTTACGGCATTGGATAAAGTTTTTACATCATCTGCAATACGGGTCTCTACCCCAAAAAATGGCTATGTTCTACTTTTATCCCGTTACCAAAGAAATCCAATGCAAAAAGATGCGAAGATCACAGACTTATCAGTCTAATGTGTCATACATTAAAGCTTTTCTTAAAAATAATACACCAAAGAATATACAAGAAATGTGAAAGAGACGTGAACGACTCCCAGTTTGGATTTAGACAGGGATTAGGTACAAGGGAGGCGATAGTCGCAACACAGGTACTGGTACAAAATTGCTATGACCAAAGAAAAGATGTGTGCCTGTGTTTCATAGATTATGAGAAGGCTTTCGGCCGTGTTCAACATCAAAAGTTAATACAACTCCTCGAGAGGCTCGACATCGATCAAAAGGACATCCGATGCATTCAAAATTTGTATTGGAATCAGAATGCACAGGTAAAAATTGAAAATGGTATGTCCAATACTGCACAAATTGAGAGGGGAGTGAGACAGGGGTGCGTACTATCTCCACTCCTATTTAATCTATATTCAGAGACAATTTTCCGAGAGGCCTTAGAAGATGTAAAAAAGGGCATTAGAGTGAATGGTGTATGGATCAACAATATTCGTTATGCCGATGACACGGTCCTGATAGCCGAAAATATAGATGATCTACAATAAATAGTAAATATGGTTGTACAACACAGTGCATCTATGGGTCTGAACATCAATACTAGGAAAACAAAGTTTATGATCATCTCCAGAAACTTGGATGCATTTACAAACTCCGGAATAACAGTTGATGCAGCGCCCATTGAAAGAGTGGACAAGTTCAAATATCTGGGAACATGGCTTTGTGAGGATTGGACATCAGACAGAGAAATAAAAAGTCGTATTGAGCAAGCCCGACAGGCTTTCCTGAAGCTTAAAAATGTGTTTACCTGCTCAGAATTCGATATTGACTTGAGGGTGAGGTTTATGAAGTGCTACGTATGGTCAGTGCTTCTTTATGGCGTGGAGGGTTGGACCATAAAAAACGAGTAATATCAATAAACTGGAAGCCTTCGAAATGTGGCTGTATCGCAGAATTCTTAAAATCTCATGGACGGAGAAGACGGCAAATGAGGAAGTTCTGGGGCGTGTAGAAAGAGAGCGTGAACTGTTCGAAGTAGTCAAGAAAAGAAAAATAGCCTATCTGGGACATATCATGCGAAACGAAAAATATGGGTTCTTACAGTTGATGATTGAGGGCAGAAGGGGAATGGGGAGGAAGAAAATGTCTTGACTTCGGAACATAAGACAATGGACAGGGTTACGTGATGTACAAACACTGATCCACACCGCCCGAGATAGAGAAGCAATGGAACATGTGATCGCAAATATCCATTAATGGATATGCATCCGAAGAAGAAGAAGAAAAGGACAAACAAAACAAAAACAAAACCTAATTCTTCTTATCCAAGCCATATGTTGCAAGAAATCTGAGATTTGTGTAGAGCATGATAGAAAGAGACAACTAAGATTAACGCGTCATTTTCTTTGACTTCATTCAAAATGTTATTTTATTAACAGTCATCTTTCAAAGGTTTATTTATATTGTGTTTTAAGAAATTTTGATCATCTAAATGAATATAAACCAGAAGATTGTTTTATATAGGATATCCGATAATTCCGTCCTAATTTCTCAAGAGCCTACAGGGAAGGTCAAAATAAACCTACTTTGTCATAGAAGGAAAATACCTAAAGTGCCCCTTAACGCAGATACAGAGCCCTAAAGTGGTACCCAGCGATTTACCTTATGGGCTCTAAATTCTGAATCGATGTTTTAGATCATTAGAAAAGTCTGGAACGGACTTGCAGCCAAACTCTTTGGGCCTAATTTTTGGCAAGTGTCATTGTGCACAGCTGAAAACTGATTTTTTAAATCCTTTGATCATTTCTCTTCAAAAAAGGTGTTTTTAATTTATTTCGATAAAACTGTCGGTTTTCGAGGTAAATATGTTTTTATACTAATGTAAAACACAAACAGTTAAAAATAAAATACGCATTGTGTATTGATGTACTTTAATCTATGGGGAAGCGCTCTTCGAAGGCAAGAAGGTGTTGTGCTGAAAGATTTTCAGCTCAGACATTGTCAAGTTCAGAAACTTTTCAAAGAGTTGATGGGGGCTCAATTAATTTAAAATATTATTAAAATGCAAAAATAGTGAAAGCGTTTAAATATTATTTTGGCAAATGTTCAGTGTAGGCTTCACGTACTTTAATAAATTTTCTTACTCTTCTATTTTCGCACTGCATTGCAAATAATTTTCCAGTATTATTATTTTTAGTTAAATTACTATTTTTACAACACTTTTTAAAGGATATAAAATGAAAATGTCTTTAATTTCGCTCTACAAAGTTTAATATGCCTCTAATTTTTGATAATTTTTTATTTATTAAAGAAAGTTTGGGTTTTGAGCGCGCAAAAATGAAATTGCAATCTGATATTTCACCTTAAATATAGACAAACTATTTACGAGATCAAGGCATTAATGGACCACAGAACTGAGATTTAGGATTCCCTTTAAATTGGTCAAAAACAACTATTTTCTAAAACTTTTGACATCCTGAGAAAAAGTTTTCACAGACAGAAGTACAGAAACTGGCCTTTTAAGGATCTGAGAGGGGTGATATGGTATCAAAAACCACCATGTGAAAGTCATAATCTTCACGTCAACTGACCATAAACCTCATTTCAAGAGAAATGTGATTTTTTGAAATAGAAATATATATATTTCATTGTAAAAATGAAATCCACGGTAAAGGCTGGCCAATGAAGGCAAGGTTGGAATATGACCAGTGAAGGCAAGCTGAAACCTTGTCAGTGAATGCAAAGTTGGAACTCGGTCAATTACGTCAAAGCTGAAACATGATAACATGTTATAAATACTCTGATCTAGAAATAAGGTTCAAAGTTAATGTCAAGGTAGGCATCAACTCTATCTATCTATATTCTCCATAAATAATAACTAAGTTTAAATAATCTTGGTGAGTGTATTTTAATCGCCCCGGCATGATTATTATTAATGAATATCAAATGGCAAGAAATTGTAACAATTTTGTAGGGTCAACTAATAAAAAAACTTAAAAGACGTATAGCATTTTTTCAATAGAAAAATGTTGAATTGCCAATATTTTGGAAACTACAAATTTTTGGAATAGACAACCTTACACAAAGTTACCTTTATTTTTAATACTTAATATGATAAAATTATAAAAATAGGTACTTTTTGTTTGAAAAAATTGACCTTTGACGATTTTTAAATATAATTTTTATTCTTCTTCCTTGACCACTCAGTACTAATAATTTTCAAAATATCATAAAAAAGACTACTAAAGACGATCCTTATCTACAAGAAAACTAGCCCAAATTAAATAATAAAGACTTTCTTATAGGAAAAAAAAATATAGTTTACTTTTGGTTCGCAAACGCCATTTTTGACAAAAATTTAAATATGTGAGACTTAGGTATAGAACATTATATATGAAATATGTCTAAATTTTTACGTAGATGTTCAAAATGTAATAATAGATAGGGTGTTCCATTTAAAATAAGCAAGTTGACATCTGATTCCGGTATAACCGGAAGTGCTGCCATCTTGAAAATATTTTAGCAGGTTGTCTGCTATACACGTTAGTATACTATCAAATTTTCAGGTTCTTCCTAATCATAGTTTTCCCACAATCGATCGATAAATTGTACGGAAAATCACCCTGTATAGATCGAATTGCTTCCCTGTGAAACACCCTGTATATGAAAGTAATAACTTGTTAGTTTTTAATTGTTTTCTTGTATTCAATTTCGTTTCGTACAAAATCTGGTTATTATAGATAAAATAAACCAGAATCTTCCGGTGATTGTAATTCTCGTTAACGTCTGTGCAATATTTTCTTCAAGCGTGTGCTGTGCTACGAGTTTTTCGCACTAGCAGAAAAATTGATTACTTGCTTTACAATATAACAGAAACAAATTAATCACGCTGCTAGTGTGGAACGAACATTTTCAACAACAATTTATTAGTGATCTACATAAACACAAATACCTATCCTATTCGTATTTGTGTAAAAAATAGTTCTTTTTTCTGCTCCATCTGTTACTTTATAATTACGAAAAGCCAGTGCGGTTATTGACCAAAAACCAATCCATAAAGGAAATAATCTCCATTACAACCTAGGATCATCCATTATGTTGTTTTCCAGACAAAAATAAAAGAATAAAGGGTTGTCACATAAATATCGGATATGGCAAATGGCCGCCCATAAAATTTAATTTTCCTTCGAAGTCAAGCGCTATCTATGAATTTACAGGAGGTTTATTGGAAACGCTGCGGCAAGCCCAGTTCTTTTGGCTTTTCGCCTTCTAGTGGTTCATCGATTGTCAGCTCTATTGCATGCTGATATGGCATTGAAAAAAATTCAAATAAATTGCGATTTTTGGGATATGTTCTGATAACTTTTGTACATATTTATAGTTAATATTCTGTTTGTCAGCGTTTACAGTTTTTGACTTTATTTTGCTCTGCTATTGCTAGATAGAAAAAACTTACTACACAGGTTGTCCATTTAATACTCCGGTATTGGATTGCATTGTATTTTTTATATAGATGAAAAGTGTGAGTTATTATTGGGGTTTAAGGGGATATATTTTAAAAATTGTTTGACTCATACGTGGCGTCCCATAAATGAGTTAACGACATACATTTTTCTTATAGAAGATGGAATCTTATTGAACCCTCTTATAAACCCTATTTTTTACCTCAAAATAGGGCGTTGTCAAATTATTAAATTAAAAATATATTTTGGCCAAACTCAATATCTATCACAAAACACGAAATTCGAAACGTTATTTGTTAATGAGCCGAAACTGCTGTGATGTTAAATCGATGGTGTCGGTTCCACCTGTGGTACTATAAATACAACGGAAATTATTATTTATTTTTTAACGCATATTAATATTTTGACGTTTCTACTTTTGTCGTATTAAAAAAAATTATTAGGGGGGTCATCCACCTTTGAGCTGTAAAATCCAAGCTTATTTTTAAGAATTAATAGCAATGAGACTACTGGAGATAATTGAGACATGTTTTTTTTTTGTATTGGTACAAGCTTTGTCTTTTAAAATGTATTTTTACAAAATAATAATAAACACACTCGGGACGTTAGGGCATCCTTGACTTTGTCCCCGCAAAAAAGCCACATGGAACTTTTTGGTAAGGTTTTGGCCATCTGAGTTGTCTGAAACCGAAAAGAAGAAATACTTCTTTATTTTATGTTATGTTGGCTAGATTTCTCCGAGGACGATTTTTTTTATATTGAAATTTGTTAAAATTACGAAATTGTTTATAAAAAGTTCGAATTTCGACCTATTTTTTTTCACCTATCAGAGGCTGTAAAAATGGAATAAAACAAAATTTGAAAAACCGTACTTGAAGAAACATAGCTACATATTTACTGAATAACTAAAAAAAATGATCAAATTGGATAAATATTTATAGTAAAAGTCTTACCAAAAAATTGAAATAATACAACTTTTGGGAAATAGCGTTTAACGATAAATGACAGTGTAAAACCTGATTGGAGAAACTTACGATCTAATTGGCTATTCCAGGGCCGTAGAACTCTCCCTCCTCGTTACGGAAATGTTCTTGGTCTGTCACATGTACCTCCCCTTATTAGATTCTGGCTCTTTTTGCCGCATCGCTCATTCTCCGCGTCAAGTCGAGCTGCGCAATCTCTGCTTGAGGTGCAACGGCAATTCCCAAGACTTCCATTGTTTGTAGAATCGATGAAAATCCCTCATGGAAAATCATGACTGTCGAATAAGTTGCACTTTCAACCATCTGCTTGCCTGAATGCAAATGTCTTGGCTTCAACATACAGATGCAGCTGTTCACAGACTTGTTGTCATTTTGAGTATGGGCGCCCATATTTTTCCAATATATTTTCAGATGACAAACTTTCGGATATTGCTTTCACTAGTTTGTCGATAGAAGGAGCGAGAGGAACTCTGTCATGCTGAAAAGTCGTCAAAGTCTTGTTGGCACGGGGGAGGGGGTCCTTTGAGTGTTGGAGATGGCCAAATGGCGGTTTTAAATTATTCTACAGAATCAAAGTTTCTGCGAATTGCCAGTCCGTAAAATTTTGAAGCTCCTCGATGACTTTGTTAGTTAGTTTCTCGACACACATGGATTCACAAACCGTCAATAAACGACTGCTATACCCTTCCGAAAAAGAATTTACACCTGAAAGAGAGACGAAGCTGCCATGCGCCATATACCTACGAGAAAAAGTGTATTTCACAAAATCCTTCACATGGCATGTTTTTGATTACCTCTAGATTCGAAATATACATGAAAAAAATACATCTTTCCGAAAATAAAACATAGTAGTTTTTCATTTATTAGATTTATATTTTCTGAATAATTGTGAATAACAGTCCTGATGAATCGCTGAAGACTTGGAAAACTTGAATTGCTTTTGATTTCATATATTCTTGTTCCGTTTTATTGCATTTTGAACTTAGATCGATAAAATCATGAACATTGTAATATTAAGACTATTTAAATTTGTCGAAATTATTTGTTTGAATGTGTAAAAATTATCATAACGTTATAATTTTGTAAATGTCAGGGTATCATTTATAAAATTTAATATTTATTGAGAAAATGTGATAAGGTAAAAAGAAAAAAACAAAAGTATATAGCCAAAACAAATCGGGCGGAGGGTTCTATAAACTTCAACAAATATGTTTTGCTACATATACAAAATATTTCTATATGCAATTACAAAATGTTTTTTGTAACAATGTTAGTACGTGAACAATGAAATAAAAGTTTTGATTTAGCTGTGGTAAAAAAAGAGCAAAAATAATATGTTAGGTTTTCTTAACAACTTACAAAAAAATAACATATGTTAATGCCTTGCAAAAAATGAAAAACTGAAATCGTTTAAATAAAAAAAAATCATATTATATGAAGTGATGAGTCGTAAATACAGGAACTCAGAATAGTCAGAGTAAAACAGCGTAGTTCCCAATTTTGCCTCAGTTTTCTCAAATCTCCACATTTAAGATCATATATATATATATATATATATATATATATATATATATATATATATATATATATATATAAAACAAAATTAAAAAATATTTTCAAAAATATATAATATTCAAATTAAAATCAACAGGTCTCCCCACTGTCTTTGATATGTTGAACCAGCTGTACATACGTCCATTTAGATGTCCATTAAAAAAGTGTTATTCCCAATAATTCTTCCCTATATATTCAGTAACTGTGAGTACTGCTAATAAATTTGTCTCACAAATCTCGGATTTTCTGTAGAGTAGTATTAAACGTTATGTCACACTCCACCGATGTGAGTTTGCTTTATCAGACAATAAAACAAAACTGAAAAATATAGGATTTTTTGTATTATTATTAATATTATTCTAGCGCAGACATAGAATTCTAAATGGTTTTAAAAATCTCCATTCGTAAGTGCCTGTTGTAGCTGAATATGAAATGCGTTGAGTTGATACTTTTTAAAATTATTTGTAAGGATCTTTTTTTTTGTATCTATTGTTTCAGCAATTTTACCTTTGAGTTATGGAGGATCTTCAATTACTTTGTAATATTGCTAATTTGTATTTTATACATTGTATTTTCCGTTTCAACAAGTTTTAATATCAGTCTTTTAAGACTTTTTTTCTTATGCAAGTCTTGCCTCTGGACTACGTGAAGCATAAATTCCACTTGCAATTTATTTTGCCTTTGCGGAGTACAAAAGTCATGGTTACAACTTAATTTTCGTTCAAATTAAATTTAATGTCTTAAAATCTAATATGATACATAATATTTTACTATTTTAAAAGCTTATCTTCAACAAGATTACTCTTGCGTGATAATCTGGATACAAGGATATGCCAGGTAATGAAAAAGATGACTAAATTGCAAGATAAGGATCTGCATCACATTTATTGGACCGGAACTAGTATTCAGCATAGTCAGTATTCGTGAATAGATGCCATCAGAACCAGATTCACTGAAATCACATTTCGAGTCACAAGTATGACAAACCATTGCTGAGAAAAATATCCGCTGCGTTTAAACAGACTAAGCAGATGAGAGAATTGATGGCCACTGTAGTTTAAGTATATATCTACACACATTGGGTATTTATAATGTAAACTATGTCATGAAGAGGATAAAAGAGTCTCGCATACCATCCTCGAATAAGAAACTTTAATTTACTGCAGATTTCTTCAAAGCTTGATTAATTTGGAAGATCTATACCAAGAGAACAAACTAGTGAAAAGTTTCTGAACCCCAATTAAAGCAACCAACCTGAATGAATCACTAAACTGCCGTATAAAAGCTTCTCAATCTTAGTACGATATATTATTCAATCAATCAATCAATCAAATATTATACTAAATACCGAATACTTACTTCCCTCTCCAAAATTTGTTAAAATACTTAAACAAAAAACTACTACATTTTCAATTATAACACAGGTCGACAAAATTTTTAACCAGAAATCTAACTATACTAAATCCAAACCCGAAACCCGAATTGCTTCAGGTTTTCGAGATAATTTAACTTAAAACGGCAAAAAACGTCATTTTAGGTGACATTTGGGATAATCTTTTAACGCTAAGTGATGTTCCCTTACAAAACTCAATATAACGTCTTAAAGTACTACTCTCCCCCTTCAGAATTCTTTTTCAATGGCCCAGATATCTTTTTTCTTGCCCAGATGTCTACTGTTGAAAATATCAGATTAAATGTTTTCGTCAATACATCTTGCTAGGTCCAGGTTATGTAGGTTTGGGAGCATGGGTTTGTGAGCAAAATCGCTTCGTTCTCCTTATGTGTTGCATTAGGAATCAGGATCTTTAGGAGCCTTGGTTTTTGAGCAAATTCGTCTCAGTAACCTCTCTACTTCACGTAGTGAAGAAAACACTAAATTTGATATTTTTAACAGTAGATATCTCGGCGAGAAAAAAATATATCGGGGCCATTGAAAAACGATTTTGAAGCGGAAGAGTAGCACTGTGAGATATTATATTGTTTTGAATGTTACCTAGCGTAGTAAAGGAACGTCAAACATAGCCTTAAATTCGTTGTTTTGCCCTTTTATGTTAAATTACCTCAAAAACCCGACGTGTTGAAGGAATTCGGGTTTCGGACTTCGATTTAGCGCTTTAAAAGCCTGCAGAAAAGTATAATCCGATTTCTGGTTTGGAAAGTAGGTGTATTCTTGTCGATCTTTTTAACCTTTAAAAGATATACACTAATTAGTCAAAGTATTTAAGGTAAGGATATTCTAAAAACCGTAAAATATAGTTATTATATTTATAGTCAAAAATAATATTCAGCCATAAATCCTGCATTTAATTAACTAAACTTATTCAGGATTAAAATAAACAGCTTTGAAATTTTTAAAATTTGCGAATAATGTTAGGCATCCCGTATATAAGAAAATTTTAATTAAAATATCTTTAATCCCTCCACAATAAAGTTTTTATACAGTTTTCTCATAAAATCTTCTTTTGTGGAAATAGAAAAACTTTTTACCAGAAGAAATGCAAATTAGTAAATTTTTAATTAAAAAATTATTACCATTAAACAAGACATACCCTAATATTTGAAGAATTAATTAAGACTTCTTTCCACAGAAATACATTCTAAATATCCGGGGTGTTTTACTTAAAAACGTTAGTGTTGATTAAGCTGAAATTCTCGGAGCACTCTGTACACCAACAAGTATTTTCCGGAATGATATTTTGTCAAATGTTTAAGGATGCATTTGTACGAAATTTGTGACTTGCACTACAAATCTGCCATGGAAGACCGCCGCACTATTACAGCACTTTTTATATAGCAGTGGAATTGAGAACCTTTGGGCCATTAAAATCGAGTTAAAATAGCAGTCAAATTTCAATATGATCGGCTTGGTTGTTTAAGCAGTAATCGTCGTATGATGGGTAAAAATTACTGAACGACGAGCCACTTGCATCACGGTACTATAAAAAAACATCTACTCAACAGCAGCCTTGGAGATCCTACTAAACTTTCCCATCCTTGATAAAATAATCAGGACTGAGACGAGAATGGGGGCACACAGGCTGGTACTAAACAAGATCAGTGACACCATGTCAAGAACTTATACCTTTGAGAGGTTCAGCTTGACTGGAAGGTAGGTTTAGACCGATCAGTGACTCAACCAGAAAACCTCGTTTGGTACACAGTTGGGCCCAAAACTAACCATGGTGCAGGTGCCGGAATATACGGAAACACACTTAGACTTAACATAAGTGAAGCACTGGGGCAGCATACCACAGTATTCCAGGCTGAAATAGATGCTATCAATATTTGTCTTCAGGAAAATATGGGAAGGAGTTACAGGGGCAGTTCCATTCTCATTTTGTCTGACAGTGAAGCAGAACAAACATACAAATATCTGGGTGTGAAACAGGTTAAAAGAATTGACCATCGCACCATGAAGGTCGCACTGACAATCGAATTTGTCAGGAGAATAAGGCGGGTATTACGAAGTAGTTTAAATAGTAGAAATTTGTTTAAGGCGCTCAACATTTACGCATGCTCTGCGCTTAGCTACTCTTTTGGAATTGCAAAACGGAGTAGGACGGACAAACCTGCAAAGGAAAATTGGAACACTTTTAACAAAAGTACACAAACACCAACCTCGGACATCAGAGACACTCCAGCACATAACTAGAGGCATTTGCCGCAATGAAATATAAGGAAAGACATGACTCAACCGCCAAGATACTCCACCAAGAGTTAGCAGATGAGTTAAATCTATTGTAGGTAGGAAAAGTGTCTTACTACAAATACAACCCAGATCCTATTCTTGAGAACAACGAGTTGAAGCTATATTGGGACCGAACTGTTTTAACAGATCAAGCAGTTCTTCATAATAGGTCAGACATTATACTAACAGATAAAATTTCTAGACGAACTACATTTATTGACATTGCTGTACCTAACAACAACCTAAGGTCAAAATAAATGAGAAGGTCGCCAAATACAGAGACCATGAGATGCAAATTCGAAGACAATGGGCAATAAACAGCGTCCCAACGATTCCCATAATTTTATAAGCTATTGGAGTGATGCCAAAGAACTTCTGGCAGAACATTAAGGGATTAGGCCTAAGTAAGCATCTGTATAAACCGATTCAGAAAGCAGTTCTCCTTGCAACCACGCGGACCATCAGAAAGTTTGTGGGAACTACAGCAGATCACGTCACCTGGGATCCGATACATTGAAAGGATCCCCACAGAGCTTTATACTTTTGGTATTTTTGTATACCTGGTATGAGTCAATATTCCCTGGAGGGAGTGCGAAGCCGTTTGGCTTGAAAGTCGATAGGATTCGCAAACATAATTATTTAAACTGTTTTAAAAAAATTGACAATTTTCAATATAATATACAATATCACCTTTTGCGAATAATCTTACCATTGAATATTTTTATTAAAAAATGTTGTTATGTATCTGCTTTTAATTTAAATTGTTTAAAATCTCTTCCCTATTACTATTTATTTTCACTAACCATTACACTGACAAATACTAACAATATTTTTCAATACTGAATTCACGCAAAGCAATAAATTTTCTTTTTCCAATTATATTTCGACTTTGTATGCCGAGTACGTACAAAACTTGTTTAATCCTTATAGTTAAGGAAAAAAATAATCTTATTTTGTTCGTGTACTTTACCTAGACGAGTTATAAATATTTCCTTATCCTAATACGGGCATGAAGGGTAAAAACAGTATTTTAAATCAGATTTCCACCCTGTCTGTGCTGTAAGTGGTTGTTTATATTAAAATTTAACTTACCGGAGTGAGGAAAGATTGCTCTTTCAGTTCTAACGAAAAGATTAATAATGTATTACTTTTAAGGGCATGGGGTATAATAAAACAGCGATATTGTAGATTTATGTTCGTAGCAAATACATATAGGATTTGCCTGCTGCTAGCGTGAAAGAAACATATTTCATGTAGTCGTAGTCACTGCACGTTCTAGTATTATAATTTTTCGGATATATAAAAAATTTAATTCAGTTTTTGCAAACATTGTTGCAAAAATAATTTTACATTGACTTTAAGCCCGAGATTTTATTGTACTATAAAAGGTTTAAATTGTTATATTAGATTGTTCATATGTAAGTTTAACTTCTGTTTAAACATAAAAATAAATACAATTTTTTTTACAGAAGTATACTTTTAATGCATTTTCTAGTTGACTCGTGTTAAAACTGTTTATTTAAAATATTGGAATTATTCAGAATATTGTGAGTTAGCTACCAATATAGAGGGTGTCCGGTAAGTACCTCCTAATTTCTCGAGAGCCCACAGGGAAAGTTAAAATAACCCTAAGTTGTCATAGAAAAAAATTCCTGCCCCTTAACGGAGGCCTAAAGGGGTACCCAGTGATTTACCTTATCGGCTCTAAGATTTGAACCGACTTGTATAATTTAATGAAATTTTAATATTTTATACAGGCTATAAAGACTCATTGAACTATCTACAGTAGATGTTTTAGATCATCAGAGAAGTCAGGAATGGACTTGCAGCCACACTCGAGTTTAATTTTTGACAGGTGTCACTGTAAATAAATTGATTTTTTAAATACTTTGGTCACTCAAAAGTTACAAATACTAAAGACAAACAGGTAAAAATAAAATACGCAGGATGTGCTGATGTGCTTTAATTTATGGGAAATCGTTGTATCAGTCTTCGAAGACAAGAAGATGTTATGCTCAATGATTTCTATCTCAGACATCTTCAAGTCTAGTAACCTTTTAAAGGGTTGATAGGGGCTCAATTAATTTACAATGTTATTAAAATCCAAAAATAGTGAAAACATTTAAATGCTATTTTGGCAAATGTTTGATATGGGATTCACGTAATTTAATATATTTTCTAATTCTCCGAATATTTTACCGCTGCACTGCAAATGATATTCCGGCATTATTACTGACTTCGTTAGAGTGCTGTGCTATTCTTGCTAGTAGTTTTTCTCTCTAGTAATTACTGGTGTTGAATAAACTAGTTCTTTTAGATGTCCTCAGCAGTAAAAGTCTAAGGAATTTAGGTCTAGAGACCTTGACAGCCATAAAATAGGCTCACCTTGACCTATCCATCAAGGGCCAAAAACGTTAATCAAGTGTCTATATGGGCACGCAGTTGTAGAACTTAATTGCTAAATATCTTGAATCATTTCTGGATCTCTCAGGCCGGCCAAAGTCTGGTACAAGATTGTTATTGCTTCGTGTTGGATAACTGTGAAAATCTTCATGCTTACAATCTCACAGTGCTGTTCAGCAGAGGGGCTTTCAAAATTTAAAAGATCATAATTTAAGTCTTGTCTGACGTCCATAAGACTTGACCGTCCTGCAAAATCCAGAAATTATTTAACTTTTTCGGTACCAGACAGTGCTCATTAAGTAAAGATTGAGCCTTACAATGGACAATTTTTAAAGATTTATTAATTTTGAAATATTCACCTGGAAATACTTTGTTTTGTGTCGAATGAGTTTTTTCCATAAAATCTCAAGAGTCCTCAGTTGTCCGTTCCTGGTAGAGATTGGACGTTGAATGCGGAGGAAAATAGTTGTCCCAATTGATCACAAATTAGCCGACATCATTGCCTCTGTGTTTTGTTGAGGAGCGTCCACTATAAATGAGCTAAAAAAGCGTTTTTGATGACCATTTTTTCACAGAGGCAGTCTTCGTGAAATTCATATTTTTTAAGGAAGACAGTTATATCATTTGCTTTGGTTCCTGGAGAAAGAAAAATCCATGCTTCGGTTTCGTTTCTTGCAACTTTTAACAAGTCATCGGTGTTTTTACCTTTCTTGGATTTGACTGGGCGTTTTGCTTCCTTTTCTTGTAGGAAACAGTTTGGAATCCATAATTCTGTAGTAAATAATTCTGGGTTTGCCTTTCTGATTCATTTTTATTTTGGTTTTCTAAAGTTAATTCAACAATTTGGTCTTTATTGTTTATACAAATTTGCAGGAAATAAAATGTTTGTACCTATATTTTTCATATTCTCTGCCTGAAAGGAGAATTACATATATAACAAACTATTTAAATACGGCAGAAAGATTTCTTTATTTCTTACTGAAATTTTGATTGTTTAAAAATTTCACTTTACTCTGTTGATTCATAGATGTCGTTCGACTGGCGATATTTTTTAGTCTGACATCGAAATTGGTAGACGGCAGGTGTAATATCCTGCCGACATACCTTGAAATTTATGGTTCATATATCGGTTATTTCCTGCTAATGTTGCTCTCGGTCCGATACAGCTCCACTGACGAGATCATGAGGTGATCGAAACGCGTATGGAGAGAGGACCAGAGCGATATTTGCAGGAAATAAACTGTTTGTACCTATATTTTTCATATTCTCTGCCTGAAAGGAGAATTACATATATAACAAACTATTTAAATACGGCAGAAAGATTTCTTTATTTCTTACTGAAATTTTGATTGTTCAAAAGAAAATAGTTTCGTTAAAAATTTGAAACTTGAGGAAGTTGTTATTTTGTAACGTTAATTACTTATACTAATAGGTTTAAGTAAGTGTCGTACTAAATCTACATAGCATTATTAAGTCGTTTCTTTTGCTCGGTTTCTCTTCACATTTAAATTGATGTCTGTCCTTTTTGAAAGTTAGAGCCCTATTTAAATTTTAATGATCTTTCATTTTTCTTTTAAGCAAAGGAGTGTCTGCTTTGCTTAAACATGCAATTTTGATATACTCTAAGGTTTTTTAGAACAAGAGTAGTCATTTGTGTTCTTTTTTTTTAGCCGAACTTAAAAATTTCTCAATGCTGTAATTTTTTTCTGTTAGATTAAATATAGACAATATAGTGACCACATGTTGATAAAATATAAAAGTACTATTTCTTGTTTAAAAAAATTCTTGTCCGTAACATGCATACATGCATATTTCTCCAAACAGCTAGGATTTCTTATATATAGATTGCTACGCTGGTATTTTCTAGCCAAAACCTCACAATTGTGAGAAGAAATTCAATAATAGACTATTACCAAGTTAAATATTAAAATAAAATTACCTGAGTTTAGCTGAAGTTAGTAGTCCACGCCAGTGAGGAAAAATGTCATGTTAAGCCCTTTGCCGGAGAGTAGGGGTGGGTTATTCAGTGCGCCACTATATATGTAGCCAGGTAGGATACAGAAACTTTCTGCGATGTCGTTAGAAACTTGCTTTCAACTTCACTCCTATTGATACGCAAATAAAAAATACATACGCATGTGAGCATGTGGGTCAAATAAAACTCGTTAATAAATAATAAAAAAATATTTAATTTAATGTCCAACGGAAATGCTCAAGCATAAAGCTAGATATTTTATAGATCAACTTATCCATTGGAAATAATTATACAATTTTCAACTTTAAATGATTAAAAAATTACCATTAAAAAAAAAACAAATTAGTTCAGAGTTGAAATTTAATATCTTATAATTATTAAACTGTAGAATGACTTAAGGCAAAAGAGAAAGAAAATAAGTTGAAGTAAACCAAGGTAAAATAATTTAAATAAATATTAACGAAAATATGTTATGCTATAAAAAAAGGATCAAATAAAATTTACCAAGTAAGAAACTGAAGTACCTACTAGCGCCAAAATATACCTCAAACCCCCGTATATTAAAGAACATGGAATAGAACGCCGGAAAATTGCGCAGCGCCTTACAGAAAAATAATGGGATAAAGTTTTTACACTTTTTACTGGGTCGTTATGATTCAAATACAAAAAATAAAATAATATTAAGTTTTCCTCCTATTTCGATGATGAGACTGCTAGCTGTATGGTCTCGAACAAATCGGGCTGCAACACGGCTTAACTGTGTAGAGGTGTGTAGGTATCAGTGAAACATCACCGCTTATTAACTGATAACTGAATGTTCTTACTAAAAAGGAAAACGCAAAAATTTAACCTAAAACAAAATCGTGAGGAAGGATGAAAACAAAATCGTGAAAAAACCTAATGGAAAGAACCAGTAGGGAAAATTGTATAAAAAAGCATCTAAGTCTACCTATAAACATAAAGTTAAAAGACAAGTAAATTTGTTAATCAACTTTCGTTAAATAACGAAGAAATAGAAACCAATCATTAAGTTACTTTAAAATCTGAAATTTTCTTAAAATTCAAAAGAAATATGTATTGTAGATGGTCATAAAGTTGAAGCATCGTAGGAAATTTAAACATTAATCTATAACCAATCAGTAATAATAAAACAAATAATCAATTTAAAGTAATACACCGCATAAACTGTTGAACTCGTGATAAGTAAGAGTAAAAATATATAAACGCTCAATAAAAGTCCAGTCTGATTCCGGGTGATCACCAATATTTAATTTAATATTAGATAAAACAAAATATTTACTTCACAAAATTTATAATTATTCATCTAAACTAAACATAACATAGTTGTAAATAATAATAAAATAAAATAGAAAATAATTAGGATTCTAGAACACTAGTTTCCATCAATGCTTAGTGTTATTAACATTAATTATTGTTAAACAAATCAGCTTAAACATGACAAAAACAAATGTAATTTTAATTGGGCAATATAGCAAAAATAATTTTCCTGATGATCTCTTAATTTTTAAATTTATTTAGCCAGTCTTAAGTACCTAAACTTTTCAATCGAACATAAAAAAAAATCGCACTGGAGTCAAACTGAAAATAATCGAGCGATCAGGTATACTACAATACGTTATTATTTTATTTTTACCAATTTTTGAATCAAGAGTAGGACCAGGAGATTGAATGCAATTCAGGAATACTTTAAAATATATAAGATAAATTAGTTCTTCAATAAATTGGAGTTATCGTGATAAACCCAAGGAGCAAATACGAACTAAAATATAGTACATTTTACAATAAATAGCAGAGCCCCCCCCAAAAATTAAGTCCCACTTATATCCAAAGAATAAGTAAAACATCACCAAAGTAACAGCTATAAAATACTAAGGAAATTCTACAAAAATTGATCAATATTCATAAAAAATAACAAACTGCCTTAAAACCTCATACGAAACTTAATAATAGACTAATGTAGTCAATTTAGGTACTAATGAGACTTAAAACAACATAATATGATATTAACCTCACTCGTTAAGAATTAATTTTGAGCTCAAAATTTAATAAATCAAAAATCTTTTAATAAGATGCAATTAATTGAATTGAAACTTGCGGAACTGCTAAAATCTCTGTCTTCAGGTTTATTCTTGCAAAACTAACTCATTAAACAACAAAATTGGTAAAAAATTAGATAACTACACAATTAAACTTAATTATCGGAATAATTTAAATAATTTTTCATACCAAAATCATAAAGGATTGATTATATAAATTGAGATGGACAAATCTACAGTTTCTTCAGTTGTTTTAAACACGAAAAGTAAAAGTCGAAGAAAAATGGTCTCTGTTTTGTACCAAAGATCCATTCGCGCGCGGAAGGCTACCTTCTTCGGACGCGTTTCAAATGTTTGACACGTTTGAAAGAAATAAAAACGCAAAAGTGATCCTGGATAACAACAGTAGGCTGAAATAAATTTGTTAAATGAGCCAATTAATTAGTCATTAACACTCAAAATTAAATAAGTAACCCATTAGTTATTTTTAAATTAAAGAAATATATTTGCCATCAGCCATTACTGAAGAGGAATAAGTTACTTTCCTAAATTTCCCTCTCAAAAATTATCGATTTCCTGAAAGTTTGCGGAAATCACGGACTAGATATCGTCCTGATCCGATACAAAAAAACATTGACAGGGGTGAAAATCAAACTAGAACATAGATAAAATTAATTACAATATGACAATTTCCACGCAATAGATTTAAATAATAAGAGCAGAACAGTACAAAATAAGATAATGCAAAAATCAACACCTGTTAAGCGTTCCTGTCAAATTTGACAATGACAGGAGAATGGTACCTTAAGAAATCGATGTCACAAATAAGTAAAAATACATGGGCTAAACAAACAAATTTCAAGAAAACTAAAATCAAAAAAGCAAGAATTTCACTCTAATAGTAGACAGGAAGGCCATGATTTATCTGGAAAAAAAGGTAACAGTAAGTTCAAATACCAATAGACATAAATAGAGCCAGCGATAGTCTAGTCATATAAACTTTTTTCGTATATACCTCCTCTTCGGCGATATGGGCTCCGAAAGAGCTGCAATAAAATCAAGTTTTTTACACATAATTATTGAATCTTCATGTATAATTTTTTTTAATATGATGTGTACAATGTAAGACCCTTCAAATTGCTATCCAAGAAAGTATAGAGCTGCGGGGACAGACTAGCTATGACATTCTTGACCCCATCTCTTTAATACCCTGTATGATAAGAACTTTGAACAACGTTTTTTACCTTTAACTATTGACTTAAAATTAAGTAATCTTGAGTCATGTCGCTAATTCTAACCATTTTCGAAAAAACGCCCTTTTATTTACGCTGTTAGTCACCTAACTTCTGTCGGGTTGAATATGAATAAGACGAATTTTTCGTTGTCACCATAGTTTCAATACAAATTTAAACTAACTGTTTAATTAAACACTTCGTTAGAGGGTTCACTATTGGCTCCGTGAAGTCTAATACACTCGAGGGCACGACGAATTGAGGACTGCTCTATCCGCCACATTAACTCAGCATGGTTCTATATTTGATCACAATGAAACGTGATTTTCCGTAGAAGTTACTCCCCACTATCGACCGGAGTGGAATTCACAAAGGTTTTGAGGTGTCCCCACAGGTAAAAATCCAACGACGTTAAGTCGGGAGATCGATAGGTCCTCCTCTACCTATCCAACGGTTTGAATAGACGTTATTCAGGTGCCCCCGATCAGCAACGCTGAAATGAGGTGATGCCCCATCGTATATATGGTACATGTTTCGGCGGGTTTTAAGTAGTAAATGCTCTACTAGTTCGTGAAAAGGGTTCTGCAGGAATTTCAAATAAAGTTCTCCATTCAGTCGTTCCAGCAATACGAATGGTCCAATCAAAAAATTGCCAATGATTTCTGCCCAGATATTAATTGACTGGAACTGATGCTGATTATGCGAAACCATAGTTGCATAAGGATTTTCATCAGTCCATACATGTGAGTTGTGTAAATTTATGATACAATTTTTGGTAAACCCCGTTTCATCCGTGAAAAGAATACTGCTAATGAAGTTTACATTATTTCGTTGCTGATCCAATAGCTAGAAGTCAGTTCATGCACATTTTTCAAATGTTCTTGGAGAACTTCAAGTGCTATTGTTTTCAACGAATTAAACTGCGCTGACAATTTTCAAGTGCTCGTTGAAGGAATGCCATCTACAGCATTTCAAACATCTTCCTCTAGTTGCGGCATACGTACTGTTCTTCCTCGACCAGCATCAATACTTCTGTTCCCAAACTTTCCTAAAATTATGAAGAAATTTAATAATATTATCTTATTAAATAAAATCGGCTACCATTCTCCCTTAGACGTTGGTCAACTCGTTGAAATGTTTTCTAATCTGGAAGAGTACGATTGGGATATCTCTCGTGATATAACCTCCTGGCTTCCAAAGCATTGCAAGATGCAAGACTATACATCAGATGCATATCTGCATACCCAATCAACGTATATTTTAAATTTTGAATTATTTTACCATTAATTTTACCACGAAATCCAAAAATCTGGAAATATATTCAAGTAAAGATTCAATGTATCAGGGATGTGAAAGTTGACAAGTTCTAAAATGCAGGATATTTATTTCTTTCGTACCTAACAACGTTTGCAACAACAATACTTTGTTTTTGGTGCCGACAAAATAAATGTAGGTCGAACTACAATTCACAGACTTAGACGTTTTTAAGTAAAGAGGTAAAGTCTAATTTTAAATCCATTTTTTTTTGTTATAAGGTTGAAGGTTGGACATTTGATAGGAACAAAGATGAATTTTTTATCGAAATACGCCAAATATGTAAATAAAGTGACGTTTTTTTTTGAAAACGATTTGAATTAGCGACATGAATGAAGAGTCCTTAATTTTTAGTCAGTAGTTAAAGATATGTAGAAAACGTGGTCCAACGTTCTTATTATACAGAGCGTAAAAAATGAGGTCGTGAGTATCACAGCTAGTCCGTTCCTGCAGCTGTGAGTAATTAACAACACTTTTTTGGAGAGTAATTTGAAGGATCTTACCTGGTATACATTATATTCAAAAAAATTGAAATATACCTGGTTGTTCAATAATTATGTGTAAAAAACTTGACCCCATTGTTGCTTTTTGGGAGCCCATGTCTCCGAAGAAAGGACCTATACGAAAAAAGATTATATGAACTTGTCGTATTCCTTTCATGTGTTTTTTCCATATCGGGGAGATTTTCCACATTTTCCCGGACACTCTGTATATTTAGGCGAAATTTTGTCAAAATTAATTCTAATAATGCCAATACCTTAGAAAATTGTTAACTTAATAGCTAACAATAAAAAAAGTATGTATAATCTTATACATCAAAATTTATACAATTTAAAATGTATTGAAGGTCAGTTATATAACACTCGCTTTGAAAAATTATTTAAGGTAACGAATTGTTAAAACGTTCTAAACGTAATTTGAAAACACCTAAAGCTAATTAAATATTGAAATTAGAATTTGCACCAGAACCATAAATGAGAAAACCAGAGATAATTAATACAACATGATAACGAAACCGGCGTGATTTAACTCGGGATATTGGATGCTTCGGTGCAATGTCGGCCACGTAAACCAATCTAATAAATCTGCTAGAGACGACGTGAAGGAAGCAATGATTCCTAATAAACAAGTCTACTATTTGCAGAAGCTGCTTTCCCGTAAGGGATGAAAAAGTAGTTTCATTTTGTTTAGCTAAATGCATTTTATTCTGAAGTTAGAATTAAATTTATGTTTAAGTATTTAATACCGTTTCGTTGTTTATTGTAATGCCTTTCTTTAACTAATAAGTAATATCTGCATTTAAGGCCAAAACTAATTAAATACAAAATTTATATTTCTATTGTGTAAAATAAAATAAGACTTTTATAAAAAAATTTAACCGACTTCAAAAAAGTGCTAGTAAGAGAAAAATAACAATATAAATTCTTATATGAAGTTGAAATTTTTTAAGTCTGCGCCAAATTAACACCTGACAAAATGTGATTCACATAAAAAAATTAAGAAATCATTTATTTGTAATTGATTTCTTACAGTAGTTTATATATATATATATATATATATATATATATATATATATATATATATATATATATATATATCTGGTGTTGGTATTTCTTTGTTTCATTTAGTAATAATTTGGCGACGATTTCAAAAATTTTAATTTCATATGGAAACCTATATTTTTCTTCGAAAAAAACCGCTAGGTTTTTTAGAAGTAAATTCAAATTTTATACAAAAATGTTCTTTTGCGATTTTTAGTTTTGACTTAAATTAAGTTTCTGAGGTCGTAATAAAGTTTCTATTTTACTCATAGCTGTAGCCCACACGAAATTGAATAATAAAAGTTCCTAGTTATTATATATATGTATTCTCCTTTCAGGCAGAGAAAAGGAAAGAATATATACAAACAGTTTATTTCCTGCAAATACCACTCTGGTCTTCTCTCCATACGCGTTTCGACCACCTTGTGGTCTCGTCAGTGGAGTTGTATCGGACTGAGAGCAACATTCGCAAGAAATAACTGATACATGAAATATAAATTCCAAGGTATGTCGGTAGGATATTGCAAACCTGCCACCTACCGACCTCGATGTTAGATTGAAAAATATCACCAGTCGAACGAGATCTATAAATCACCGGAATAGTGTGAAATTTTTTGAAAAATCAAAATTTTAGTAAGAAATAAAGAAATTTATCTGCCGTATTTAAATATTTGTTATATATGTATTCTCCTTTCAGGCAGAGAAAAGGAAAGAATATCTCCTGCAAATACCACTCTGGTCCTCTTTTCATAAGAGTTTCGACCAACTTATTGTATCGTCAGCGGAGCTGTATTGGACCAAGAGCAACATTCGCAAAAAATAACTGATACATGAAATATAAAGTCTACGGTATGTCGGTAGAATATTGCAAACCTGCAACCTACCGACCCCGATGCCAACTCCACTGAAGAGACCATAAAGTCATCAAAACGCGTATGAGGTTGTTTGCCCACAAATCTTTTCTTTTTTGGCGAATTGCTTGACGCAAACATCTTATAATGCCCAAGTAATATTCACTATTAACTGTTTGATCTTCTGGCAAAAAATTGTGGTGCATTATTTAGATTTAATCTATATAAACCGTGAGCATGCTTTCTTTTTCGAATGAAAATGACGCGACTTTTTTGGATTTAACTTATTCGGAGCTCTCCGTTTACTCGCATGATGTCTGGATTCTATGTCGTACTCATAAACCTTCATCTTGTCTTCAGTAATGATACGTTTAAAGAATGTTGGGTCGGATTCAGCCTTGAAAATGAAGTGTTTTGCGATGTCAACGCGGTTTCGCGCGCATGAAATTGAGGTCCTTTCGAATAAACTTTGCAGCAGTACGGCAGAAACTCAAATCACTAACTTCAATGTCTTGAATGGATCCATAAGCAATATTCAAATCCCCTCTCAGCTCGCTAATGGTTAATTTGAGGTTATGGACTAAAATTTCTCTCACTATATTAATATTTTCTTCGGTTTTAATGTCGAATTCCTGCCACTGCGTTCACTTCTGAAGCATTCGTGCCACTGGCAAACGACTATTTTCTGTAGAGTTGCTGAACAGTTTCCCAACATCTCCAAAGTTTTCGCACCATTGAATTTATTTATAACGCAAAATTTGATACAAATTCGTTGTTACAAATTCAACTATATTTTGAAACCGTAAAAAATCGGAAACACGTATAGAGGTAGATGTACGTAAGACGGCATAACTTTTACAAATATCAAGCTACAACGATAAGATTTGGTCGGAATGTTAATAATAGATGTGGATATTAAAAAAAAAAGAAACGAACTGAAAATCAGCTGACTCAAAGCATCATTGGTAGTAATTCCGGAAACTATTCATCAAGGTTGTATTTCAGTTCCATTGTTGAATTTTTTAAAACAATTTTAAATTCATTATTTGCACTATTAGAAACTCCTCAGCAACAAATTTTGAACAAAATCGAGAGATGAGTCCGCCATATTGCATTTTTTTAAAATAATTTTAAATTACTATTTTACATTTTCAACCTCCCTCCCCCTTTTACCCTTCTGCTTCCTGTACGGTATCAGGCCACCTGGCGTTGGCAATTAGAATGGCGAGTTGATCACGGTTCTCTGCTATTTTAAATAGCTGTTCAATACTGTGTATTCCTGTCCACTCTCGGATGTTCCTCAGCCAAGAGATCAGGTTCTTTCCAACACTTCCACGACCCTCGATCTTATCCTTCATTATCAGTTGAAGAATTTTATACTAATTACCTCTGAGGACATGGCCAAGATATGCTAGTTTTCTGCATTTTACAGTTGTCAGCAATTCACGAGTGGCATCGGCCCGATCAAAAACCACTAGATTAGTCTGCCTTGCTACCTAGAGAGTTCGAAGCATTCGCCTATGCAACTACATCTCAAATGCTTCCAAACGATTGACTGTGGTAGCCTTCAGTGTCCACACCTCCGCTCCATAGAATAGCACTAACCAGATGTAAAATTTAGTCATCCTTTGGCGAAGTTTTAAGTTTAGATTGTCATTGAAGGCAAGCAATCTCACAGTGGTGCGGGCTGATTCGATTCTGCATTTAACTTCTTTATCTGGGTCAAACTGTTCAGTAATATAACATCCAAGGTACTTGAAGTGGGAGATTCTTTCAAAGATTTGTTCATTAGCCGCGAAGCGTCTGGATATGGTAGATGACTGAAAACAATAAATTTAGTTTTAGCAACATTTATGTTGAGTCCCATTTCTTTGCCAGCCCTATTAATATAATTTAAGAGTTATTGTAGACCCTGAAGGCTATCACTTATGATGGCCATATCATCGGCGTAATTAATCGTGTTTATTAGATCATCGTTAATTTTAACTCCAAATATTTTGTTATGTAGGGCTTCCTTAGAAATTTTGTCTGAATATAAATTAAACAGCAGTGTAGGGAGAATACTTCTCTAACGCCTCGTTGAATTTGGCATTCTTTGGCAAGCTTACCATTAACTTGGACCACTGCCTTCTGACGCCAATATAGAATCTCTATAATCCGCATATCCTTGCCATCCACAACAGCATTCGTCAGTATATCTATGAGCTTCACATACTCTATCCTGTCGAACGCTATCTCGGAATCGATAAAGCATACGAAAATGTCTTTACGTTGGTCTCGACACTTTTTGAGAAGTATATTTAGAGCAAATAGTGCTTTTCTAGTACCAAGGACATTTCTAAACCCAAACGGGTCTCATTTAGGCCAGTTTCGCATTTACTTCATATTCTGCAGTGAATAATACTCGGGAAAACCTTGAAGGTGTGATTCATGAGACCTGTATTCGTTACATCTTGCATATTGTTTTTTGGTAGCTTTATAAAATGGATTCAGACATTCTTCCACTATTACTTCAGTGTTGTATACACAATTAAAAAACTTAATCCCTATATCAGTATTAGAAAAAATGTAGAAGTAAAATTATTAATCAGCCCTTATTGAAATTCCTTAAAATAATTTTAGATTCGCATGAAGACCCCGAGAACTCTCCCGTACCAATTTTGGACAAAACTATTTATTTGTCCGCCATATTATCAACGCCATCTCGGAATTTACTGAATCAGTTTCAGTGAAAATAAAATGAGATCACCGTGATAACTTCCTGAATATAACGCAAAAAAATTTCATTCACGTCGATGCCGTCTTTCCAGAGTAATCGACGTACATACATAAAAAAACATAGCGGTCGAATATGGAACCTCGTTCTTTTAGAAATCGGTTAATAGATTAATATTAACTAGCTGTTGCCCTCGGTATCGCAATCGCAAAATTTGTGTTGCTACTGATTTTTTTGACTCCTTGTATTCCGCTGTTCTTTCTAAGAAGATAAAAATTGGCGATACAAAATGTTGTAACACCCTTTCTGAATTTTTAAAAACCAAAATTTCAGTAAGAAATAAAGAAATCTATCTGCCGTATTTAAATAATTGTTTCTATGTATTATATATGTATTATCATGTAGACAAAAGGAAAGAATATATACAAGCAGTTTGTTTCCTGCAAAAACTACTCTGGTCTTCTCTCCATACGGGTGTCGACCAACTTATGGTCTTGTCAGTAGAGCTGTATCGAACTGAGACCCACATTAGCGGAAAACAACTGCTATATAAAATATAAATTCCAAAGTATGTCGGTAGGATATTAGAAATCTTCCGACTTCGATGCCAGACTGAAAAATATCGCTTGTCATCAGACATCAATGCAATCACCGGGGTAGTGCGAAATTTTTTAAAATCAAAATTTTAGTAAGAAATAAAGAAAGCTATCTGCCGTATTTAAATAGTTGTTTATATGTATTATCCTTTCAAGTAGAGAAAAGGAAAGAATTATGCGAACAGTTTGTTTCCTGCAAAAACAACTCTGATCCGCTCTTTATACGCGCTTACACCACGTTATGGTCTCGTCAGTGGAGCTGTGTCGAACCGACACACTTTGAGATTTATGTTTTATATAGCAGTTGTTTCCTGCTCCACTGATGAGGCCATAAGGTGGTCGAAACGCGTATAGAGAGAGGACCAGAGTTGTATTTGCAGGAAACAAACTGTTCGCATATATTCTTTACTTGTCTCTGCTTGAAAGGATAATACATATAAACAACCTTTTCTGAACTTGTGTCGTAATTTAGTAAACATGAAAGTATTTCATTACAATTACTCTTGTTATGTTGATTTCTTTAGGAATTTTAAAATCCACCATTAGAAATCTACAGCGAAACATTGTACAAATTTGTAAAAAAGAATATATATATATATATATATATATATATATATATATATATATATATATATATATAATTTAAATATGAGCTGATAAAGAGGCTGTAGTAAATAAGAAACCTAAGAAACAAATACGAAATATTGAAAAAAAAAACTTTTTCCTTTTCAAAATGAATAAAATTTATATTTGACTTACCCATTGTCTTACCCATTCACCTAAAATCAAATCTAATTAGCACGACAATTGTAAGTAATTGTACAAGCTTATATTTCGCGAAAGAATCATTAAATATAAATATTATGTAAGATATTTAATTACAGGTTAAAGACCCCTTCAACAAATTAAAAGACGAAATAAAATTTTTAGTTGTTTTTTATCTCATTAATTAGTGAACGTAACTCAGCCATAATACTTTATATTCGATATATTTAGTAAGAGCTGTTATGTCCAATTCTTTCAGATTTTTAAAATTCACCATTAGAAAATTATAAAAGCCTTTTTGGCATGAAACGACACAAAAATGTCAAATTGCTTACTGGACTCACTAAAAGCATGTGTCTGCAAAATGTAATTGCAAAAGATGAAAAACTGACGTTATAAGGCTGCGATGTATACAAAATACTGGAAAGTTCACTTTAAACAAACGATTCTGTAAATGGTTATATGTGATAAGAAAAATCATTTGACGATAGTTTCAGAGAGCTGAAACATTTTAATTAAAATTTGACCAAATAGATTGATTCTTGGTAAAACGTTATTGTAATAATATCATTCTTGACTTAAAATACTCATTAATATTAGAATGTTACAGCAGAT
Organism: Diaprepes abbreviatus; assembly: GCA_034092305.1. Classification (NCBI taxonomy): domain Eukaryota; kingdom Metazoa; phylum Arthropoda; class Insecta; order Coleoptera; family Curculionidae; genus Diaprepes; species Diaprepes abbreviatus. Next base: position 5,532,282 of record JASJET010000043.1, on the reverse strand, counting down.
TCTAAAAATGCGACATTGTATTTAAAAAAAATGAAAAATCAAAATAGGGGGATTCGTAAACACTATTAAACTACTAATCAACTGAAACTTTTCTTATTCAGGCATTTGCTATCTTTCTAGCTTCGACATCGCAATACGTCCATATCAATTTGGAACACTCAGCATTCAAACGAAAAATGTTATCTTCGTTATATTGCCTATAATTTTATGGTTCGGTGCTTTTGGGAATACCTACAACATTTTTGGAGACACTATTATTCTAGGGTCCCATCTCACTCACATCGCCCAGAGATGTAGCTAGCCAACTTCTCCGCACTCTACACAAGGATTCCAACGTTGTTCCCACGATTGGAAGCACCTTTGGTAATCCTCCGAAGTTAACCCGTTCAGCACCACGGTTACAGCTCCTTTGACATCCTGCACGCCGCCTGCATAATGAACGAGGAATGGGCCAGCGAGTTTTCGAGGTGCAAGATTCAGTCATTCTCGGCGAGTTCGGGTCGCACACGGAAAACGCGTACCCGCAGCCGCTGCAGGACGCCAACTTAGAACTGTCCAGTTACTGTCTGGCTGGCAGGAACATATTTATGATGAATAATGTCGCGGATATCAAAAAAAAAAAATGATCAACATTGCCTTCAGTTGCGACTTGGATATCCTCGCTTTCGTTGGCCGCTCCCCACCCTTTTCCACCCACTGCTGAGTTTGTTTACGGATCTCGGAGAAATATTGAAATATCCAAGTTTCATCTCCAGTGACTACCCGACTCCGAATGCGGGACAACAAATCCTCGCAGATCGACTTTCGCATTTGTTTCTGTTCGTGGGTGAGAAGTTTTGGCACCATCTTTGCGCAAATCTTTCGCATTTTCAAATTCTCGTGTAACATCTTGCAAACGATTTCTTTGTTCATGTTTAACTTACCAAAGAACACACGAATGCTTAGGCGCCGGTCAGACGTGATTAGTGTGCTCAAACGGTCGACATTCGCGTCGGAACGAGAGGTGACGAGAGCTACTTCACGTGGATTGTCTAACCTAACCTATTCACGCGCCTCCTTGAACCGCTTCGCCCATTCAAACACAGCGTTTTCGACCTACATTTGTCTCCGTACTTTTTGCCAGATTTCACTAACAATTGAATTACAACACGTTGTTTGTAATGTGTCACTCATTTTCATGACGCAACTAAAAAATTACTTTAAAAAAATGCGCATAAAAGACAAACCAAACGTGCTATCGACTTCAACCTGGGACTGAAACTAAAAGGAAGGTCCCCCTCCCTAGACAGTTGTTGACGAACGATGCAATGTTGCCAGTTCCCGACTTATAACTAAATTCCCGGAACTTAATTGCCATACTCCGTATATAATTTAGGATATGATAGGTCCTTTCTTTCGATAGTCATAAATCCCAACCACATTAGTTAATTTCAGTAAAAGGTATTTTAGCATACGGATTTTCCATACTTAAAAAACAACAAAAACTGAAGTTTTATAAAATCGAATAATACAATAAAAACAAAAGGCAAAACGACTCTTTAGCACCCATGTAATATTAAATATTTTATACTGGCATAGTCAAAAAGGGTGATCTCCCGGGGAGGCCTAGTAATTCAATGCGTTAAGGAATTGAGCAATAAGGAAGGATGTTACAGTTTCTAATTTTATACTAAAACAGTTTATCTCAATTTATTAAATAATTTTTCATTTAAGCATGTACTAAAATCGATTCTTTCCAATTGATGTTTGTGAATTAGGAAAAACTTTTTCATAAAGAATTCGTACGAATAACTTCAATTTCTGCGACGATTCAATACAGCGGAATAATTTAACAAGGCCTGCATACACAAATATGATTTGCGAAAGAAATATAAAACGAGATCTTAACTTTTACCTTCTAGTTAAGTTGGAATTTTTTTACAAAGGGACAAAATATACGCTTATTAAATTTTAAAGTAAAATAAATTTTATTTTGTAAATTTATGCTTTATTTTAAACAAATAAAAAAAGTATAGCATATTTCAATTCAGTTGAGAATTGGCGCAATATATCTCTTTCCGAAATGAGCTTGCCGTAACCGGGGTCATTAAACAGATGAGTTGGATTTTCTACATAAATTATTTATGAGTATTATGTAAGCATAAAATTGCTGACAGATTATTTCAGCTGTATCGTGAATATAATTTAAATAGCGCAATAACTTTCAGTTTAGTTTCCTTTCTAACAAGGAATATATTTGAGGTGCACTTCATCCATTTTTCTAATTTTGTGATATGTTTAGTAAATGTAATACATGTATTTTTTTAGTATTATTTCGTTTATTTAAGGATATCTCCTTAAACCACCCTCAACGTTTTTCCTGAAAAAGTATATTCCATAATATCTCGATAACTATTTTTTCCTTATTAAGGAAAGCCAAATCACTTGTCATAAAAAGGAGCAGTCATCAGTCTAGTTTCTACCCATAGGGGCGTAATGATGACTTTCGTGCGTTACAGATTGGAGTAGTAATTCAGTAATTTCTGTATTTTGCATATAATATGCAGCATTCAGATAAGTAATCAGGGAAAATGAGGTTTTGTCCCATTGTGTTTTGATGTTGTAAAATTCCTCGTACGGGTGTCTCTAAGGCATATCAAATTGACGATTGATCACACTTGACTATGATCTTACTCATTAGTTCTCGTCGATATCTTAAAATAATAATTCAGTCTTTATAAAAATATTTGCAAGCTGGTGGTTTCAAGGCAAACATAGTTGTCGGATTGTGTCTGTATTTTAATGCGCTAAGAATGATGTGAATAAACTATCTCAATATCTATTAAGCGTCTGAGAGCTTTTACTTCTTGTAATTTTTGTCTGCAGTTCTATATGCATATGTGTGAAATTGGGGATTTGTACACTGTGATCTAATAGATCTAATGTGTTCTCCTTCTGTTGTTAGGTCGTTAGGGATACCTTGCCGACTAAAGCAGATTCTTCAGTCCTACTTTCCGCAAATACTTTAGGATGTTTGATGGCTTTAAAGTGGGTAGCTCTTCTTCTTCTATTTTTTGTGCTCTCAAGAACAGCATTTTAGGATTTTCTAAAGCGCTGAATTCGGAAAAAATGTGAATAGAGGTTTCGTCCTTATCCTTCTCAAAAAATCTGCACTCTTTCTCGAGTTTCTTGAGGTGTCCTTTCAGGTATCAGTGACCCGTTAAGATTGCTGTCAGAACTTAAAGAATGTTTTTGCTTGGGCTTATGCATTCATTCAATCTCCTCTGGTTGCAGTTCCCAAGAAGTATCTTCGCGTGCCTCACTCCTTGCAGATCTATCCAGTCATTAGATCTCCTACTCTCTTTCTCTCTTTTTAGTTTTTCCGGCATTACACTGTAACTGATTCCACAGAAAGATTCGGGCACCAGAAATGGCGTCTCAGTCCTTTTTCTCGTGAACTTGTCTACCATTTCATTCCCCTCCTCCCCAGTATGTCCCGTTACCCACATGAGGGTGACTTTATTATACTTACTCAAATCATTTAGTTCCCCTAGGCATTCCCAGACCATCTTGGAACTGATCACTTGAGAGCTCAGCACACTGATGGCTCTTTGATTATCCGATATGATAATAATCTCCTGTCCACGATAGTATTTTTCCTTACGGAGTTGAATACATTCCTTGATGGTATGTATTTCCACTTGAAAGATGCTCGGTGACTTAATCAAGCTGTTGTTGTGTCTAGTACTGAATTTATACACTCCTATTCCAGTTCCCCCCCTTATTTTGGAGCCATTTGAAGGAATTTTTGTTAAGTTTTTTGATGGTATTTCTGTCCCATCAACTTTTGAGACACAACTTTGTGTTGAAGTTTTTCACAAAGTTGAACGTCTTTTTCTGTTCATCTTGGGCCATGTCCCAAATTTGTTGACTTCTGGATAAGCGATTGGCCTTCGTTCTATGACTTTATCTCTCATCATCCTACATATTGTGCTATTCGTTACAAGTATATGTAGAGGGGTGAGGTTTAGGATTACTTCCATGGTATGAACATTTAGATTCAACTAACAGTCAGATGTAAGGTGTTAAAAAAATATTATGAAAAATACATTATCGAATTTTTATTGGTAACTTGGTCAGAAGCCAGAGTTTATGGGGTCATTTCCTGAAGAAATTCATTCAGGCTGTTGAACAAGTTCGTTAGTCTTTCTAATAATTTTCTTTTTTTGCGAGAAAGGCAGTTAACACCAAACAGGAAAATATGAATTTCATTTCAGTTATTTTATGACATTATTTTGAGTTGAACTATTTAATTAATTTTTTTTAATATAGAATGATTTTCTTATAACGATTTTAGCGTTAAAATATATTCCATAAATTGCTATTATAGGTTTTAATTTAAGGACTTATTAGCAATAGGGTTTCGGAATGTTTTTTTTACACATTACACAGAATTATTTTCGGTATTTAAATTTCTTATAATGTTGCACGTTGCCAATCTTAAAGATTGAAACCACTGGTAGCCTAGATGTTTCTACTTTTATTTTAGCTTTAAATCAGCCTGTTTGAGAAGGTTCTGATCTGTTACAGAACTTTCAGCCTGTTTCTGATGCTTCAGATGATTTTAATGTTGCTGAAGTTTGAGATGAGTCTCTAAACGTACACTCTAATTACGGTACGAATACAATCTAAGCATTTCGGGGGTTATGTTTCTAATTTGGTTAAATACGTCACAAGTACCGTATAAGACTGTAAATAAATGTTCCGTTTGGCTTTATGGGTATACCGTAGTGCACCTACAAACACGGTGCTGATATTGACTTCGTGGAATCTCGACCTGCCACTCTGTTACTGTAAATGATTGCTAATTAGGAGCAAATTCTAGTTGAAACTGTAATTATTGAATTGTATTAAAAAATTATAAATAGGGCATAAATATTTTTTTTTCAAGATCGTTGTAATATAGGCACAATAATCCTGCAGTCACTTCCAATACCATCTTAAAAAATTCAACACAGTAGTAAAAGTGTACCTGTTCATTGGATGCTAGGTTGAGCTTTTAAGAGCGGGAATCTGCTGCGGCGATTGGTAAGAGTTTAGTGTAATCATTCTGCAACTTATGCAAAAACCACAAGAGCTTCCGTATCTAGACCCATTCTGTGGCTTGCCTGGAGTTTGTGTAACTTTGAGTCACAGTGGTTTTCGTTCCTTTAATATTTTAGGGGCAAAATTTTTTTTTTTTTTGATACAATTTGATAAAACTTGTAGCATTTAAATTTACCAGTTAGCATCAATGCTACATGTTTTTAGTAATATGATATAATTTGTATATTTTTACCTGATTAAATTTAATTATTTATCCCGTAATTTAAAATAGTAAACATGGAATTTGTTTTTTTGGTTCACAACTCTTTTGGTCTTGTAACTTATCACTCTTTTTTCTTAACACAGTTTGTAAATTGCTGTAGTTTATATATCACATTATTTGGTTTGAATTTAAAAGTCGTAAAATATTTTATTTTTAATAAACTCTCATTTATTTACATTCCATTTCAGTATTAAAAGTATAAGGTTATAGTCGGTAATGTGAGGATGTATTCCCGATTCGTTGACACGAGCACGGCATGTCGAGACCGATCATTTAAGGTTGAGTATGCAGTATGGAATTTGTGGCAATTTTTTTGAACTTTGTTTTAATCATGATTAGTAACTTTGGACTGTTTGATCATAATTTTCTCTTTGATAATTTTCCATGGCTTGCCAATATTTGATGTATTACCTGGTGGTCAGTGTAAGTTCGGAACTAGGTTAGAGTGCTCCAGGTTGAGAAAAAGGTTGGCAAAAATAAATACAAATATCCCTAAGATTTGTCACGTCTGGTTGCAAGAGAGATTTTTATTTTCGTTCCCTTTACTGTTGAACCGTCGAAGGCAGCAGACCAATCCTGCCAGTAGCTTTGAAAGGGCGGACGGTCAAGTGTTTTTTAAAAAAAGTCCACTAATCAATGAGGGCTATTTGAAGCCAGTTCTTTTTTATCTTTGGGCTTCATCTCACTCTTTTCATCTTGATATTGCTGTCAAGGCTTTCTGATGGTTCCGGCCCTAGTTTTCCTGTCCTTGTGGCCACGACTATTTCAACCTTACCCTGCGTTTGGTTGGTGAGTTGGAAGTGGCCCTGTGAAGCCCCCATTCATCCACAACACAACAGGAATCCTAGCAACAGCGCGAGAGGTACCATAGCATAGACCAGGTAGGAGAAAACTTTAAGTTCAAGAATTGGAGCTATAAATCAATTTTTTTTAAATACAAACAAAACAACATAAATATATTTTAATGTGATATAATAACATGTAAGAACTTTTTGATAACTCTATAAAACTTACGTTATTGGCAATTAAAGGTTCTAGAACATTTGCGGCCAAATTTTATATAACCTTTTAAAAACGATGTAACAATCATAGTTATCAAGAAAGTACAAAAACATTGTAGGCACCATTCTAATTTATGTACATAATAATTTTTTTTGGCAATAAAATGGAATTGTTATTTTGTTTTAATTAAGTCGTTTCATTGTGGAGCTATACACCAACCGTCAATAATTTAAAATCATTCCTCATACCTAAGTGTTTTCCTGTTTAATCACTAGGTAAGTAACACAGATGATGTAAAACAGGTGGCGCCTATTGGGTAATCAAAGCAGAGCACAACTATCTCTAAAAGAGATACGAACCTAGCCTCCGACATATTGAGCTGCCGTACGTATCCGTTGCCGTACCCTGTAAAAAGGGAGACGCCTCAAACTGATACTGATGTAAAGAAAATTAATAAGTAAGGGTGACATGTCCCGGTGATTTGCAAGGAAATATAATCTAAAATAAAATTCATTGTTTCTTAGTTAAGTGGTATAAAAGTAATAGTTTAAGAACCATTGGATATCTGTATTTTCTGACATCGTAATTGATTTACCTCAACAGCATATATTTTTTTTGAAAACTAATATTCCCCTTTTTTAAAACAAAAACAAATTGTTCATCCTTTAATTAATTTTAGCGATTGTATCATTTTATTATATAATTTTCGATATTACATTTTTGACATTAGCTGTATTTTATGAGGAATGGTGTTGGTTATCATCCCAACAATGGAATTTATTGTTACGTAGTTAGTAACAACAAATAGAATACTGGTAAATGGCAGATCTAATAACAACATAAGATACGTGGTCGGCAGTATACTAATTGTAGTAATGAGAAAATATTTTCAAGAATTCCTTGATAAGGTTGTAGATAATATTGAAGAAAGTTAATTCTATGGCACTTGCAAAAGCACAACAGCATAAAATTTTAAGGATAAGAGGAATAACAGTAGGAAAAGTCAAGAAAAAAAAATATCTGTGAATGACTGTTAATGAATATAATGAGTGTACAGAGGAAATAAGGTCAATAATTGGAAAAGCTAGAATAGTTTTTAATAAAATTACTTGACTGCTATGCAGCAATGACGCCAATTTACATTTTAAAATGAAAAGGTTGCATTGTTATGTGTTTCTCTGTTGCTTTAGGAAACAAGAAATTAGTGAGACACTGGAAGGATTTAAAATGTGGGTCTATAGACGGATAAGAATAAGTTGGGTGGGTTTAGAAACAAATGTTAAGATGCTTAGAATAATGGAAAAGGAAATAGTGAAACAATTGTTCGTCTTTTAGATTTTTCTCTTGGTTGTAACGAATTGTGGAATGAGTTCCCACAATATAGTAAAGTCTTTTTGGTTAATAAACCGTATAGAATGGGTGATAGTGGAACCATTTTAGAATGTATTAATTCCAATTAGAGCGATGAGAGAATGGTGGTAGAAGGCGGTTGTGCACTTTCTAACGTAAGATCAGTAGAGCTTGGTGTACTATTGCCAAGAGCTGAGATTGCAACTGCGATTCTTACCAGTGCAGCTCGTTCAGCAGAAGTAATTTTTCCCAAGTTTTTATTTCCTCGGCGAGCTATCACTCTCTTAGGAACATGTACCGTTGTCAGTCCTGTTTAATCTCTATTCCAAATATCGCCAGGACTTAGATTTAAACATAGCGTAAGTTGAACGATGTGGCTCGAGATAAACTCGCTGTTTGAGGAGTTCGTATAAAGAGTGCTGGGTGACGTTTAAGGAAATGCCTAACCAATTTTCACCAGCACTGAGTGTTTTATTCCACCAGTCACGGATAGATTTGTTATTTTTTTGGTAAACTCATGTATAAATTTTCTTGTTTCAAAAGATGTACATGTAAATAATAAATAAATATCAAGTGACTTCTTGAGGTAATTTTCTAATGCGAGTTCTTCCTTGTCACTAAATATTTGTCCATTTTCCGTGTAGCCAGCGCTGTCCAAAGTCGATTCAGATTTTGTCGATTCCGGATTATTTTCTACCTTTTTCTTCATTTTTCCTCGTGTCGTTTGAGTGTTTTATATGGAATAGAACATTCCTTCACTGTAGAATTAATACCTTTTTTATCAAAGATAATTTGTTGACATGCTCTATCTAAGACATGTATGGGTGTACTTCCTCGATCAGTCTTTCTTTTGTATGCTCTCATGGTTCTGAAACAATAACTTTTGGATAAATTCTGACAAAAAATTGACTTAGTCGTATGTAAAGTACATCCAGACTTCTATGGGGTAGGTTAACTAGGTAGTTAACCGGCCCCACTATAAATTAATCTACCAGCCTCCGATCGGTTTCAAATATTTAACTACATGCTATAACCTCAAAGCTGCGGCAAAATCGGAAATAATGATACGTAATAAAAAGATTAACAATCAAATTTTAAATTACTTGAAAATAAATAACAACGCGTGTTTAGGTGTTATTCCAAATATTACGAGGAAAATAATTACTTACGTGTGTTGTTTTTGGAAAATATGTTCTTTCTCCCAAACGACGAGCGTACGCGATGCCGCGTTCCCGGAGACTAAGCGGGGGGAGTCGATTTCTCTTATGTAGTTGGATAACGCAACACTTTCGAATAAGACGAGTTTTTGATAATTAGTCAACCTGCCGTTATAGTCAACCATCCCGGTCTCCCCCACTGCATTGATAAGCAAAGCACATTTTTAATGCCTTTGCTAAAAAGATCACCCTGCTTATATCAATGCTTGAAAGGCAAGGATTAGCAAAACTAACAAAAAGTTAAAAATCCCATAGAACATTCAGTATTATTCAAAAAAAGAGGATTTTAAATTAAAAATTATTTTTAAATATAACATTATTGCGTTAAAAGTTAGAATGTAGCTAGAGGCGTTCATAATATAATGAGTAATTATGAAGCCAGATTTACTAAAAAGGTTTAAGTTACATTTTCTAATTGGTCTGTTTTATTTTGCTTATTATATTGCTATAATTTGTAATATAGAAAAATTAAGGCAAAAAACTTATAGATAAAGCCGTGAAATTAGGAAGAGGTATTTTTATCTTCCGAAAATAAAGGAAATTTTCCATTTTTGCTACATATTCTATCAAAAAACCATTTTTAATTAATATTTTCTTTTCTCGTGAATGTTTAAAATTTTAATAATAAAGCGAAAATATGAAGACAAAAGGTTTTCCACCGTGCAAAATTATTTCTGGTTTGTGCATTCGCAAATAATACTGACCATAAAGTTTCGGGAAAAAGAAAACATGCTGAAAACAACTTGCGTCCAGAAAATAGTATATGACGAATATGTGTGCAAAGCAGCTGGCCCCGATGAAGTTTGAAGTACACTTCTTGGGAACGAAAATCGTTTATAAAGTAAAAGCAGCTGGAAAGTTTATTGAGACTGAAAGTTGGGCAAAAAAGTTCAAGTTGATTATATTTTTATACGTTTAATTTAGTGCGATTTGCAATTTTATATATATATATATATATATATATATATATATATATATATATATATATATATATATATATTGAAAACTAATATTCCCGTTTTTTAAAACAAATTGTTCATCCTTTAATTAATTTTAGCGATTGTATCTTTTATTATATAATTTTTGATAATATATTTTTGACATTAGCTGTATTTTATGAGGAATGGTATTGGTTATAATCCCAACAATGGAATTTATTGTTACGTAGTTAGTAATATCGAAATCGTTGCAGAAAACAACAAATAGAATACGGGTAAATGGCAGGTCTAATAACAACATAAGATACGTGGTCGGCAGTATACTCATTGTAGTAATAAGAAAATATTTTCAAGAATTCCTTGATAAGGTTGTAGATAATATTGAAGAAAGTTAATTCTATGGCACTTACAAAAGCACAACAGCATAAAAATTTAAGGATAAGAGGAATACCAGTAGGGAAAGTCAAGAAATAAAAATACTTGTGAATGACTGTTAATGAATATAATGAGTGTACAGAGGAAATAAGGTCAATAATGGGACAAGCTAGAGTAGTTTTTAATAAAATTACTAGACTGTTATGCAGTAATGACGCCAATTTACATTTTAAAATGAGAACGTTGCATTGTTGTGTTTCCCTGCTGCTTTAGGAAACAAGAAATTAGTGAGACACTGGAAGCATTTAAAATGTGGGTCTATAGATGGATAAGGAAAAGTTTGGTGGGTATAGAAACAAATGTTAAGATGATAATAATGGAAAAGGAAATAGTGAAACAATTTTTCGTTTTTTAGGTTTTTCTCTTGGTTGTAAAGAATTCCAATTAGAGCGATGAGAGAATGATGGTAGGACACGGTTATGTACTACTACTTCTAACGTAAGATCAGTAGAGCTTGGTATATTTCAATTTTTCTTCATTCATGTCGCTAATCCTAACCGTTCTCGAAAAAACGTTATTTTATTTACATCATGTATTTGGTATATTCCGAAAAAAAAATTCATCTTTGTTTTTATTAAATGTTCAACCTTCAACCTTACGATAAAAAAAAACTCGATACAAAATTAGAGTTTACCTCTTTAGTTAAAAACGTCTAATTCTGTGAATTGCGGTTCAACCTAGGTTCACAAAAAATGTGCGTTTTATTTTATCGGCACCAAAAGCAAAGTATTGTTGTTGCAAACGTTGCTAGGTACGAAAGAAATAAATATCCTGCATTTTAGAACTTGTCAACTCTCACATCGCTGACACATTGATTCTTTACTTGGCTATTAATTTGCTTTTTTTGAATTTTGTGGTGAAATTAATTGCGAAATAATTCGCAGTAGTACATGAAGTTCTTCAAGAACAGCTGTTATATTCATGTCATTTGAAAAAAGTGTATGAACTGATTCCTGAAGGATATCCCCGTAAAATGCAGTTTGCAAACAGGCTATTGGATCAGCAACTTCATTAGCCGTATTCTCTTCATGGATGAAGCAGGGTTTGCCAAAAATGACATCATAAATTTACATAACTCACATGTATGGGCTGAGGAAAATCCTCATGCAACTATTGTTTTGCATCGTCCACATCAGTTCCCATCAATTAATGTCTGGTCAGGAATCATTGGTCATTTTTTGATTGGACCATTTGTATTGCCGGCACGACTGAATAGAGAATATTATTTGGAGTTCCTCCAGAACGCTTTTCAAGATTTAGTAGAGCACTTACCACTTCAAGCCCGCTGAAACATGTACTACATGCACGATGTGGCACCATCTCATTTCAGCGTTGCTCTGTGGGAGCACCTGAAAAACATCTATCCAAACCGTCTAGTTCATTTGATTCCGAGTCGAGTTCCTATTTTTCTGAAGGCTTAGGGACCGGTATGCTAGAAGCATCATGAGGTATACACCTTATTTTATGTTTGCTTTTACTAGAAATCTCCAGTATTTTTATTAACCAAAAGTAGCAATCACCAACATGGTTTTGGTATTCCCGCCAAATCATTGGCACTCCAAAATTCATAGAATGAGTACCCATTAGCTATCCTGTTAAGGTTCTTGAGTAAGTGTGGCAGCAAATTTTGGAAGCCTAAGTTTTGTCTTGAAATCTGAACTTTGTACCTAAAATATAACTCGTAAGATTTTCTTACAAGTGGCTTCAAATTATTTCATTGAAATTTCAGTGTCACTTCACCACAGATATAACCGAAACTGTTCGGTTTATACACACAGGATCACGACAACATCGTTTACATACGGCGAAAATAATAGTACTACTACAAAGAAAATAATAGTACACGCTATTTCTTTGCACTTCGCTCGTATATCTAGTATTGATCCTCCAACGACCGGCTGGCTGCTTATATATTATACCAATTTCATACATCTAGTGTTTTCTAGAAATATCGGGTATCGAGAGTACCTGAAGCGACAACATAATTCCTGTATAAAGGGGCCCTTCGATAAGTAGTTGACTCTTCGACGACTACAGGGTATGATATAATTTACAATTACATGGGATTTAATGGGTATCTCCGTTATTTTAAGCTCTAGGAGTTTGAGACTTTCGTAGATGGGGGTTATGTCCAGACGCCCCGCACGCGGCGTTGCTAGAATGCGCTCATTTCCCTATACCTACAGAAAACGTATATTTGGCAACATCGCACCAAGGTATGCTGTAAGAACTTATATTTCGCATAGGTATATACATCCTTGAACCTGTCTTGCCATTAATCAAAACATGTTGTTGGTATTCTCTAGATTTTATGGTACATCAATTTACAGGACAACGGAAAGTCAGGCAAGTCAGGATAGATACTTTGTTCATTTAAGTGTCAGAACCGGGAAATACATTTTCCGGCTAGCTTTTTTTGAAGATAGGGTGTACCAGGATGGTAAGAATTTCGGGACAAGGGTTTCACTTTTCAATATCTGGATCAGAATATTACGGGATAGCTGGTGCAGGTCTTTTGATGATCTGCAGCATAATCAAAACAACTTGATTCCGAAGTTACTGGTAGGGACATTACTACTAGCAAGCGAATGCATCTTTAAAAAAATGATGAAGAAAATGATGCTAGCGATTTTGGAAAATTTCACGCATTTCAAGTTATATATCACCCGTCACACAACTTTAGGAATAGTTTATTTTGATACAAACTTTGTGACAAAATTTTTAGCATATAAAAAGAAAAGATTCTCTCGTTTAGATGCTTCATCACTAATACATCTTCATTCTTAGTGGAGTAATTTGTAACAGATACGAGTCCATGACACACTCGTCAAGGGTTAATTTACTTTCATTAATTTGTGAAATAAAAGAAACTTTTTAAAATTTGAAGTCCGATGTTTCAATACACTTTTCAATAAATAAAATTCTGCATGTACATGTTTTCTATTAGCTTAAAGCCAGAAATTCACCGAAATTACAGAAAAAACTACCAACTTCAATAACTGCTACAAAACCCCATCATAATGGGATATTACTAATTTAAAAAAAGACGAGGACTTATAGGTTTTTGAAATTAAGAATACTAAAACTCTTTTTCATGGTCATAGATATACTTTGACATGTCAGTCTACCTACAAATTTCTCTCTCTCTCTCTCTTTTAATACTTAGTTCAAATAATTTATGGATATCGTGTCGAGATCAAAACTAAAAATCGAACAATTAATTAAACCATCTTCTAAAAATGCCCCAAAAAGCCAAAATAACTATATAAATTTTTATATCGAATTGAAATATTTTAAGTTGGCACCAAGTTGTTACTAAATGAGACAAAAAACTGCTAACACGAGATGTAACCAAGCTACAGTATGCAAGTAACCAAAAATAAATCGATTAATAAAACCATGTGTAGTCTTTTTTTTAATATATTCGAAATTGATTACTAAAACATTTTTTAGATGTTATAATGATTTAGTAAAATAACAAAAAGGCTGACTATGTAGGTTCCAAATTAAGCATTTTTGTACATAATTTAATAATTTTAATTATTGCTATTCCCAGAATCAATCTGTAACTAGTGGAGTTAAATATTCTGTTTCAAGCTTCAAGATTTCATTCTGAAGACAGATACTGACTTACTTGCTTTGAAATGGGTATAAGGAAGGTTTTAAAGTTAGAATCCAAATTTTCCTCCCCTGTTGCCAAATTTGAGCAAGAGGTTTTTACGGATGATCGAATACTATTACATTTTATCACTATAATTTATTTGTTCGTGATGCATTTTTTTTTCGATTCATTCTCTTGCCATATTCTTACACGTAAGTTTATTTATTCGATTTGAGTATTATGATGTGTTTTTAGTTAGGTAAAAATATATGTAGGCTACTGTCAATAAAAGAATTCAATAATAACCTTAAAATTAATTTGAAAAATGATCAATTGTCACAAGTTCAGGTATGTTAACTATATTTTAAAATAGCTTTTCAGTATTTAGCATATTCTGAATAGGAGGAATTTTTGCTTGAAATTTTAGATACAATTTTATAATCCATAAAAAGGCCTAAAATCTTAAAAATCTATGCATTCAAATGGTCCATTCTTAAAGTAAATTAACTTTCATATCCTCGATATACGAGTAGCTCTTGAGCTCTATTTAAATTTACTAATTCCGGTGTATGCGGAATTTTGAACTTCCAATTAAAGCGAAAGCTTACATATTTGGGTAAATCACGAACAGCTATGACCGGGATATGTAATCTATGTTACTCTAAAATGCTTATTTTAGATGCTAAAGCCAGTTAGGTTGTTAACGATTATGTTTATGAAATGCCAATATCTCGAACACGAAAGCATTCTCCATAACAGCTGCTATTTTTATTTTCGTTTTGAAAAAAATTACAAGAAGGAAATAATTCTAGAAAAAACCTCAGGTGATTTAAAAAAAAAAAAAATATTTTTATGAAAGTGAAAAAAAAAATTACAAGAAGGAAATAATTCTAGAATAAACTTCAGATGATTTAATAAAAGAAAAGATTTTTATGAAAGTGAAAAAAAAATGTAAAAAGAAATATCTACTTTAAAATTATTAAAGCAATTTTTAATCGATTGAGGTAGTTTTTGAAGTAAAAGATCTTTTTTGTCCGGAAGTGTATCCTGTAAAAAGCAATCGACTTACCAAATCTTGTTTAAATTAATTTTTAAATAAGTTTTTATCTTGTACACTTTTTATTTATTTTTTGTGAAGTTGTAGGTTTGATCAAATTCTGATATTAATTATAAAAAAAATCTAAAGATTTTGCATTATATAAGAAAACTGTGCAATTTAGACATTGGTTTCGTGTGTGAAAGCAGCGCCAACTAATACATGAAGTGTAGAGCGATATTTGAGTATATTGACAATATAATATAATGGAAATTAAAGATTCTAAATTTGGGCTCAAAGGAAGTAAAAAATGTCATCTTATTTTCCCAAAAATTCCTTATTCATAAATAAGCTACCTGCTTCGCAATAACATATCACTGCCTGATGATGCAACATATGTTGTTGTGAAACCGGTAGCTTATTTGAAAATCATGTTTTTTTGGGTTTAGACCGTGTCAAATTGGAATTATTATCAGACCTTCCGCCTACTATTGCACGAGGCATTATCAGGGATCTTTACTCCACGAGAATAGAATACTGAATGACCATCGAGGAGCAACAGCCCGGGCTGTTGTTTCATGGCTTTGGTCAAGTTGGTTCTTGGGTTTAGATCGTGTCACGAGATTAGAACACTGAATAACCATCGAGGAGCAACAGCCAGGTATTTATACTTGACTGGTGCTCAGCGAATGGCGATCCAGCGTTACAATCGATTTCCACGTAGACTGTAACCTGCAACTCTATTAACGCCTCCAACCTCACTCCAGAAGAAAAGAAATCCGTTAAACCAAGCAGCTCCAAGTTTTCACGCCTCTATGGACTACCTAAAATACATAAAGAAAATGTACCTCTACGGCCAATCGTCAGACTCGCAGACCTACAAAATAGGTAAATATCTGGCCAAACTTTTACAGGAAAAACCGAATCCATTGTTAAAACTGGACACAAAGATTAAAAATCATCCAATTAGAGCTCGGAGACATATTAGTCAGTTTTCATGTAGAATCCCTGTACACAAATGTTCCTAGTGATGATTCAGTTTCCATAATATCGGATATACTACGAAACAACAACATGGATTCCACTGTACTAGAATTAATTAAAGCATACTTGGTTTTATTGTACGGTTGCGGCGACGAGGTCGTGGCTGAGGACATATGGTAATTGGACAACAGCTACGGCTTCTCTTTACAGTAGACGAACGTTGGCATCGGCGAGATGGTCTTTCCGAGGGCACCACTATTGCAGAAGGCTCTTCTATGCCCGAATCGCCGTCGTCTGTTGACTGTTCTTTATTCATGTTTTGCTCACTATTTTGACTAGAACGATCACTGTCAGATGCATTCTCGTATACAAACTGTGAGTTCGTTTCTTCGAAATCTGATACTTCTTCTGACCAAGACAATATTTGAGCTTCTTTTTTGTTACTCATTTTGCGTGCTTGTATCGAAAAAGCCCTGAGATGAAAAATATTTACATAAATTATATTGAAATTACACTTTTTTCAAAGCTACTTTCTGTCTTCATAGATTACATTTTATAAACATTTATGCAACCGTTTTTAGGTTGTACAATGTTAATTAAATTCTTATTTGTTTAAAAATCCAATATAAAGGACCATATTTTTATTAGTAAAAAAAGTTACTTTGTACTTACAGCAGTGAGTAAATTGATACCACGCGACACAAGATGGTAACAACTTTCTCGTCCTGCGGCTCTCTGTGCATTGATCGAGTCCAGTCTTTCGGCACGGATCAACGATGAAAGTGGGGACAGCTACTAAAAACCCTAAACCTAAACTAATATTTTACGAAATATTAACGTTTTATTGCCGAGGGCGGCAAAATGCTCATAGCCCGTCCACTCTAGGGTTAATAACATCTCCTACGTTTATTTTACAGGAGAACGCACTAGTGATTTTATTCTTTTGTTCATCTTCTTCTGTATATTCCATTTTATCTTCAGTACACAAATTTGAGAAGTATCATTATCACTGATTGAGCGTAATGGGAACTGTTATCCCATTTTTCTTTTGTTGCCCTAAGACTCTCAAGGTATTCTTGCTTTCGAAGTTTTTTCCTGCCGAGAAATATATTGATCTTGCTTCATTTCATTTTCTATAACTGGTTTTTCTTTTATATTATTTTCATATGAACCTTTGCATGCACCTCCTTGACAAATCCAGCTAAAATATACTAAAGTTCATTCACTCAAGCCCGGTTGTTTCACCTTATATTTTTTTAGGATTGTTTTACTTTCTAATATGTGCAAACACTGGAGAATTAAGACATGGAATCTATGGGGGCAAGAAGGAAAATATTATTTTTGAACCGAGTGGAAAAGGGATAATCCCGATTATTTACTTAACAAGTTTATCTATTTTAAGGAGCATTTTAAAATATTTGGTAACCATTGACAATATTAAATCTGGGAAACAGTACGAGATAATTTAATGTTTGATAAACTTCTTACTTTTATTAGATATATCGGTTAAATTTTATCCAAGTGAATATAGCACTTCCAATACGGTTTAATAATCTCCTTTGATGATATTAAACTATTTAAAAAATTATAAAATATTTTTTATTTAATTAGTCTAATAAGCACGTTTAATAACTATTAATTTTTAAATAAATCATATTTAGGATTAAGAGA
Organism: Diaprepes abbreviatus; assembly: GCA_034092305.1. Classification (NCBI taxonomy): domain Eukaryota; kingdom Metazoa; phylum Arthropoda; class Insecta; order Coleoptera; family Curculionidae; genus Diaprepes; species Diaprepes abbreviatus. The sequence continues at coordinate 5,514,701 of JASJET010000043.1, read as the reverse complement.
AGTAAGGTAGAAAACCAAAATTAAAGATTTTTCTATTATACTATTAAAAAAATAACATTTTTTATTGGATATTCGAAATAGTACATGGAATATCGATTTCCAAAGAACTTAAGCGTTGCCTTAATGAAAAAAAAAATCAAAAATTTTGAATTTTGGATAGTTTCATTTTAAAAACAACACCCTTATAAAATAACAGAGTATATAAATCTAAAGCTTTTCGTGTAATTTACCTATTGCTTGTCCCGTTTTCATTTTCGATTTGCAATTGACAAAGCACGTCAGATTAGTGATTATGCTGGGACCAGTTTATCAATTTATCAGTTACTGGAGGTCAATTACCTTGTTTGTTATTTAAATGTATAGATGGCGTACTAATTGCAAATTAGTTTTATAATAAATGTCAATTTTTTAAGTAAATTTTGGGGTTTTTGCATTTTACACCAGTTTTCTATTAGAAGTAAAGAAATTTCATATTCGATTCTTTTAAATTTCTTTGCTAAATGATAAATGCATATTTTACTTCAGAATAATGGTAGTGCTGTTAGTCGAACAATCACGCTAGAAAATTAACCAAGATAGTTAATTTACTTCCTAAGAATACAACTCTGATTCTCTCTCCAGACACGTTGCGATCACCTAATTCAGTGATTTCCAACTTTTTTCTTCTAGCCAACCTTTTCGAAAAACAGAAATAACTCCCTGTGTAATCATTAAATGAAAAATGAAATAATAAAATTGGGTTATTAAAATGTATTTTCCATATTGAATAAGAGTTCATAAAGAATAATTAAGGTATAATCGTAAAACATTTACAGACACACATTATTAAAACTGAAGTGATAGCCTAACCTACAAAAACAACTAATACAAAATAAATACAATAAAACAGAACCTGAAAAATATCCTCAACGGGATATTTGGTGGAACAAAGAAATTTAAAATTTGGTTCAATATCTGAAAGTTTAATTCTTAGATCAGGTTCTGCATTTAACCTGTTTCTGTATTTTAGGTAAGTGTATGTTGAAAATTCTTTTTCATATAGATATGTTGTACAAAAGGGCAATAAAAATTTAATGGCTTTTTCCGCCAAAACAGGATACTCATTTCTTATACTAAGCCAAAAATCAAATAACGAGTGATCTTTGAAAACATTTTTAGAGAATTGTCAGAGAATAAGACAATGAGCTTTCCTTTTTGTAGTATAGTTGAAGAAGTGTCCAAAGTTATATCTCCCTAAAAAGCATTATAATATGTTCAGTTGTACGATCCAGATATAATAGGTTTAATAGGAAAACAGTCCTTAAACGGTAAAGTTGTTCGAGATATTCAGTAATATCCTGTTTAATATTATCGTTAAGGTGAATTTCATTTTTAATAAAATGCCGCTGAAAGATCCAAAACATTCGTACTCATTCACCTGCAGACATTGAATCCAAAAGTTGAATTTCATTAGCATGGCTGCATGCACATTGAAAATGGTGATATCTAGGCGTTGTAAAGACAGGTTTACATCACTTAATTTAGAAAAAATATTGGCTAAATATGTACATTTTTGGCGCCAAAGAATATCAGATATACAAGAGGACAAATGAAGTGGATGATTAAGGAAAAATACTTGAACTTTAGACTTCAATTCAAACAAGCGGGTCAATACCTTGTCACGAGAAAGCCATTTAACTTCTTTATAAATAAGTAAAGAAACATGGAGGCTTCTAAAGCCCTCACAAAGTGCACGGAATACACGAATGTTTGTAGTACGCGATTTTATAAAATTTGTAAGGAATGCCTTACATGTCAGTGCTTGTATATAAATAAAGCAATGAGTTCATTCAATATTCTCGTTGATTTTCTTTACCCACATCACAAGACCAGAAAATGTCCGGGTCATTGATTCATTTTTTTCCAAATAGTCATTGATCATATCGAAAATTCTTGCTCCTATCGTATAAGTTTTTAGTGGTTTTGCAAATAATATCTCTTTTTGAATGAAATTCTTAAAAATATATCACACAGGTAAGTAATAATGCAGCGTTTGCTACCTCATTCGACTCGTCAAGCAGAGTAGCGAAATAATTAAATTTTATTCTTTTTAAAAGATCACTTTCCACATAATTTACCAAATATTGTTTGATAAAGGAACAAAGTTAATTTTCTTTGTCGCTTTTTCTCCACGCATACAGTTCGTGATGTATTTAGCCAATCAGATTTACTGCCACTCGATGTGCTTGTCCAAATCTGTAACTAACTGAAATAATGCCTCGAGAACCATTTTACTACCTTCGATTAAATCTGAAGAAAGAAGAAACACTAGACTATTTAATTACCTACCATTTCTTAAAAATATTCAACAGGTTTATTCTTGTTATCCGGATGTCTTGTTTTAAGACGAAGAAGAGATCGTTTTAAACTGCCGTTAGCCAAGATTTCACTAGAGATTACACAAAGGGGTTTAGATCCCTATTAAAATAAAAACCTATTTGTAAATAATGACTGTCATATTTTCGTTTCTTTCCTTTCCTCTTACTCTGTTCGCCTATTTTTTCTTTGCTTTCAGTCTGGCGCGACTGTGACCACTACAACTGCCACCCTGTGTTGATTCCAAATCAGAGACTGAAGTAGAAGAAGTAATTGATTGTTCGTCCAACTTTTCATCAGACTTGATAGAACTTCCCATTTTAACCACGGATCCATCATATAGTTACATAGCAATAATTATTTACGTTCACATTTGACGTGCGCGCGTGCGATTTGTAAGGCTTTGGTATTTGTTGCAATTTATTTACACAAGTAGAAATCATTAAATTGGTCTACACTACTAATGTTTGTGTACTCACTATACATTAACTGCTACTAACTTATCTTTTTGAAATTACTCGAGGCTCTTAAGCTCATCGTACGATTAAGTTCGATTTTACTCTTTCGTGCGCATCGGAGAAAGTCTTGGTTTGCCGGAGTAGAAGTTGCCGGCTTGTTGGAGAATGTACTTGCATTGCCAGCAGCGTAGCGACTCACCGTTGACTTTTTTAATGGAAATACATACTGTCGACCCCGGATATTAAAAGAGCGGCAGATTTTACCTTCAGATGTGACTACGAACAGTTTGAACCTTTGACTCTTGAAGGTCATATGAAAGTTAAATATCAGAACGGCGGAGCAAGTAGCCAAAAAAATTTTTTGGAGAGAATGTTTGAGTCAAAAGTTGTAGGATTGCTCTCTAGCTACTAGGCAGTGACCTTGAATTTCACCCTGACTATGACATTAAGGATCATTTCGAGATCAAGCTGAGAATACTTAATTTTGACCTCAGAAATAAAATAAGCAGCAAATCTTACCTTCCTATATGACCACAAGATCTTTGATCTCTAAAGGTCATCTTATACTGAAAAATGTCCAGAATAAAAGTTGTATAAAACAAAAATCATTACTAGCAATCAGATACGGTCTGTGAGAAGTTGTTAATATTGGAGACTAACCTTCAGTGGCCAAGTTTAAAACTCCTTGCCTTTAGTTCCCGGATTTATAACTCTTTGATAGATCAAACTAATAATTTACGAAACATTGAAAGGTGCTTCATTGATGAAAATAAGTACTTACACTAAAAAGTATTTTCTTCCTTAGTTTAAAATTTTTCGCAAGAACATGAAACAAAAGAATCCGTGATACAAATTTTGGTAGAAAAATTTTGTTTGCTGACGAGGGGTGCTTTACGAGATCAGGAGTCGCCAACCTGCACTGCAAATATATTTATGCGGATAAAAATTCATATGCCATTAAAGTTGTACACTATCAATATAACTTTAAAATAAATATTTGGGTAGATGTTATTGAGTGCTATCTTATTGGACCTGTTGTGATTCCAGACAGAATAAATGGAAATATTTATCTAAATTTTTTGGAAAACACATTGCCAGTTCTGGAAAATTTGCCTATTTTACTTCGGCGAGAACCATGGTATATGCATGTTGGTGCTCCACCCCATTTTTTCGTTGCTGTTCGGCAATATTTACATGACTAACATCCCAACCTACGGTTTGGAAGAGGCAATGAGGCACCAGTAAGATGGCCACCACTTTCTCCAGAGTTAAATATGTGTAGCTTCTTTTTGTGGGACGCTCTTAAAACAGAAGTATAGAAGGCTTCAGTAAAAATTTGCGAAGAATTATTGATGTGCAGCTTAAAAGCTGACCAAAGCATTTTCAATAATTCTGAGATATTAGAAAGAGTCCAATTTCATTTTTTTTTAAGTGTTAATAGCTTTATTCGGCAAATGGCGGCCATTTTGCACATTTGCTTAGTTAATGTTTTCTTTTTAGTTAATTTTTCCAATCTTATTTAAACATGTGTACTTCCAACATTTATTGTAAAAATGTTTTATTATGTCAGCACATTGGTGTTTGCATGTAATTGAAAATATTTTTTCCTGGCAAAACTGTTCATTCAACGAAAATTTTTCAAGAAGTAAAAAGGCTTCCAAATGCATGAAGTTAATGGATGAAAATATTTAGGTTATATAACGTTGATAGCATAAAAAATCAGAAACAATGTTTATAAGTGACGTCACTGTTATAACACTTTACTTTATAGCTGATCGCTATATCGCTACCAAACATCATATTATGGTGTTAAACCACGCTTCAAAAATCATTAAATTCAATTACCACGTTTTCAAGGATTTTGGAAAAAATCAATATTATCTTAAAATTTTCACGTCTTCTATCGCCTAAACGAAGCAGAATCTGATATAACTATGGGGACATAAATTGACCTATTTTGACGTCAAGAGTCTGTCATCAAACGTTGTACATGTATTTTCCGGATACCCTGCACAATATTATATTTTTTCAGATTATTGAAAAATGGCACAATGAACTATATCTGGTCAATACAAGTAATTAGATCTTAGGTCTCCCAGGTGTACTGTTACGGTTAAAAATTGATCTTAAATAATAAATATTGTCGTTTACATTTTTCTACATTAAATTACAGGTTCCGATTTTTAAAGTTATAAATAGATTTTTGTTTTGTACGTTTTTCTTTAAAGGTTGTCAATGACATGCATAACTTGAAACGTAAATTTACAGTAAACGATTTTTTCTACTATAAAACTAATGATTACCTTTTGTTTTTCATTCATTAATATTGATTTCATCTTTATTCAGATCATTCCTTTTGTTTACATTTTGAAATTTTGATTGACATCGAAACTTAACATATTTCTGTAATCTCTAAATTTCGTTAGGTACCTCGAGACAATGTATCACAGGTTGGGAAAAACGTTTTCTTAATTATTGGATAAATATGAACAGTGTTTATTGGTTTTCTTGTTGATTTTCCTTTTTCAGAAAATATTTATTTATTGTCACATATCAGCTGTTTCAGATACTCAGGTCCACTGAATTGCATGGATAGTTTTATGGTTGCCTATATGATGGCACCTCTGTTGAATATATCGAAATATTAAATTCGAAATATTTCCCCTTTACTTTACTAGTTAGAATTTTTGGTAATTATAATACTGTAAATTACACCCTCGAACTATTTCGAACTAATTGGATTTCATTCTTGAATATTTCGAACCCATTAAGTAATTTGTAATTGGGTATTCGTTTTGTAGGACGAGGCAGTTTAGATTATTAAGATATTGGTTGTCTCTGTCTGATTTCAGTACTGGCCAGTTTAAAATTGAGATAGAAGAATTTTTGGATATATTTTCGGGAAGTAGTTCAAATTATATGATAAATTTCAAGGGTTCGAGATTATGGCTACGAGATTAAGGTTATTTTTTTGGATAGATTTTTGATGGACTTTTTTATTAAGTTTTTTTGGTAAATTCCGTTGGAAGGCATCTGCGAGTGACTTGAGAAAAATTGTTCTCTTTTGGCTATCTGACGCAAGAGCGAGAAGTGGTTTAGTTTTACTACTTTCCCAGGTAAAGGGATTTGGTCATAAATGGCCGATTAAAGTAATAAAACCAAGTCGGGGTACAAACATTTTTTGGTGATTTGGTCGTTTCACCCTACAGCCAGTTTGGCGATTATTTTTCTTCAGCCAGCCCAGAAACAACGGCTTAACTTTTATCAGATGCCACCATTTTCTTGAGTTCCAGGTATGTACATATTTCTTTTGAAATAATCAGTTTTGTGTTTAAGCAAAATTTAGCTAGGCTTGCGTAGGCCTTTTGTACGACTGATTGAGAAGGAATTTTTATTTCTTTATTTTGGGGTCTTTTGGGATATCTATAATACGTCTTAGAATAACTACAGTATGTCTTAGAAATAACTTCATTGTCTTTGGATTTCTTCAGTCTTTCTTTTTTTTTTGGATGAAATTTTATAATATACAGCTTTTGGGAAAAAATATGCCGTTTGGGTTATCGTGCTGCACTTCTGGGATTGTGAGCCTCTTAATGGGACAATCTCCGTATTGAGCCAGGTCAACGTCCTTTCTGGTGAAACCATCTACGTCACAGGCCTTGTTTAACCACATGTTTGAAAGTGATTCAGCTAAGTGCCTAGTTTTTAGCCAAAGACATGTACACGAGAGCATCTGATTGTTAGGCCTGATGGGTATTAAACCTGTATTTTTAATCGCTTAATTATCTAAGCAAAGTTTCCTTTTCGATTACCTAGAGGGCTAACAAGTAAGGGATTCTTCAGTACATGATTTTGAACTTTTTTCTAATTAATAGATTTTAAATATTTGGACTTTAATATTTTTCTAATGATATTTATCTTTTGCTAATTTTACCATATCACATAATATTTGCGGCGAACCGGTAAACTTTGTAAAGTGAAACGCAGTCGACTCCGTTCCGCTACAACCTCAAATTTAAATGTTTTATTTTGCGATACTCTACTGTAATTGAGGTTTTTTTTTATTACGGTTCCATTTTTTTAGAGTCCCAGAGTGGTTAAATAACCATTTAATAATTGTTTAAAGTATTGAATATTATAATGATAAATTTATTGAAAATTTGAATTGCTTAACAACTGAATATTTTGGAAACTAGTTTATTTGTTCAAAATTGTAACATACTTTTGAGAAAAATTTTGTTAAGATTTTAACCACTTGAGCGACAGTTATAAGTTGATTTCTATGATCTAATTTTTGTAATCATCTATCACCTTTTTGCGTAATTTTCTATTGCTTATATTTCTGTTAATTATCACTTAAACACTAATTATCTTTCTTATTACCAATTTTCTAATTCTTTCTCTTTGCAGACATTTTTGTAGTTTTTTTGATATTGCTTATTTTTTTTTATTACTGCAAAGTTGATAGTCTCCTGCATTGTTGGGCTTATGGAACTTCATAGTCTAGTTTAAAATAGAGTGTGTTCTTTTCTTCTATAACTAGGCTATGTCGACGTAAACCTTCCAAGTGTAGTTGATTTGTTTACTTTTGGATCGGTTTGCCGTTCACTGTGCAGGACACTGTCAAGTTTAACTTATTCTTGTTTTTTTATTTAATTTTCACCTTTTCTAAGTCATAGAAAGTCAATAACTTTCGACTAAGTCGTTAACAGAGTTTTTTTTATTGATTGCAAATTTACCATTTATAAACGCAATTTAGTTAGCCCCATTAGAGGAGCTTGCAATAATTCACACTGGTGATAACTTTTTCCAGGGGTTGTCCTTATTATCTGGGAAGGGGTATACCGTGAGGAATAAATGTATTGGCCACTATTTAATTGGTTTTATTTCCTATAATATTAAATTAAGATACTATTAAGCAGTTAAACTCAGTGACTTATCTACCCGGATATGACATATTAAATATTTGTTCTTTTCCAAGTTTTCTCTACTACAATTGCTCGTAGTATAATCATTAGGGTAAATTTTAAAGTAAAATTTGGTGGCACCTTTTTCCCGATTTAGACATTTATAAAACTTACACAGGCAATATATTAAAAATAGTGGAAAAATATAAAAACAACGACTCTACCCTGAGATGAGCTAGCGTATAGGTAGACTCCAGTCAGCATTAGGACAATCATTAGGTAAGTCTGAACTGAGGTACTTTACAGGGTGTTGCCAGGATTTGGTAAGGCGTTTATAGTTGGTAATAATGTAGTATATTTCAGGGTAAAAGTTTAAGATTTCATTTGCGCCAAAAATTCTTGATTTCAGTACATATAAGTGTTTTTACGCAGTTTACGTTGTATACCCGAAATAGCGGATATTTTTGTGCTCAGCTACCTGAGGACAAAGAAAGGGAGAAGAGAGAAGTTTGTTTCTATTTATGATATTAATGTGAAATCAGTTTTATACTATTTTTGTAAATTGCCGCTACATACTAACGTAGTTTAAGCAGAAATTATTTTTTTTTTGATCAAGAAATATCAATAAATTTCTACTACTCATATATAGCTATTACTAAACATAACATTTCTATCAAAATTTCCACAGATATCTATCAAGTATTTTTTTAACTAAATTTATCCACTAAAGTTTCAAGAAGCAGGAGACACGTTGCTTCGTACACAACAACTTTGGTCTGGGAAATCGTGTATGACGGATATATAGAAAACAGTTGGCCTCGATGGAGTTTCTAACGTACTTCTCGAGAAACGGAAAACCGCCTATTAAGTAAAAAAGCAGCAGTCTTGTCCGCAAAAGCCGGAAGTTTTCAAGAAAATAAAAAGTCTGAATTGACGAGTGTTTAAACGCTTCACTTACCAGGGTGTGCTTTATATAAGTTTTTGTTTAGAATAATTTTTGGTCTGTTTTAAAATTCGACTTTTAAGTTTTGCTTTTCATCATAAAGTTGGCAAGGCAACTTTTAGAATTTAAATTTTTTAAAAATAATTTGATCTATATGCATGCAGCAAGATAATTTGTGTGAATGCGATCCAAAGAAAATGATTTTGATGATTTTTGACTGCATATTATAAGATTGACCCAATGTATTAAAAACATTTCCTGGTAAGAGGTGACTTATAATTGTAGCTTACAAATGGGGTAAATACAATACAACTAGCATGGCAATTCGCAGCGGTTGGTAATGCTCAAGAATACACTATGCAACAAATTTTAATTTATTTATTGTATCTTGTATGAAAAGTGCATTTTTTTGTAAATTTTGAGGCGCCGAATACAAAAATTACAATGAAATAAAAGACTTTTCAAGATGACAGCATATTTACACCAAGAGTAATTGTAAGCTTTTTATTTCCCAGGAAATTAGTGACCACGAGGTGAAAGTCGTCCCAAGCATTTTTTTCAATATCAGAGTACTGTCAAAATATTCGTCTTTCAGAATATTTCGAATCTGTGGCCCAACAACAGTACGTTCTTTGATTTTTGCTTCACAGTCTTGGGAATTTCTGATGCAGGTACTGAAAAGCTGGCCCCCCTGTATTCAGTGCCTTAACAAAGTTTTTCATTAGGCTCAATTTGATATGCGGTGGTGGCAACAAAACCTTTTTGGGGTCTACTAACGACATATTTTTTACATTCTTTTTACCTGGCCCTAATGATTGTCGAACAGACCAGTCTTTTCTCTTGTAATAAAGTGCGTTAGTCCGATTATCTCATTTACATAAAAACTGGAAAACTTGGTGTATCCTAGCTGCAACCCCAGTAAAAGTGGAATCACCTTTAAGTCGCCACAGATCTGCTACTGGTGGTCACCGTATTTTATACTTGTCAATAGGTACTTGATGTTGTCTTATGATTCTTTCATGTGAACGGCATAATCAACAGGAGGAGACGGTAAAATATTTCCCATGTGCTTTCAAACTCAATGTTGAACTGTCTATAAACAATCTCCATTCCCCTATTTTGTAGTTTATATTTAAAGCCGCCAATAAACCGCTAATGTTACGCAGAAAACCAAGTTATTTTTCATGTTAAAAATGGTTCTAAGCCTTTATGGCGTTTACCAAAAACTCATTCTGAAACATCGTCTTTTAAGAAGTTCCACTGCTGCGATCTTGATCCTAGTAACTCTGGTGTACTTCTTGGTCTCTCACAAAATCATTTAATTCTGATTGAGTTATATTATGGGGTTGGCGTGACGTGATGGGTGTGAAATCCGGATCTCTTGATATTGATGGCATATCTTCTTCTAGAGAAATCGTTGTATCGTTATTATTTAATTCGTAAGTGAATGTTTCTGGGGGTTCTGGAATAGAAACTTCGTCATTATGAGGCAGATGGTATATTTGGATTGTTTCTAACAGACTTTTTTCTCATGGATATAACTGTGCCTTGCCAAACACGAGGTTTTATGCAGAAATAGCAATCATTAGCATGATTTGAAGACTTTTTCCAGATCATAGGGACGGCAAACCGCATAGATCGTTTTTTGCTATTTACGCAATTACTCAGAGTTGAAGCGTATGCATTACAGCAGATATGTGGTGCCCACTGTTTGTCTTAATCCCCAATATTACAACCGAAATAAAGCTGATTTGCCTTTTTGTCAATGTAGTAATAGACCGCTTCTGAGACACAAAAGTCAACCCACCACAAACATAACAAAAGTGATCTGTATTGTTTACACACTTCCGAGATATTTTACAATCTCAGTTATTTAAGTCTACTCACTAACTTCGACCGACTAACCCCACAGTATTGTAGCTGCTTATGTACCCAAATAAGACTTCTACATTGTTAGAGAATATTTTATTTTTTATTTAAGACACATTTTGGCTGTTGTCCGGTGTAATTAACTAGGAGTATTTGAAGACATTCGAAGGCGCTTTTTAAATTTAATTTTAAATAATGAGATGCAAATAAAGAGAAAAATACAATTTTGGCTATGACGCGTCCATTTTGTTAATTGGTTACTGTGAAAGAGCTAAAAAATTAGCATTTTCTTATTTATGCAATAATTATTGCAAAAATAACTTTTTCGTTGCTTCCATTCGTTTAAAGGAAATTTCTCAAGGTAAAAAAATGACTGAAGGTTGTAGACAATGTTGAACAACCACGTTTTAGTCAAAAAAAATTACTATTTACTCTTATATAGTGATAAAGGCTGCGTTGTTGCTGAGATAGGTTAATTCATTTGGACATTTTTTCTTTATTAACATTGGAGAAAATGACGCAGTTTTTTGGCATAAACTAAACTGCGTTTTACTTCTAAGACCTTATTAACCGACTTCTAAAAGAAGAAGTTCTTAAATTCGAACGCTTTTGTTATGTACTTATGTCGATTACTTCTTAACAGCTTCACCGATTTGAGTGACATTTTTTAAATTATATTCAGAAAGTTGCTGCTGTGGTCTATAAATATTCTGGATGAAGTTAGTTCAGTAAAATCAAAGATGGCGCTGATAACATGGCGGACAAAAGATTAGTTTTATCTTATTTTCTCCAAAATTGGTACTGGGGAATTTTTGGGGTCGTACATAACGAATCTAAAATTATTTTGTCCAAAATTGATAAAAGAGGTTTTTGGTCGTGTGGATCTCGAATTTGGAAATATTTTTAAAAAATTCAATATGTCGGATCCAATATGGAGGATTAAAAATTTTACATCTTTTGATCTTGTCCAAAATTGATATAGGGGGTTTTTGGTGGTATGGATCTCGAATTTAGAATTATTTTCAAAAAAATTACATCCCTCGATTTTGTCCGAAATTGTTATAGAAGGGTTTTTTAAGTCTTAAGTTAAGAATTTAAAATTATTTAAGAAAAAATCAGTGGATCCAGTGTCGTGCACTAAAAATTTAATATCTCTTGATTTTCTTCTGGGAGTGTAAATAACGAATTTAAAATTGTAAAAAATATAATATGGCAGATGCAATATGACGGTTTAAAAATTATATTTCTGGGTTAGGTCTAAAATTGGTAGTAGGAAGTTTTTGAGGATGTAGATAACAAGTTTAAAATTATTTTTTCGAAATTCAGTTTGGTGGATTCAATATGGTGTGTTGAAAATTTTGCTTTATTCACTTTCTTTCAAAATTAGTTGAGTACCTTGATGCAGGTATTGTACGTAGAATAATTCGTTTTTAACTAGTAATGAATATATCCTTTTCAGCAGATCTTCCATAAAAATCTGCCTACATACTGAGTTACAAAATTGAAAAATACGACTTAAAATTAACAGTGCTAAAACTTTTACAATTTTTATTGGATCTAACTACTAACATACATATTTTTATTTCCTCTTTAGTAAGGTTCGATTAGTTATAAACATATGTATGGTGGTTTTATGTTATATTACTATAAGAGTCTCAAATTTCGCCCCTAGCCACTATTTAAATATTTTGTGTTCAAGAAAGTATATTGGGCTCTAACATGAGGTAAAGTTGTGAGCCAGAGTTTACCTAATCTATGAAACTAGTTCTAAAACTATTTTCTCGTTGCAGTTTTGAACAAATAACAGTTTTATTTCACTACATACAAATTATTTTTAATGAAAACCTCAATTTAATATTAAATTAGACTTATTATGATGAATAGCAGTAGTTCTAGAAATTTATTTATTCTTTTATGAAAATGTTTTGTTTTTCAGAAGGCACAATTGAAAATTAGCTTCTCTTGTAATCAGTTTGTTATCTCAATGTCTTAGAGGAAATTTATTTTAAAATTAAAAGCACAAAATTTAAATCTTTCCCAATCGCCATTTTCTAAGCAAAGTATCAAGTTTTATATTGGTTATTTTAATTTGTGGATAAGAATATTGTGTAAGTCTTTGTTTTATGTATTTTATATTAAATTTTAATTTTTTAAATAATTGTGGCTATTCGTCCGAGAAATTTATGATAAAAGAAATTGTTAATTATTTTTCACCTTACTATGTTTATCAACAAACCTTATTAGAAAAGGCGAGTTTAGGCTCGAAAGTTCTTTAAGTTTAACACGTATATAAGGTACGATTTTTAGGTATACGTTGATCTGTTATACAAATCATAGTCATAGGTTAAATATAGTAATCTCAATAATTAATCTTCAATAACCCAATGTGGGGTTACCAATCCCCCATCGGGTGGCTCCCCAGGCGGCGGATAGGGGCAAGCCTCCCAGGTATGGGTGGTATCGGAGAAATCAAATATCCGAGGCGGACCAAAATTGATATAGTAGCGTCCGACTTCAGCGAAGCGGCTACGAACAGCGTCTGACTCAGAATGTGCGGCTGAAAATTGAAACCTAGGAAAGCAACGGGAAAAAGTTTAGGTAGTTCTTTCCCCAGAATATCATTATGGCTCAAAACAAAACAATCAAGGTCCTCAGGCCCGGGCACCCCTTCAGTGGGGAGAAGGTGCGAAGAATCTCCCGGTCAGCTAATATCCTGAAAATGAATAACATAAATAAAATAGGCACATGGAATGTCCAAAGTATGTTTCAGGCCGGAAAGGCAACGATTAAAGATTAACATTTTGGGCATAAGCGAAATAAAATGGCCCGGAATCAGCCAATGCGCAGTAGACGGTAATCAGGTTTTTTACTCTGAAGAAGACAGCGCACATGACCAAAATGGAATTGGCTTAATAGTAACCAAAGAAATCAGTCAGTGTTCCGTTTTATACCAGTTTCGGATTGAGTTGCCGTTATTAAGATAAATTCAAGACCGTTCAAACTAAACATAGTGCACATATATGCATCAACCTCTGAAAGTAGCGATGAGGATTTGGAACAATTGTACAATGACATCACAAAGGTACTGAAACGAACACGCAAAGGAGAAACAACTGTAATAATGGGAGACTTTAATGCGAAGATTGACAAAGGAAGGGTCGAAGACGTAATGGGCGATTGTGGACTCGGAATAAGAAATGAACGAGGAGAGGCCTTAATTCAATTCTGCATAGAGATGCATTTCATAATCTCTAATACTTTAAACTTTCCCCTCGTCTTTTATATACTTGGAAGTCTTCAATTGACAGAGAAGGAAACATCGTCAGAAATCAAATCGACTTTATTTTAATAAACAAAAGATTTCGAAATGCTTTGACATCAATGAAAACATACCCCGGAGCACATGTTCCATCCGACCACAACTTACTGCTTGGAAATGTGAAGCTAAAACCCAAAAAACTTAAACGGAGACAGAATAACACACGAATATTTACACACAATTCAAAAAATGAGTTTATCAAGAACGATATTACTGAACATCTAAATAATAAGATCAATGAAATAAAAAAGAACATGACTGATGTAGAAATGAAATGGAATGCTGTCAAGAGCGATGACAGATCAAATCTTGGAGCTTATGGAAAAATGTGGACAATACAAGAATAAAGATCACACAAAATACAAGAATATCCACAAGGAGATTAAAAATAAAATAAAACTAGCAAAGGAATCTTGGCTGAATAAATAATGCGACGAAATAGAACTGTTAAACCGATTTGTTTAATCTACACAAAAAACTGAAAAAAACTGCTGGCGTAGGAAGAAAAACGGGTAGAGGGATTATTACGGACAACAATGAACTAGCCATTGTGGAAGCCGAGCATAAGGTTAAGAAATTGAAAGAATAAATGCAATCATTGTTCAATGGCAAAAAGAAAGGTGAACTTGCAGAAAAAGAAATAATAGCAGGGCCTCCTATCGAAAAGGAGAATTAACAAATTCAATCAGAAATCTCAAAAAAGAAAAGGCCATAGGACCAGATGTAGTTTGTGGTGACTGGCTTTAACTAATCCAAGACCATTTAGATATCTTAACCAACCTTTTTAATCATATTTATGACACAGGAAATATTCCTGATGACTGGCTAGTTCCGTCATTTATTCCTATCCCGAAAAAAGCCACAGCCAAAAAATGTGGGGATTATAGATACATCAGTCTTATGAGCCATGTTCTAAAGGTATTTCTTAAATTAATACATGGACGAATATACCCCAAAACTTGAACAGGACAATAGCGATACGCAGTTTGGTTTCAGGAACGGCTTAGGCACAAGGGAGGCGCTATTTAGTTTAAATGTTTTAATTCAGCGTAGTCGTGATGAAAATTGGAAACAAAAATCATTTTTTCAGGTGGAGGAAAAGGAATCAAAAATTCCAAATTCTTCGGGGTGTTCGGCAGGATTGTGTGTTATCCTCACTACTCTTTAAGATCTATTCATAAAAACTATTTCGGGAAGCTCTTGAAGAGGTAAAAGACGGTATATCTCTAAATGGGGTTTTGATCAATAATCTGAGATATGCAGATGATACTGTCCTTCTTGCAGACACAGCTGAAGGACTTCAAAAACGAAATGGTAGATGAGATCTGTGAAAAATAAAACATGCAATTGAGTATAAGCAAAACAAAGGTTATGATAATAAGCAAAAACGGCTCCAAAATGTACAATTTCGCGACAGAGGTTCTCTTATTAAAACAGTATCATCTCTCAAATATCTGGGCGCGCAAATACATGATAAGTGGGGGCAAATACAATAAATAAAAATACATATCGAGAAAGTCAGAGCCTATTTCAGTCGCATAAAAACACTATTATGTAATATGAAACTTAATCTACAACTAAGAACTCGTTTACTAAAATGCTACAGATTCTCTATATTGCTCTACGGTGTAGAATCTTGGACATGAACAAAGGCTGCATGTAAACGATTTGAGGCTTTTGAAATGTGGTGTTGCCGTCGTATGATGAGAATATCTTGGACACATCACGTAACCAACGAAACTGTCCTGCAGCGCATGGGAAAGGAGAGAGAAATCATGAGGACCATTAAAGAAAGGAAGTTAGCATACTTTGGATATATAATGTGTAACCAAAAATACGAACTTCTACAATTGGTTATGCAAGACAAGATGGATGATAAGAGAGGTCCCGGAAGACGACGAATTTCGTGGCTATATAATTTGCGACAATGGACCGGAAAGACATCTACCGAATTATTTAGAGTCGTTGTCAATAAAGTAATATAAGCCAGAATGATCGCCAACGTCCACTGAGGATAGAGCACAGGAAGACGAAGCTCTAGAAGATAGCAATGTGTTAAATTAGGTTTAAATTAGTTTTTTTTTGTCTGAATCATAACGTTTTAATGTCGAAACACTGGTTAAAGGCCGAGATAAATTTCTACCAAAAAATCAAGGTTTCTTTCATAGAATAACAAATCATATTTTTAATGTTTACTCGTTACTGTTATTGATAGAAGTAACAGCATGAATCATTAAGGTTAAATTTGAGTTCTGGCAGTTTAATTATTTTTATCATAAACCTGTAAAGCTAATGGGAAGGGTGACTGCTCCAAAGGCAGGATGATCTAGGTTTGAACCTAGGTAGATTAGCAATGTTAATTTAAACCTTAATTGTTAATTTAGACTAGTATTAATTTTAGTTAACTTTACTTTTTAGAGTTACATTTTATTAATATTGTATTTTGTTTTTTTTTACAGGTATATATACTATGGATATAACTTGAATGCTGCTTGGTTCTAATGTTTAACTAGATTTAGCATTAATTTATTTATTTTTGTTATTATTAAAATAATATTATATAAATAACCTTTGGTACTTTACGAGTTTAATATTTTTCTATATAAGTGGAAAATAATATTTATTATAAATTCCTTAAGTTAAATTAAGAAATATTTTTCATTTATAAACGTTCGTGAGTTGCAGCTATAGAGGCACTAAATTATCTTATAATTTTAGGAATAATTACTGTTTAAAATCATTTCAAGAATTGTTTTGTTAGTCTTGAATAGTAAATTAAGGCATTTGTTGTAAGTTGGCAAGTAAACATCATTATAACTTAATCTCTTGGAATAAAATTTCATATTTATTATTTGTATTTGATTAAATCTAAAATAGGTTCCATGTTTTTAAATAATTCATCTAAAATATATGTGCAAGCACCAGATATTTTGAAGAGTATTTAACATCTATATATTTAGATTTTTACAAATACATAATAATCCACTACTTGCAAAAATATATTATTTTTTCATTAACACACTTACAGAAAAATAATGGGTTAAAAGAATAACCTAGTATTCCCTTTAGCCTATGTAATTGATAGACATCCAGAACTTAAAAGTATATGACCTATAAATACATTTTTATTTATCCCAAGATTAAAATTCAAATATATCCCGAGCTGCAATTTAAAATTTAAGGAATGTGTTGCAAATTATCCAACTAATTGCCTCATAATATACCCTGATGGGTCAGACTTTTGGAAAATTTTTAAGAGGTTATGGCGCCGTTAAAATGGGAAAAATTTACTTTATTAAACTCGACGACTGTAACGAAAAATATAGAATTTAGTTACCTAATTTTGGTGTAGATTGATCAAATTAACTAATGAAACACACAGGTGAACACTGATTTTATTCTTTAACAATTCTACACGACTTCCAGTACGGCCAAAATGTCAATAATCCCCTTGTCAAAATGTATATTTCAAATCATTGGAAAAATATTCGACACGACGTATCCCTAAACTTCAATATTTTTCACCCAAAACTACAACGGAAACATGAAAAATTTACAGATACCTATGAATGGCAAGAATATTCATACTAAAAACCCGCTTGAAAACTTGACTCTAGTTAAGAACTATACCGATCGATGGCGAGAGACATACAATCTTTTGAGA
The DNA here is from genome assembly GCA_034092305.1 of Diaprepes abbreviatus. NCBI lineage: Eukaryota > Metazoa > Arthropoda > Insecta > Coleoptera > Curculionidae > Diaprepes > Diaprepes abbreviatus. The sequence goes on along the minus strand of JASJET010000043.1, from coordinate 5,497,186 downwards.
AAACCCAGGTCCAAATAAAACAGGTGTAAAAGTAAAAAAGAGGCTGTTACATCGTTTTACTGTTATATTTTACATTATAACAACGAAAATGTCTGCAGGTTGGACATCCTGTCGACGCATCTCGGAATGTAGATTTTATATAGACATTTTCGTTACAGCAACACAGATGAATTATGAGTTGGTCGAAACAGGTATGAAGAGAAAACTAGAGATGGATTCACAAGGTATCTTTTTTTTCTATTTTCCTTTAATGTCCTGAGCGCCTTTACGATCGTAAAAGATTTTTTTATATCTTGCTGTTACTTGTTAACCTAATTTTATAGCTATAGAAGACTACTTTATACCTCTCTGAAATTTTAATTTTTAGGTTTCTCACTACTCCAGTGTATGCACAGATGTCTTTTGATTGTTATTATGTTAGTCTGGCATCAAGAATGTCTGCAGGTTTAACATTCTAAAGATATTGACTAAAATCTGATTGTCGGGACTTTTTTTTTTGTTTTTAATTTATTGTTACGATCTTTCGGTTAGGTTGTATCTCTAGTCGTTATCAAGTATAAACTGAATGTTTTGTCTTAAGACTACGAGCTTATATAGGGACTGTGTCCAGTGAAGCGTAAAGTTTCGTTTTACTGTACACACCTCAATGATTTTGTTACAAAGTAGTGGTTGCCAAACATTAGGTATCTCAACGCTCGGTTTACTGAAGATTTCATTATTGTTTTTAATGTAAGCTGCTTCTACAAATTTTCTTTTTTTCATGTTTGGTTCCATATATATTGCCGTAGCTTCAGACCATTTTATATGGTGTGTTTATCCTAGACGTGTTCTGCAATTCCTTATCTTGACATTTCCCCTTTTTGTGTTTAAGTTTTATGTTCCTTAATCCTAACTTCTAATGGTCATTTGGTTTCTCCAATAACACACTCACATAAAATTTTGTAAACACATTCTTTCTTATCGGTAGTTTTTGGTTTTGTTTTTGTTAAATGACCTCTAAGTATATTTCCTGATTTAAAGGCTGCTTTATTTTATAACTACTGGAAATTCATCTTATCTTCTCCGAAGTTCCTTCAATGTAAGGAATTCTAAAGAAGGAATGTATTTCTTGCTGTCCAGTGTTCGTTGTTCTAAAGTTATTTGTAACATCGTCAATTAGTTTTAAAGGATTATCATTCTGTTGTAAATGGGATTTGATATTTCCTATCTCCTTTTCTAGTGAATCGGCATTATTACATAGAACAGAATGATTAGAACTATGATTAACATATTGTCCAGTATGTGTTGGCTTTCTGTATGCTGAAGTTTTAATAGTTTCGTTTGAACGGTTCACCATGACATATAGGAAGGGTAATTGATCATTTACTTCTTTTTCCATGGTAAACTTAATTGTAGGTCGAATGGTGTTTAAATGTGTCAAGAAATCATTAAGTTCCTGATCATTGCCCTTCCATACGATGAAGGTATAGTCGACGTATGTCAACCATACTTTCAGTTTTACTGTTGCCGTTTCTATGGCATGAGTTTTGAACCATTCCATATATATATATATATATATATATATATATATATATATATATATATATATGGGCGACGACTTGAAAGTAAGCACTGATATGTCTTGTAATTTAGATTTTATAGACAGTTGTTGTCTGTAATTTTATTCAAAGTTCCTTATAGCTCCACTGATGATATTATTAGGTGTTTGAAACTAGTGGGGGGAGTTGGATCCATAGACAATAAGCTGCTGTCTTGCAAAAGCTCTATGATTTAGGGCCATTTATAATATTTTTCTACGAAGCAACTTTTGTGGCTCTCTATGCGGTATATAATTGTAAGAATTTAGAAAAAGAATACAAAATGAAGAATGTATGATTTATTATGTGATAAAAAAGATTTCAGCGTTTTTGATTTCTTTAACTGACCATTTGATCGATTTTAATCGACAGGCAAAATGAAAAATCAAATCCAATATGACATATTGCTTAAAATTTACCATTGTTTGGACAATTTGAATAAAGCCTTGCCAAGATGCTACCTACAAAGTCGTTAATGCCCGACCAAATTGACTTATCTCCACGTATTTATTTTTCCATGTTCTAACGAAGATAATAAATTTGGCAACGTAATTTTATGTAAAATTATACATTAATTTTTCATAGCACACAGGTAAGAAGTTGAACTGATGAATAGTTAAAATCCTTACATCGAAGGGGATATGCTTGTAACATAGAAAGGAAAACTTGAATGTTACGTTGCGTGCTCAGGATACTGCTTTAAAACGTAACGTGTTTACTTTGAACTGTACGCTTCGGGGTTAAAGCACTTTAAATCTTGTCAGCAGCAGGTGTATAAAATGATTGCCTCCTAAAAACCTACTATTTATTTATTTATCCATTTACTTTATTATTTAAAAGTTAGGTTTTATACGGCTTAACTAATGATGGAATTTCCCAGGGGTCTACCTTAGGGTTCTATTCATTTTTAATGTTAATTCATTTCCTATAAAAGATGAAAATAGAAATTTAAGAAGGGGTTAGATAAAATAGGACGTTGGTAGATACATACATAAATAGATACTTTATTGACTACATTCCATACAGTTAATGGTACACTATATATATATAAATATATATATATATATATATATATATATATATATATATATATATATATATATATATATTGTATCATAGGTTTTCACGGATGGTGAAATTTGTACTTATGTATTTCTGGTTGTCAATCCGTTCGTCAGTAGAAAAATCTTCACGACTTTTCACCAACATCTCAGCTGGCATTTTCAAGTGATTTTCCCTCGACGGCTTTTTATAGTTTGGCACTTGCGCAGGTTATACCTTGGTACTGCCTGATTGATTTCCTCGCTTCTCTAGGTCTGTGCCTCATCTCGGCTTGCTGTCCTGTTTCTCTAGTGTGTTATTTTTGGTTCGGTTTTGAGTACGGTTTTCTATGTATTTGAGATGTTTTGTGCATCATCTCTCTTATTAAAGTTTTTAGTGCCTTCCATTTCGAGAGCTTCTCTGATCAGGCGCGTTCTATCGTGCTTTATGGGTGCGATCTGTTTGTTCCCTGACAATTTATGGTGTGTCCTGTCTCCTAATGATGTTGGAATAAAGCTAATGTGGTTTACTTTTTTATTATGCTATTTTTATGTTCCTGGCCCTGGTAGAGATTCTTCTGTTTGTTTGGCCATTGTATTCTTTTTCATAGTCACTAAATGGGATGCTGTACACTTCCTAGTTTTCCAATAGTATTTTTTCTTTTGAATTGCCCAGTAATTTGCGTATTGTTGTTTGTGGCTTGTAAATTATGCATATGTCATGCTTCCTCAGAATTCTTCCAATTACATCTGTTACACATTTTATATATGACAGTGTGGTTTTTGCTTTGGATTTATCATCTTCTTGTTTTTTCTGTGCTATTGCATTTGTTTTCTGTTTGATACCTTTCGAATATTGTGTTTTTTGTAGTTGTTTTGTTTTAGAGCTGTTGTGATATTGTCGAGTTCTTCTTGGAGGTTCGTGGGTTTGGTTAGTTGCAAGGATCTGGAGATCAGTGTCTTGACGACCGATTATAACTGTGACAGATGGTGGTGAGATTCGGCATTCAGGTATCTGTTTCTTCAAGTATGCAGTAACTCCCAAAACCATTCTAAAAGAGGACATTATCGCCAATATTGAGGCCAAGCTTTACCAAAAGTCAGAAGGAGAAGTAGAAATAATACGACAGGAGGTAACTCGCGTACTAAGAACCAGTAAACCATCAACGCTAAACATAAAACGCTCAGAAATAAAAGTAAAAAATGATCTTAAAAACAACAAAAAAATCATTATCCTAGCAGCAGACAAAGCGAACGCCACTGTAGTCATGAACACCGAAGAATATAAAATCAAGATGATAGAAATTTTTCAAGACCCCACCTAAAAGTAGGTTACGAGAGATCCAACTACATATCTCGTTTTGGTATAAAATTGTTGACCAGACACATATGCAGTAGTGGTAGGTTAAAATGGGCAATGAACACCTTCCAACCATTTAAAACAACAGGAGTTGGGTAATAAGCTCGGTCCTGCTCCAGCGAGGGCAGGAAGAGATTTTACCAAACATAGTACGCATCAGTCAAAGTAGCCTGGAATTGGGTTACATATCAGAAATATGTAGAAGGGCCAAGGTCCCTTTATTCCGAAAACGGGGAAAAAGGACACTACACACCTTAAATCCCTGCGACCCAACAGTCTTACATCGTTTATTTTAAAAACGATGGAGAAAGCAGTAGATAATTATATCAGAACAGAAATTCTTGTACAGGTACCACTGTACCCTAATCAACATGCGTTTCAAGCAGTTAGTTCTATAGAAACTGCACTGATACAATTAATAGATGAGATTCAAGAACCACTGAACTGCAATATGTACTTTTCTTGCTATAGAAGGAATTTTTGACAACACTCCTCAAGAGGCAGGCAAAAGAGCACTTGATGATAGGGGAGTGAACGAACGACATCCAAATGAATAGCGTAGAATAGCAGAGACAGAGATAAGACAAGATACAATCGCCCTCTGTACCACCAAAAGATATGCTCCGGGGGGAGTAACCCCTCCACTTATGTGGAGCTCAATTGTAGATCGATTCCTGTGTAATCTGAGTGACCTTGGCATATCTTGTCAGTGCTATGCCGATGACGTGGTCGTGTGATATAGTTCAAAGAGGCCTTGAATACACTAAGAAATGGTGTCAGATGATGGGACTAAAAATCAACTCTACCAAAACCTCCTTAGTAGCCTTCACAAGTACAAGAAATTTCACTCTGAAAACCATCAAAATGAATGGGAACATTATTGAGTGGAAGTCAGACGTTAAATATCTGGAACTGATCCTAAATAGTAAACTCCTCTGGAACAAGCACGAAAAAGAAGTAACTAACAACGCACACAGTTGAGTCGCAAAACTAATGGAACAGAAACATTATTGCAAATCTCAACAAGAAACCCATTAAATGGTATACAGTTGGTTCCAAAACAACGGAGGGAACTGGAAAAGGAGTGTATGGACCCGGTACCAGACATTACGAAAACTTGGATAAGTCACCAAGCATTATCCAGGCAGAAATACATGTCATTAGGATATGTATTCAATTCAACAAGGAAAAAAACTATGGCGGCCGAGAGATTATCATCATGTCGGATAGTCAAGCAGCCATCATTGCACTGAGCTCTCAAGTATTCAGCTCCAAGATGTTCTGGAAATGCCTAGAGGAATTAAATAATTTTAGTAAGAATACATCGGAGTTGAGGGGAATGAAATAGTAGACAGGCTCGCGAAAAAAGGGGGCTGAGACACCATTTTTGGAGCCAGAGCCTTTTTGTGAAACCAGTAGCAGCATAACGCTGGAAGAACTAGAATTAGAAGAAGTAAACAGGTGATCCAATTATTGGATGGAGCTACAAGGATTGAAACTAGTGAATATACTTCTTGGGAACTATCACCAGAAGAGATTCAAAGAATGCGTAAGCCTAAGTAAAAACCAAACCAGATTTCTGACAAGGATACTGACGGGGCATTGACACCTGAAGGGACACCTGAAGAAACATCAGTAGAAGGAGAAGAGTGCAGATTTTGTGAGAAGGAGGACGAAACCTTTATTCGTATCCTTTCAGAGTGCAGTTCTCTAGAAAACACTAGGGTTTGGTTCTTGGAAGCACACCAAATAGAAAAAGATGAACTACCTACCTCGAAGCCGTCCAACTTCCTAAGGTTCCTGAGGGAAATAGGACTAGTTAGACCGGTTAGGTATCTCTTACGATTTGACAGCAGTAGGGAGGCACATACTATTAGGTCGCAGTGTACAAAACCCAATTCTACGCACATACATACAGGCCTGTTGACAAAATTTTGGGGAATACAAGATTCTTCCCCATCCTAAATGTATTTTGTATGTTAAATGACATGTTAATCAATTTGAGCTGAATTGCAACTATCCTCAGTACAGCACTAGAAATGGAGGTGCCGTTAAAGTTTCCAAGCACCTCACTGTACTGTATAAAAAAATCCGACTTATATGTATTCCAAACTGTATAATCACCTTCCAGATGCTTTGAGAAAAGAATATAATTTTAATAAATTTAAAGCTAGTCTAAAAATATTTTTAATTGCTGTCTGTTTTTATAACCTTCAAGAATTCTTTTATAAATTAATTGATTCAAATATCGAAGGATATTGTGTATTTTGATTATTTTTTCTTTTGTAACATGTGTCTTTCTATATTTACATTGATTCCTGACTGGCCTATATCACTTTGTGATCTCTTGGATAATTCTTGGCTATTCCATATCTGATCACTGAAATTAACAGCCGCCAAACTCGATTGACAGTGATTAGAAACCCACTTTAAACTGTAAGTCTGGTGGCTAAATGGTCTCCGTTACCGATGCGACTTTATATCAAATCATTTACTTTCTGTTTTTCGTTTACATAAGTATGTTTTATTTTTTACAGTATGTAATATAATGTAAAGGCTGAAAGAAATAAACTTAATACAGCATACATAAGGTAAACACAAAAACATAAAACCACATTCCAAAGAAAAAAGGATAGGTTTATAAATTAGCAATACAAACCCAGAATTATACTAATTTTATGACCCTCGTTGGCTTTTAACTTCCTCAAATGCGGAATTCTTGAACACTGCTTACTCATGGATATTGTTCTCGTAACATTTTCGCATAAAAATTAGAGGATCAGATTTATTATGCTTGACAGAAAGGGCAAAGCATTAACCCAAAATATTTTCCTGGCCGGTCGTTAATGGTAAAGAATAACCTAAAAATGTTTACAAGGTATAAAATTAGTTACCCGGCAAAATAAATCACATGAAAAAAAAAATACCTTACAGTAAGCAGGGTAAAAAATCCAGAAATATCGGATCTTTACTAATTAGTACAAAGGCTATATTCTTATGTAGTATTGTAAATGGAAGTTATATTACAATAAAGTGTGACTAAAAACAGAGTAATAATTACTTTATACCCAATTAATATTAAAGTTTATCCAAAACTTCATGTAGACAATAATAAAAGGGCCATCAAAAGTGTGTTAAACCGAAGTGGTGGCAACCGAAGACTATAGAATAGTTGCACGCACCTGACTCTCTCTCTCTCTGGTTTATTATTATTATTGCAAATCTGTGACCCTGTTGTCGATCTCTGAGTAGTTCAACACTTGCACTCCGTTGAACGAAAAGCAACCTATTTTCGATATTTTAAATGTAGCAGCTGAGGTCTCTCCTTTATGAAATAAAGTGAAGGATGAGGTTATCTCCTGGACGTTTCCCTCGGTGGTACATTTATGACATTTTGATAAGGAGTTGGGTTTTTATGTTTATTAATAGAAATTCTAATATCTTCAGCGCAATATCCGTTGCCTCTCAGAGCATTAATCACTTTGTCTGTTTCTGATTTCAGTGATTGTTCATCACATATTAAAAGAGCTTTATGTACCAAAGAATTTATGATGTATCGTTTTTGAGAAGGATGATGGTGTGACGTTGCATTGAGATATCGATTTGTATGTATTGGTTTTCTGTACACAGAATGTCCTAATTTACCGTTATGCCTTAATTAATTCTAGTAGGTTAAAGTCCATGCTGTTATTTCGTAGTATGTCCGATATTATGGAAAGCGAATCATTTATAGGAACATTTGTATACAGGAATTTCACATCAAAACTGACCAATATGTCTCTAATCCCTGAAGATACCTCGTGCAATCATAGGTGAAACGTCAGATAATAATTCCAATTTGACACTGTCTAAACCCATGAATCATGATTTTCTTACTGGGAAGTTGTTTGACTAATTTCTATTTCCAGGAAAAGGGAAAATTCTACATCCAAGATGGACTGCCGATGGGATTCTCACTATCAGCGGTGGTCGCAGATATTTTCATAGAATGGTTCGAGATTTTTGCAGTTGAATCGGCAATTAAGAAATCAAAATTATGGCTTAGATACTTAGACGATACCTTTATTAACTTCAAAACTTCCCTTCTCATTCCAATAATATCAGTCCAACCTTAAACTCACCATGGAAATAGAAATACAAAATAAACTACCTCTCTTAGATATTTTGATCGGAAGAAATGGCAGACAAATTCGAACCTCAGTTAACAAAAATCCACACACAGAACAATACCTAAACTATTCATCCAATCACACCAACAACACCAAACGAGAAATTATAAGAAATATCGTAGATAGAACCTGAACACTCTGAAACTCTAACAAGGACTTGATGAAAGAGATAGATCACATTAGAAATGGCCTGACAGCCTATGGATACCCAGGATATCTGGTAGACAAAATTCTGGAACAACGCAGAAATAGGACAAGATCGACAACGAACGAAGAACGGAAATCAGTATTGAATATCCCCTATGTTGGAGATATTTCGGGAAAAGTTAGAAGAATAGTAAAACGATATAAAATCAACGTTGTTTTCAATTCTAGGATCAAATTAACAACTCATAGGGACATGAAGAACTATATGTATCAGATACCATGTGAATGTAATATCTCATACGTTGGTGAAACAAAGAGACCCCTTGACGTAAGAATCAAAGAACACCAAAAATACACATCTCGAGGAGAAACAGAAAAATCTGGTGCTGCCAACCAAGCCTGGACTCTGGACGCCACATAAAATTGTCTGAAGCTCAAATTCTATACCGAGAACAACACAACAGAAAACAGAAATTCAAAGAAGCTGCGGTTATATATCAGAACCCGTATTGCTTTATTATGTAAGAGAAGTGTGGAAATCACTTCTTAATAATTGCAAATTAAAACTAAATGCAGCGTAAATGGGACTTTGGCGTAGCTTGCATTGCGGCACTCATCTCAGTCACACTCCACTGCATTTACTTTAATATAAAGAGTTGTATAGCACTAGCTGAAACGTCGTGATATTCAACCAAAAAAATAAAGACAGTGGAAGTCCAGCAGATATTTACTTCTTCGCAGGAAACATCGTTGTCTACGACCTTCAAACAAAATCTTTTTTATATAATAGTATAAATTTGTGAGATAACTCTGCTTGTATGATTTCACGCTGCAACCACTATTATTTGAAAAATTGTTTGATTTTCCAAGATATTCTAGATGATGATAAACTTTTAATAAAAAAAAAATGATTTACTTTCCATAACAATTTGAAATAATAACACTGCACAACAGCCAAAATGTATTTAGAATAAAATTGACTAAATCTTACTATTCTGGCTGCTAAAACCGAAACTAAACTTACCTTTTTAATTAGTTCAAGTTTTAGAGATACGTGATGTCATGTCTCCCTATATATTAACGTTGTAACCGCAAGAATGTACGTGGTAATTTGTATTGTTATAACAATAGAGGCGTATGACGCACTAACGAGCGTTTGGTCTCAAAAACCGGACAAAAAGGAGAAATGCAAATTATACAAGTAATCATCGAAATTATTTTTTTTGTATACCTGAGTAATCGTACTATCATAAAAATATGGTAAAGTGGCCCCTCCCCGCCTCTACGCTCCGCATATTTAATTAAAATCTAAGCTTCGTTCAATACGCAGGTATTCGTTTTTGATAGATTTTTTTTAGACTGTTTGTTGTTTGGTATTTTGTAAAGTGAATATTAAAAAAAAATTTGTGATGGAATCTGAAGAACAAGGTATGTATTTAATTTTAATATATATTATTTAAAAATATAATGACTGTTTAGTATTCTTATGGACCTAAAACAATATGCAAGAAAATTTTCTATTTTTTTGTTTTTCTTTTTAACTAATTAGTGTTTTTGAAAATGTTCCGAGCTAGGTCGGGCTATAATTCTTTTTTTATAATAAACTATAGACCTTAGCCATATCATAACAGTCAAAACATTTTCCACATGTTTCCACCTCTTAAAAAAACCGCTTTGAGTTCCACAATTTTTTTTTGCAATAATTTTGGTTATTTTTTACTTACATACATATTTTTTTTCCTATAGATACAAATTTGAAATCAAATGTTATTGAGGTATATCGTAAAACGATACACATGCTTTTTAAACAAAGCACATCCAGCACACTTGAAGATAAGGTATCATTTATGGAACGTAAGCTTTGCGAAACGATGAAATGTCAAAACGAGTACCATACCTTAAATCACGATTTAAAACATTTTAATATTGATTCGAAGAAATGATGGATTATGAAGAAAGATTTTTGGAAAAAAACGAGAAATGGCTTAATACATCAATACCAGTACATAACTGGGCCACGAATTCTACGGGACGCCCCAGGAAGCATTTCCAAGAATTACATGATCGTACTAAACGACAAAATATAAAAGACCTCCGCGAACAAGTACCTGTTGAGCAGCTTTCCTATGTAGCCAGCGTAAGTCAACGAATGTCTGGAAATGCCGCGGCCTCTAAACTTATAATAGATGCAACTTCAACACCAACAAGAGCCAAACTTTACAGGAAGGTAATAAATACTGCTCAGAAACCGAAAGTAAAAAATTACACACCTGAACAAGCTTTGCAAATCTTTGTTGAAGATGACTTTACAAGGAGGCAGTGGGAGTTGTTACACGATTCCAATAAGGGTATATTTCCTTGGTATACTCTAATTAGAGAAGCAACGAAACTCTGCTATCCAAAACAAGAGTCAATCCCAATTACGGAGACGAGTGTTGAAGTTGTGCTTCAGGACCTACTTGATCACACAGTAAAGAGATTTTGTTTTTATCTTGAGATAGATTTTTTATGGGAAAACGTACAATTACCCTCAACATATAAAACGATACCCATTACGTTTTTTTAATATTACTCCCCTCCCCCTCCCCATCCTGAGTCAGCGCCCCTTCACCCGATTGGTAAAATAACGCCAGAAATGAAATCGGAGAACCTAAAAATATATAAAACGATACCCATTACGTTTTTTAAATATTACTCCCCTCCCCTCTCCACCCTAAATCAGCGCCCCTTCACTCGATTGGTAAAGTAATGCCAGAAATGAAATCGGAGCACCTAAAAACATATAAAACGATAACCATTACGTTTTTTTAATATTACTCCCCTCCCCCTCCCTACCTTAAGTCAGCCCTCTTCACCCGATTAGTAAAATAATGCCAGAAATCAACCCTCAAAAACCCCCGGATACTGATTTTGACACGTCTAGAGTCAAAAACAACGACGTTATTAATTTTGTCCGGTTTTTGAGGCCAAATGCTCGTTAGCGCGACGTTGCGAAATATACGAACCCCCCATATATGGAGTTCCAATCCCCCACGGCTTAAAATAACTTTTTAAACCCATGTCAAGCGACCTTTATATCAGCTTTGTACTGAAGACCCCCTTGTATACAAACAAATGACAAACACTACTATTGCGAATGTTATGGAATTGAATAGAAAATTCTCGAATATTCTCTAAACATGTAGAAGCCGTATTTTGGTATATAAGCAGTTACAAAGCGTAGGTATTAGTCAGTCGAAGTTAGTGAGTCGAATCGAATAGTTGAGATTGTAAGATGTCTCGAAAGTGTGTAAACAATCCAGATTATTATGTTTGTGGTGAGGTGACTTTTGCGTCTCAGAAGCGGGCTATTTCCCCATTAATAAAAAAGGCATATCAGCTTTATTTCGGTTGCGATACTGGAGATCAAGATAAATAGTGGACGCCACATATATGCTGTAATCCATGCGCTTCAATTTTAAAAAACTGTTTAAATAGTAAAAAACGATCTCTGCGGCTTGCTTTCTCAATGATCTAGAGAGAGCCTTCAAATAAGGTTAATGATTGCTATTTATGCATCATACCTCGTGTTGGACAAGGCGCAGGTATATCCAGGAAGAACAAGTCGGTTTTCAACTATCAAAATATATCATCTGTCATGAGACCTGTGCCTCATATTGACGACCTTCCTATTCCAGAACCCCCAGAAACGAATCAATCAATTAGAATTAAACGATCTTGTGAGAGAATTAGAACTTCCAAAAAAGTAAAACAGAGTTACTAGAATCAAGATTGGAGCAGTGGAACTTATTAGAAGATGATGTTTCAGTATGTGTTTTTCGTAAAGGCCATAAGGGCCTAGCACCGTTTTTAACATGGAAAAGAACTTGGTTTCCTGCAATAATATTAGCGGTTTACTGGCGGCTTTAAATATAAATTACAAGCCAGAGGAATGGAGATTTTTTATAGACAGTTCACCATAGAGTTTAAAAGCAGTACTGCTGCATATGGGAAATAATTTACCGTTTATTCCTGTTGAATATGGGGTAAACCTAAAAGAATCATATGACAATACGAAGTAAATATTGAAAAGTATAAAATTCGATGAGCACCAAAGACAGATCTGTGGCGACTTAAAGGCGATTGCAGTTTTACTTGGGTGCAGCTAGACTAAATTCAGTTTTGCTATTTTGTGTGTGAATGGGACAGTCGGGCAAAGGCATTTCGGTTCAGGAGAAAAAACTGGTCCGTTCGACAATCATGAAGGTGAAAAGAATCTACAACATATGCCATGGGTAGATTCCAAGAATATTTTGTTGCCACCTCTACATATTAAATTGGGCCTTATGAAAAACTTTGTTAAAGCACTGAATACAGATGGGCTAGCTTTTCAATACCTGCTTCAGAAATTCCCAAGGCTAAGTGAATCAAAAATTGATGAAGGTTGTTGGGTCACAGATTTGAAATATTTTGAAAGACAAAAATTTTGACAGCACTTATCAGATATTGAAAAAATACTTGGAATGACTTTCGCCTCGTGGTCACTAATTTCTTCGAAAATAAAAAAGCTGACAATTACGTTACTCTTGTTGAAAATATGCTGTCATCGTATCAAAAAATGGGTTGTAATATGTCTCTAGAAACCCATTTCCTACACTCACATCTAGACTTTTTCCTGACAACTGCGGAGTCGTAAGTGATAAGCACATCGAACACTTCCATCAGGATATATCGACAATGGAGAAAAGGTACCAGAGAAAGTGGAATGCTTCCATGCTAGCCGACTATTGGACACTTTTTAGAATTGATCCAGAAACATTCCACAAAAGAAAAGCAAAAAGGCAGGATATTTAGTGTTTTTTTAAGTGTAAAATTATGTATTTTTTATTATTTTGTTGAAAATAAAATAAAAAGCTTATTCTGGAAAATTGCAAGTTTTTAATTTCATTGCCATTTGTGTGTTCAGTGCCCCAAAATTAATAAAAAAATGCACCTTTCATTCAAAATACAACAAACAAACTAAAATTTGTTGCGTACTATGCAGTGTGTAAAAAATACAGTAAAATATTTCAGTGACTTTTCTTATTCACCTTGAACACCTATGTTAAATTTTCTCCTATAATTAAATAATTTTGTACTTCTAATTAATCGTTTTATAATAAGTAATTTATGATGCAGCTGAATTTAGGTCAGCTTGAATAATAGCTTCATAGTTTAAAGGATTTACTAAGTTTGAAAGCGCGAAATCCGATAAGAACGAAAGGCACGTATAGCGACACCGTGAAATGATTTTCAGTCCATTTAGCCCAAAATTAGGTGCGCCTCTCTTCGACCTTATCATAAAATAGGGAAACAAAGTGGGTATCTTGTTTACCTACTCTGATTCTGCATATTTTATATTAATCTCTTAATAAATAAATAAAAATAGAAGTGTTTTTTATTAATGTATTTTCTCTTAATATTAACTATCCATATACTTCACAGGAAATATTTTTATATATTTTTTTTGGTACCTTTTTAAATTTAATGTTACTGATACAAGTAAATATCTGGAATCTTGAATTGTTGACTAACTGTATTAATGTATTTTCTCTTAATATTAACTATCCATATACTTCACAGGAAATATTTTTATATTTTTTATGGTACCTTTTTAAATTTAATGTTACTGATACAAGTAAATATCTGGAATCTTGAATTGTTGACTAACTTAATACACTTATATGCAGTAGGCTACATATATATATATATATATATATATATATATATATATATATATATATATATATATATATATATATATATATATATATATATATATATATGAAGTAAAATGCGAACTCGCGCTCGTAGATGCCATACAGTGAGCTTTGAAGATGGTGAATGAGATTTCGCCGAGGCGTCGGCTGCCTTGCGGTCCTGAAAGGGACTCAGCACATACACGGGATGTCCGAAAGCCTTCGATTGCATATATATATATATATATATATATATATATATATATATATATATATGTATATATATATACATATACATATATATATATATATATATATATATATATATATATATATATATATATATATATATATATATATATATATATATATATATATGCATATATATATATATATATATATATATATATATATATATATATATATATATATAGCTTACTGCATGTTTTTTAAAATATTTCTGATATTTGTTTATTCTAAAAATCTTGCAATCATGTGATTTCGAAGTGCGGCCATATCACTGTATCAAGTTCTTTAGCCAAAATGTTCTTCTTCTTCCTTAACTCCTTCTGCCAATTATTTTTCCTTGCATAACAGGGTGTAGAAGACTATACTTTTCTCGATGTATAATTACATGTGCACAATATTCCGGCTTTCTGGATTCAATAATTATCAATTCTTTCTCTTTTTTCATTTGATTCAAGACAATGTAGTTTCGCATTCTGTCCATCTAGCTTTTTCGTAGCAATCTTCGGTAGCACCACATTTCAAATAACTCGATTTTCTTAAGGTCCATGACTCAACTTCGTAAAGAAGTACAAACAGCAAAGACTTGTGAGTACTCAGTAGCTATCCTGTTAAGATTCTTGATCAAGTGTGGCAGTATATTTTTGAAGCTCAAGTTTTGTCTTGATCGCCAACTTTGTACCCAAAATATAACTTGTAGACTTTTCTCACAAGGGGACACAAAGTCTTTCATTGAGCTTGAAGTGTTACTTCATTAGCACTGGATATATCCACATTATGCCGTTGTAGTACTGAAATCACATTCAGCAAACGTACAACTATATGCAGCTCCGTGTATGAATGAAATAAAATGCGAACAGTAATGCAAACCGCGTTCCAACCATATCCTTTCCGGGTTGGAGGTTGCAGAGTTTGGATAAATTGCTACAGAATACAATTTATCCTATTCTGCTATTGCATCTTACATGGAGGAATCCGTGAAAGCCGCATACGCTATCCGGCGGGAGGTCGGCGAAGCCGCGTTCAGGATTTGCATGCTTTCTTCCGATCTGTCCTTTGCACAGCCAGGTGCATGTCGGTACCCTGATGAGTCTAGTAGAGACTCTGTCGTATCACCGTGGCGGGGAGGGTAGGTTTTGACTTTCTTCTCGGTATGGTGGTACAGGTAGGCCATCATCTCAATGGTGGTGGAATAGGATAAATTATGTCTGTAGCAATTTATCCAAACTGTGCAACCTCCAACACGGAAATGATATGGTTGGAACACAGTTTGCATTTACCGTTCGCATTTTACTTCATTCATACACGGAGCTGCATATAGTTGTACGTTTGCTGAATGTGATTTCAGCACTGCAACGGCATAATCTGGATATATCCACTGCTATTGCATCTCACACGGGGGAATCCGTGAAAACCGCATAAACATATATATGCTATCCGGCGGGAGGTCGGCGAAGCCGCGTTCAGTATTTGCATGCTTCCTTCCATCTGTCCTTTGCACAGCCAGGTGCATGTCGGTAATCTGATGAGTCTAGTAGAGACGAAATATGTACCTCTGCCGTATCACTGTGGCGGGGAGGGTAGGTTTTGACTTTCTTCTCGGTATGGTGGTACAGGTAGGCCATCATCTCAATGGTGTTGGAATAGGATAAATTGTATTCTGTAGCAATTTATCCAAACTGTGCAACCTCCAACACGGAAAGGATATGGTTGGAACGCAGTTCGCATTTACTGTTCGCATTTTACTTCATATATATATATATATATATATATATATATATATATATATATATATATATATATATATATGACAGAAACTGTTCGGTTTGTTCTCACAGGATCGCGACCACATCGTTTACACACGGGGAAGATATCCAATACAGATCCTCGTATCCTCCGGTGACGGGCCGGCTGCTATATACCCGTTTTGTACGTCTGGTATTTTCTAGAAACATCGGGTATCAAGAGTAACAGAAGCGACGACATCATTCCTGTATACAGGGGCACTTCGATAAGTAGTTGATCCTTTCACGATTACGGGATATGGTCAAATTTGAAATTACATCATGTTTAATGGATATCTCTGTAATTTTAAGACGTAAGGTGTTGAGACTTCGTAGATCCGTTGTTATCCCTAGACGCCCTCATGCGATATTGCCAGATTGTGCATATTTTCCCTAAATTTAAACAAAAGGTAGATTTGTTAATGTCGCTTTCCGGCATGTTATAACAAGACAGTTTAATGGTTATAGAGGTAGAAATTATCGAAATAACACATTAGTTCGGCGAGGAGGATTTTCATGCAGAACAGTGTTGACTTAAAATTAGACCTAAAATGAAATTGCAGAGAAAATTGATAACGCCTGCCAGTGATCAAATATTATTTTTGTTTTACTTTCCAAAACCATTTATACGAAACATACATACATACTGCAATAGCCTGCACTTACCTGGTTCATACTACTGATATTTGTACTAAATACTTAGAAAATACATACATAATACATGCTATTGTGGTTAGAAATAAATATTTAACTAAATAGCCACGATAATGCTTACAAAATTTCGAAACATCCACAAAAATTTTAAAGTTTTGTGACGTCACTACACTAGAACTTAAAAAAATTAAGAATCATAATATAACATGTCAGTGCTTCTCTGGTAATTTTACTATAACCTCTGTTTATCACATTTCATGCGACAATATTGGATTAAATACAATTCATTGCAATTTACCCACTAAGTTTTCCATCCGAATGAAATTCCACCACGTCAAGGTGACACCACCGATTTTCGCAACAGATGTTGTTTTTAATGTTAATTTGGTTGAAAAAATGTTTTAAGTGCTATATAGTGTTTATGTGTTTTACTAGAAGAGGCAAAAAGTAAATGGGACAGACATACAACTGAAAAACTTTAAAATTCCATCAAAGTATACATATGGTTCCAGAACGACGAAGGAAACTGGACTAGGAGTGTATAGACCCAGTACCAGATATTACGAAAGCTTCCAGGCGAGAACACACGCCATCAGAAAATACATTCAATTCAGCAAAAAAAAACTATCGCGTACAGGAGATTATTGTCATGTAGGATAGTCAAGCAGCCATCAGTGCGCTGAGTTCTCAATTAATCAGCTCCGAGGTGGTCTGAGATGACTGGAGGAACCAAATGAATTATGTAGGAGTAATAAAATCACCCTCTTGTGAGTACCGGGACACACCGGGGTAGAGGGGAAAGAAATAGTAAACAAGCTCGCCAGAAGGGGGACCGAGGCACCATTTCTGAGGCCTAGACTTTTCTGTAGAATCAGTAGTAGTATAATGCTGAAAATACCAAAAAGAGAGGAAAAAAGCCGGAGGTCGGAACGGATCTGCAATGAATGAGACAAGCAATACTTCTTGGGAACTACGATCAGAAGAGATTCAAGGAATGCATAAAGTTAAGGAAAAACCAACCCAGAGTTCTGACAGGGATCTTGGCACCTGAAGAGATCCCTCAAGAAACTCGGATTGGCAGAAAGAGAAGAGTGCAGATTTTGCGAGGAGGAAAACTAAACCTCTATTCATATCCTCTCAGAGTGAAGCGCTTTAGAAAACCCTAGAATCCGGTTCTTGGAATCAGAGAAGTTACCCACTTTAAAGCCGTCCAACATTCTAAGGTTATTGAGCGAAATGGGACAGAAGAACCTGCTTTAGTCGGCAAAGTATCCCTAACGATTGAGCAGCAGAAGGAGACCACAATAAATATTAGATTTATTAGACACAGTGTAGAAATTCCCAGTACCCCCCCCCCCACACACACACACACGTGCACACGCGCGCGCTCACGCTCACACATAATCATATACGCCCACACACGCTCACACATACTCACTCCCACGCTCGCACATACCTACATACGCACGCACACACTCACACACCTGCCCACGCTCCGCCAATACCCATGTGTACGCTCACACACGCATACTCACCCGTGCACATACGCTCACACACATAGTTTTAACCATTGTTGGTAGTTAAATAAATAATAAGCTTATAATATAAGCGCCATATGACTTTGTTTTGTTTTTCATTCGCTGCCTATTAAATTGTTTAATAAAAAATCACAAAATCTATTCTATATTCTCCGCTTTGTAGCTGCTTATATAACCAAATACGGTTTCTACATTTTTAGAGAATATTCGAGAATTTTCTATTCAATTCCGTAATATTCTCAATAGTGGCATTTGTCAAGGGCTGTTCAGTACAAAGCAGACATAAAAGTCAATTTACATGAGTTTAAATAGCTATCTCTCTTATTTTAAATCCTGGAGGTTAAATAGGAAAGTTACGAAGCATGTTAAGAATTGGCAACTTTTGAATTTAACCCTGTATCCTAAAAACAAAAAAAAGATTTTCAAGTTCTCTTTGAGACTGTTTTAGTTCCTCCAAAAAACAGTTAATAAGTATTTTGCCAACCTTAATAGTTAAAGAGACACCCTATAAAAGTATCGAATTTCGGATAACCTGGACAGTCTAATTATACTATGCAACAAATTTTAGTTTATTTGTTGAATGTTATGTGAAATATTGCAATTTTTGTTAATTTTGAAGCGCTGAACACAAAAATGACAATGAAATTAAAATCCTGTCTTTTTGCTTTTCTTTTGTAAATTGTTTTTGGTACATCTCTAACAAGAGTCCAACAGCATGGAAACACTCGCAGTGCCCATCAGTTACAGCTCCGCAGTTGTCAGAAAAAAGTCCTGATGTGAGTGTAGGAAATGGATCTTTAGAGACATATTGCAACTCATTTTTTAATACGATGACAGCATATTTTCAACAAGAGTAACGTAATTGTCAGCTTTTTTATTTCCGAAGAAATTAGTGACCACGAGGCAAAAGTCATTCCAACCATTTTTTTCAATATCTGATAGAGTGCTGTCAAAATGTTTGTCTTTCAAAATATTTCGAATCTGTTACTCAACAAAAATACCTTCTTTAAATTTTAGCCTTGGGAATTTCTGACGCAGGTACTGGAAAGGTGGCCAATTAAGTTTTTCATCAGGCCCAATTTGATATACAGTGGTGGCAACAAAATCTTTTTGAGGTCTACCAATGGCATATGATGTACATTCTTTTCACTTGGCTCTAATGATTGTCGAACGGACCAGTCTTTTCTCTTGTAATGAAGTGCCTTTGCCCGACTGTCCCACACATACAAAAAACAGCAAAACTTGTGTAGCCTAACTGCAACCCAACTAAAAGTGCAATCACCTTAAAGTCGCCACAGATCCGCCATTGGTGCTCATCGTATTTTATACTTGTCAATAGGTACTTCATATCGTTGTATGACTCTTTCATGTGAACTGCGTATCCAGCAGGAATTGACAGTAAAATATTTTCCAGATGCAATAGTACTGTACTTAAACTCAATATTGAACTGTCTATAAACAATCTCCATTTTTCTGGCTTGTAGTTTATATTTAAAGCCGCCAAGAAACCTCTAATGTTAGTGCAGAAAACCAAGTTCTTTTCCTTGTTAAAAAATTGTGTTAGGCCTTTATGGTGTTTACGAAAAACACATACTGAAACATCGTCTTTTAATAAATTTCACTGTTGCAGTCTTGATCCTAGTAATTCTGTTTTAATTTCTGGAAGTTCTAAGTCTCCCCCCACAATATAGTTTGATTCTGATTCGGTTATTTTGTGCGGTTGGTGGTATAACGTGCTGGGTGTGAAATCAGGATCTCTTGATGTTGATGGCATATTCTCTTCTTGAGAAATCGTTACATCATTATCTAATTCTTAAGTGAATGGGTTCTGAATAGGAAATTTGTTACTATGAGGCGCAGGTCTCATGGCAGATGGTATATTGATTGATAACTGACTTTTTCTTCTTAGATATGCCTGTGCCTTGCCCAACAGAGGTATGATGCAAAAATAACAATCATTAATATGATTCGAAGGCTCTCTCGAGGTCATTGGAACAGCAAACTGCCTAGATCGTTTTTTGCTATTTAAACAGTTTCTCAGGCTTGATCCCCAATATTGCAACCGAAATAAAGCTGATGTGCCTTTTTTATCAATGGGATAATAGGTCGCTTATGAAACGCAAAAGTCTCCTCACCACAAACATAACAGAAGTGATCTGGTTTGTTTACACATTTTCAAGACATCTTATAATCTCAACTATTCGATTCGACTCTCTAACTTCGACTGACTATCTCCTCCGCTTTCTAGCTGCTTATATAACCAAATACGGTTTTTACATCTTTAAAGAATATTCGAGAAATTTCTATTCAATTCCATAATATTCTCAATAGTGGCATTTGTCAAGGACTATTCAGTACAAAGCAGACATAAAAGTCGATTTACATGAGTTTAAATAGCTATCTCTCTTATTTTAAGTCCTCGAGGGTTGGGACTTCGTATATGGGGGATCATTCCTGGAGACTTCTCATGCGGTGTTGCAAAGTTGGGCAAAATTTCCTTAACTTGGGGAAAACATATATTTGGATCGTCACATCTCTCTGCTGTTATAACAATACAAATATACCACATGCATTCTTGCGGTTACATTGTTAATATAGAGGGATACATGACATCACGTATCTCTAAAACTTGAACTAATATTAAAGAGATAAGTTTAGTTTCGTTTTAACACACCAAAAATGATAAGATTTAGTCAGTTTTATTGACAATGTTATAAGTAACTTACATTTAACTGTAGGGTTTTTTATTTACCCCCTTTTACATTCCTGCAAACTTTTACAATCGAATCATAAAAGTAAGTAGGCCTTAGAGTTTCCTGATATTTAGTGAATCATCAGAACACAAAACACATTGAAATTCTTAACTTGCATATGTTTGTCCATAAATTAAAGAAAATATATATTGTTGATGGGATTTGTAGGTATTGTTGATAACGATTAGAGATATAACTCTATCAAAACGTCGCACAAATAAACAAAAATGAAGACAATGTAATTACAACAATTACATTTTGGTTAATGAATTAATTTGTTAAGAATTTTAAGCAAACCTTATAGAAAAAAGATTCAAAATATTTTTCTATATTTTTTTTATATTGCAGACGTTTGCTCAACAAAGAAATATGCTTTAAGAATATATTAAATCATACGCGTCTGCAAGGTATTTTCATAAATATTTCTACTATACAAACTCCACGTAAAATCATTACGAATTGTACCTTTTATGTAAAAGTTTGGGCAATAAATTTTTAAACTTTTGTTGATACAGATTTAAAAAAGCCACTGCGGTATTTAAATCTACTAAAGCGGTAATTCACAGTTTTATTTATTTATCGATAGACAAAACCTATTTTACTGCATAACCAAACCAGGAAGGTAGTTTTAAACCAGGAACTAAAAACACATTTTACTTGTATGTGACATATTTATGATATAAAATTTTACACATGTTGCGCATTAAAATTGGTTGACCAATAAAAAAGTCATAATACCTAATAGAGTTTGTTAAGTTTCAAAATTCATAAAATATAATTTTTATAATCATCGCAGGTGTTGTATGAGTAACCTTAGAGTAATTTGCATGGTAAATATTATATTGTTTTCTACTATTGTTGAAGTAGTATGGTCGCTCACCTATATGAAGTCATGAAAATATTATTTTATTTTTACCAGGGAATATATGAATAAAATGAATAAACGATCTATTTAAAATTTCTTCTATTCGAAAATATAAATCAAAAGATAAAGTCATTTATGAACATGACAATGTTCAGTCCCACGTTGAGAAATGTATAAAAATATTATTTTAAAGACGTTAAATGGAATGTCTTAACCCACCCGCCGTATTCACCGGACATAGTCCCTTTAGACTATCATTTATTTCTATCAATGCAAGTACAATACTTGCGTTCTTTTGAAGGAGGGAATATTAGACTTAACGAACGGTTGGCCTCAAAAAAAGAACATTTTTTTGGCGCAAAATCCATCCTTTGATTATTGAGATAACTCATTTTTGTTGTGGAAAACAAATTTTACGAAAAATTCAACATTTTTAACCGAAATACATATGGTCGTATATATATATATATATATATATATATATATATATATACAGAAGATGCCCGGGAAAATGTGGAAAATTCCGGATAGGAGAAAACATGTAAATGCTACAAGTTCATATAAATTTTTTTCGTATAGTTCTCTTCATAGAAGATACGGGCTCCCAAAGAGCTACAATGGAATTAAATTTTTTTACACATAATTATTGAACCATTAGATATATTTCAATTTTCTTCAATATGATGTATACCAGGTAAAACCCCTCAAATTACTATCCAAGAAAGTGTCAATTATTAACAGCTGCTAGGACGGAGTAGCTGTGACACTCATAACCCCATTTTTTTTACGTCCTGTATGATAAGGACTTTGTACAATGTTTTATATATCTTTTTAACTATGGACTAAAAATTAAGTACTTCCATTCATGTCGCTAATCCTAACCGGTTTCGAAAAAATGTCATTTTATTTACACTGTCAGTCCTCTAGTTTCTGTCGGGATGCATATTAAAACAAAAATTTTCCCGTGTCATCATAGTTTCAATAAAAAGTTGAACTAACTGCTTAGTTAAAAACTTCGTAAGTGGGTTCAGCATGGGCTCTGTGAAGTCTGATAGACTTGTGGGCGCGGCGAATTTAGGACTGCTGAGCCACCACATTAACCCTGCATTGTTTCTTATTTAATTACAATGAAACATGATTCTCCACAGAAGTTCCTCCCTACTATCGACCGAAGTGGAATACACCAAGGTTTTGAGGTGTCCCCATAGGTAAAAATCTAACGGCGTTAGTTCAGGTTAGTTCAGGTTTGGATAGACGATATTCAGGTGCTCCCGCACAGCAACGCCGAAATAAGGTGGTGCCCCATGGTGCATATAGTACATGTTTCAGCGGGTTTCAAGTGGTGAGTGCTCTACTGAATCGTGAAATCGTAAAAAAAAGTCAAAAAATTGCCAGTGATTCCTGCCCAGACATTAATTGACTGGAACTGATGTTGATGATGCGAAACAATAGTTGCATGAGAATCTTCATTATCCCATACATTTGAGTTGTGTAAAGTTATTATACCATGTTTGGCAAATCATGCTTCATCCGCGAAGAGAATAGTGCTATAGAAGTTTACATTATTTCGTTCCAATGCCGGTTTGCAAATTGCATTCTACGGGAAAAATCTTTGGGAATCACTTCATGCATTTTTTAAAAATTATATGGATATAAGAGCTGTTCTTGAAGAATTTCATATACTATTGTTTTCGAAGTATGAAACTGCGCTGATAATTTTCAAGTTGAAGGGCGTCATCTGCAGCATTTAAGATATTTTCCTCTAATTGCGGCTTACGTACTTGTTCTTCACCGACCAGCATAAGTACTTCTTTTCCCAAAATTTCCTAAAATTATGAAGAAATTTAATAATATTACCTTATTAAATGGAATCGCTTACATTTTCCCATAGACGTTGGTCAACTCGTTGAAATGTACCGTGATCTGGAGGAATACGATAAGGATATTGGTCGTGATATAACCTCCTGGCATTCAAAGCATTGCAAGATGCAAGACTATACCTCAGATGCATATCTGCATATCCAATAAATGTATGTTTTATATTTTGAATTATTTCACCATTAATTTCACCACGAAATCCAAAAATCTGGAAATATATTTAAGTAAAGAATCAATGTATCAGGGATGTGAAAGTTGACAAGTTCTAAAATACAGGATATTTATTTCTTTCGTACCTAGCAACGTTTGCAACAACAATACTTTGTTTTTGGTGCCGACAAAATAAAACGCAAATTTTTTACGAACCTAGGTCGAACTGCAATTCACAGAACTAGACGTTTTTAAGTAAAGAGATTAACTCTAATTTTGGATTAAATTTTTTTGTCATAAAGTTGAAGGTTGAATATTGGATAGGAACAAAGATATGTATGGTTTATCGAAATACGCCAAATGCATGATGTAAGTAAAATGACGTTTTTTCGAAAACGGTTAGGTTTAGCGACATGAATGAAGTACTTAACTTTTAGTCAATAATTAAAAGGATGCAAAAAACGTTGTCCCAAGTTTTTATCATACAGGGCGTAAAAAAATGGGGTCATGAGTGTCACAGCCAGACCGTCCCTGCAGTAGTGAGTAATTCACAACACTTTCTTGGATAGTAATTTGATGGGTCTTACCTGGTATACATCATATTAAAAAAAACTGAAATATACCCGATGATTCAATAATTATGTGTTAAAAACTTGATTCCTTGAAGCTCTTTGGGAGCACATATCTCCGAAGAGGATCCAGGAGATTTCTTACATTTTTCCGGATACCCTATATATATATATATATATATATATATATATATATATATATATATATATATATTACTCTCGTATTAAAAAGTGCGGAGATCTCCAAGATAATGGAAAAGCTCCGGGTCCGAAAAATTACAACAGCGCTGTTTTGTCCTAGTATGGGATTCATCAGGCGATTGCGTTCGGAACAAACCATCATCTCGGATCTGTGTCCTATAAAAAAATTTCACAGAAAAAAACTAGTATAAATGAGACACAGTGGCGACATCTCGATGGATCACTCAATAACACAAGAGCAACACAAACTAACAATGTTGTATAAAACCGTCATGTGATGGCGCGAAGGTAAATTAAAAAAGGAATATATCAAAACTCGATACGATTATTGGGCATCGTCAACAAAACCCATTACGCATTCCACAGTTTAAGCAAAGTGTCCACTAACGATCTCCCGAAGAGAGCTGCTGCGTGTTTTTTAAGCTAACAAATATAAAAAACAGATAAGTTTTCGTCCGCGTAATTTTAAAATAAAATAGGAAATTCTCGGCTATCCGGACATAAAGACCGTTGTTAAATATTACTTTCAGTTAAAAAGTGTCGAGATCTTCAAGATAATGAAAAAGCTCCGGGTCCGAAAAATGACGAAACCACTGTTTCGTTCTAGTATGGGACTCATCAGGCCATTGCGGTTGGTACAAACCATCATCTTCCATATACTAAGCCAGTCGGGACCAAATTTTAAACCATGTGTTTTGACATAACTGGGAAGGTTTAAAACTACATTTTATCTCGAAAAACGTTAACTACTAGTCTACAGGATGTAACCCCTATTTCAACATAATTAACACTTTTCTGAACTTTGTGAGTGGCTTCATTTTGACAAGCTCGATAACGTTTTTATTTATGAAAGATCTCGTATCCTGCGTTTCCTACTTCACATAGTAATTTACGTACGCGTATAGATCTAAAGTTATTTTTATTTAATACAAATATTTTTATATAATATTTATGCATAAGTTCAAAACAATAAAACAAACAAGATATTTTAAGGATAACAGGATTTATTTACAAAAGTGCACAGGAAAATACATTTATAGTAAATCTTTTATGCATAACTTTTTGGCAAATGTTTATTTTCGTTTATATTCCGGATCGGTTTCTTTCATAAAAAAACCAAAAATAATCCCCCATCATGGCTTGATCCCATCTGCTTTGGTAGCGTTACTCCATTGTTAATATGTCTTGGTGGAATCTTCCTCTTAATTCGTCACTAACTACATCCAAATTTTCTCGGAAAAAATTTGAATGGGAGTACAAGAAGTGTATTTTTTCCAGTAGTTCTTCTACAAGCTTTTCGTAGTTTTCTAGTTTTTTGTTTCCCAAAAACTCCAATACGATTGTTTTAAAATAACTCCACGCAGCTAATTCAACATCACTTAATTTTTGATCAAACTGTTGATCAATTAGTATTATTCTTGTCCAACAAATATTCCGTCCTTAAGCTTAGCATCACTTGGTTTAGGAAAAATGTGTTTAAGGTATTTAAACTTATCTCCTTCTTTATCTAATGCTTTGCGGATATTTTTAATCATTCCCAGATGAATGTGTAATGAAGATAACAATACTTATTTGAGATCAACAAGAGGTATATTCTTTACGTTAGCTTCACCTGGAATATATTGATCCCTAGGGAGCCATTCTTTTACTTTGTAATGAGTCTGTGTTGCTTGGTCCCAAAGACTATGAAAACAGCAATACTTTGTAAACCCACCCTGAAGCTCTAGTAATAGTCCTATGATTTTTAAGTCACCCCATATTTGCCACTTAGAGGTATCATAGCTTATTACATTGAGAATAAGTGACTTACTTTCGTATGTTTTCTTAATGTCAACTGCAGGTGCAAGAGGAATAGAGTGCAGGTGCAAGAGGAATAGAGTGCAAATCCTAATTTCTCCATAACACTATTTGTATTAACATAAACGCACATTTTATCCTGCAGAGTAAAAAACGAGGACAACTCCTGGTTAGCGTTCCTAAATATTGTAACTTTGGTTTCAGCGGATAGTAAATTCCATTGTTGTAATCCAGACCCTAATACTTTAACATGCCCTTTGGATAAGTGGAGGTCCCGAAATAGATTATTTAATTCAGGTTGTTCAATTGTCCTTCACTTTACGGGAAAATAAGAATTGCCCTTTTCTGATACATTATCAGGTTCTGCCTTATCATCATACATTTCTAAATCTTCCCTCCATTTTGCCGGATGCGCTGGGACTGTTAAACCTTCTCCATGTAGAATTGGTTTTATTTCTGAGCGAATATCCGGATATTCAATATTATGTTTGCTCTTTCATGAAGAACGAGACACTTTTCTCATGAAAAAGTAACAGTTCTCGCTAAATCATTAGAACTGCAAAAGACATAGAAGAGCTTTTTCCATTTAACCAATTACTTAGATTTGCTGCACAGGTTTGACAACATATATGAGGAGCCCAGTCTCGATCTTGAGCTCCAACAAGACATCCTAAATAATTATATAAGCTACTTTGGTCATTTTGTTAATTGCCCTCTTTTGCTATTTAGGTGTAAACCGATCACATATGTAGCAAAAATTATCCGCGGAGTTAACAAAACCACGTTTCTGTGCTTTAGACATTTTTGTACTATTTCATACGTCAGTTCAGAGATGTGATAGTAAGTTTACAGGCGCCAACTAACTTTATTCAACACAAATATAACAGTAGTACAAGGCTCTTACTATTGGCTTGTTTGTGCACTTCGTTTCTCTATCTAATACTGACCACTACTCGTGCTAAACCAATTCTGATGATTCGACTGCCAGCCAGCTGCTTTTATAGCCGTTCCGTATTTCTGGTATTTTATAGAAACATCGGGTATCGGAAGTTCGAAAAGCGACGGTGTACTTCTCGTATCTGCGGGCCATCTATAAGTAGATTCGGAACCCTAGGAGGGTTGAGATTTCGTGGTTGACTTGTCAGCTCTAGACACTTCCACGTGGTGTTGTCAAATTATGCACAATTTTTCTAACTTACAGAAAACGTAAATTTGGCAAAGTCGCGCTCCGGTATATTACAAATTACTTTTTAAAATAATGTGTTTAAAATGCTCATTCATTTTCGGGAAAAAAATCATAACTTAAAAATCTTACGTATCAGGAAGTTTTATCATCATTTTCGAATGTAGAGACCAAAAATTAACTAAAGACTGCCTTTTGCATTACAGTCGCAAACTAGCTATAGAGTAGTGTAAATAATAGCATACGAAAATTAAAAGAATTATAAATAATTTATATAGGAGTTGAAATACTGTTGTAGTTAGACTACATTAATAGATAAATAATTTTCAAGATATGATGATTAAATATACAGGTAGTGGATCACAAAAATAAAAGATTATTTGTATCTCCATACATTTAATACTTCTATTCCTATGACCGTACAAAAGTTTCAATTATTATTCTGAAATGTAAAGGCTGACAAGTCGAGGATCACCGTATATACTAAAAGATCCTTACATTTTGTAAACTTTCATTAATTTGACGAAAAACTGAATAGCAAGCAGAAAAACTTGTAATGTTTTATTTATACTTCATCCCATGATCTCTTGGGTCTCTGACAGCGTTATTATCTTTTATTCTTCAGGGGATCAATGCCACAAAGGTCCCTTTCGAGTGCCAACTTATCAACTGCCGACGCATTGAAACCTACTTAATCCTTTAAATTACCTTGCGATTGTATCCATATTAAAGCCCTTTATTGTAAAGCGGTGAGAGTGAAAGCTGCGAATTATTATACTAATACCCCAAAAACAATAAAGTTCTTTAGGGCTCTGGGTAGCTTAAAATGTTATTATAATAACAGTTTGGCTTGTTAATTTTGAAAAAGTTAATTTTTGAGTAATTATTAATGATAATTTTAAAAATGTCTTATCTTTAACAAAAAAAAATTCGACAACTAAAATTTTCTATTCATACGAAAATATCAAATAATTCAGAGACTAAATAATAATAAATTTTCAACAGAAGAAATGCATACAGTGGTGTAAGTTTTTTATTATTGGTTACTGTTTAATAATTAATAAAAATAATTGTGTAGTAATCTCTTTATTTGGTTGTGGCATTTATTGAAAAGGTGAAGCTTTGACCGTGGATATTTTTCAGTGAAATTTTGATAAACCATTCGTCTTTAAGTCCGGATTTTAAATTCCAAGCCAAGTTCTGACTTTTCTATCTCGTCTATCTTTGGTATATAAATGAGAACTTTGGACCTTTCTGGAAGGAGTTTCAGTTGCACTATATGCTACGACGCGAAAAACAGAGAATTAAAATGAAATGAATATTAAATTTTAAATATTGCTTCGATACAGATGGTTATTTTTTTGGTATTTATCGCTCCTTCTTTTAGGGCAGAGTCTAGGCTAGCATGCCGGAGATTAGGAGGGGTTATATTTTTTTTTCGAGAACTTATTTATCTCTTCTTCAAGACATCACTACAATTCTTATTTGATACTTTGAAAGCTTTTGGGACACCCTTTATAATAAGAAAATAATTTTAAAAAGTAACTATATTAGACTCCCAGTAAAAGTAAAACTTTTTGAAAGTCACGTATTTTGGCCGCAATAATTCGTGTCCTTATGTTGATATATTCAACTGTTGTTTTATTTTAAAGCAATTTAAATATGCAAACATTTATTATTATTCGCTGCTTTAATAACAATATTGTGTACATTTTTTGCAAATAGTAGATTAATTAACACTCTTCCTATAAATAAATGAAACAAAATAATAGACCGAATAAAACTTCGTTGCCCAGTAAAATACTTTTATTTTTAGCGCTTTATATTGAAAACAATTGGCCGGAAAATAAACACACTGCTGGTTTTGCTGCAAATGCTTTTTGCAAATGGAACAAATGGTAAAAGTACGAGTTTAAATTACGTTTAAGTACAAGTAAACAATACAGGTGCATTTTTTAAACACTTCATTTATACAGTCCTTTTGTTTATAGCAAAACACTATTTTTTTTGTCTAAATTCAATTTTGCATTTTTAAAATATGGACGAAGATAACAGTTATATGATAAATAAAAATGTGTTTAATCTAGTTATAATGCTGTCAACGTAGTAAGTCAATATGTATCTAGGACTACACACTAAGCAATCAAGTGTGTGTAATATGTCACTACAGCAATGGCATACAGGAAGCTCGGTTTTTAAGATTCCATAAATCAAGAGCAAAAAAGATCCTCTGTTGCAATTTGGTATAATAAAAATGCTTACTAACACATATGTATATCTTAAGAGTTTTATCTGAATATCAGACAGTTTGGCTTTGGTACTCTAAAAAATGTTTGTTTAGTATGCCATATGGGGCTTTAGTTCTTCAGAATTTTTTCTTAGTTTTACACATAATGTGAAAAATATGCTACCAAAACCAATTTCCTCCTCCTTTATTTCCAAAACTGCAGACACTGTATACACAAACATGGAATCACAAGGTTTCTTATCACTGCGACGTTTAAAAACTATTGTGATTCCTCCCTAGTTTAGAGAATCTTGCTTCCCATGGTTTAATTAATGAAGCTCCAAAACATTTACAAGATTTAGTGGATGCAACTGGGTACCCAATGGGACACAACATCGTTCAGATTATATGCTTTGCAGACGATGTGGCCTTGACAGCAGATAGCGAGGACAACTTACAAAGAATGCTTTTCCATCTCAATCCAACAGCTAAACAGTATAATATGAAGATATCCGTGGAGAAAACCAAAGCAATGGTAATAGCAAAATAACCGGTAAGGTGCAAACTAATGGTTGATGACAAACATATCGAACAGGTTGGGAAGTTTAAATACCTAGGAGCACATATAACAAGTAACAGGGCAGTAACAGAAGAAGTACGCACACAGGCCAACAAAGCGGCCATGATATCAGGCCAACTAAGAGACATAATCTGGAACAATAAACATATGACGGTTGAGAGCAAAGCAAGAATTTACAGGGTCTGTGTAAGACTGATACTGACCTACGGCGCAGAAACAAGAAATGAAACCACAAAGACAAAACAAATTATGAGAACCACAGAAATGAAAACGCTGAGAATGATCACGGGAACAAGTTTAAGAGATAGAATAAGAAGCGCAAAAATACGCGAGGACAGCGGAGTGGGGGATGTTGTGAAGTGGGTTCGAAACCGTCGTAGGCAGTGGAGAGATCACGTGGAACGAATGGATGATAACAGACTAGCAAAAACCGTGATGAGAGAGAAACCAAACACCAAACGACCGCCTGGACGCCCCCCCAAAAGATGGAGTGACAGCTGGATTTCGACCTCAAACGAGGATCGATGAGGCATTGTATAGATAACAGAACTTGGTTCTACCTAGAAGAAGAAGAAGAAGTGGCTGCAACTAGTTCTATTGTGGTTGTGTTCAATACTTTAAATAGGATTCTAGAAAAAATTGTTCTTTCTCTTGACAGAATAAACATGTCATTTCATCTCCCAGCCCTACTAAGTTTAAATATTTGTTTAAACGGCAATGTTTCGCCTGAGGGTCAGATATTTTTTATTGTATTTTATTGTATATAGGATGTCCGGAAAACATATATACGTTTGATGACAGACTCTTGACGTCAAAATAGGTCGATGTAAGCAAACTTAGTTATATCTGATACTCCTTCTTTTAGGCGATAGAAGACATCAAAGTTTTAAGAAAATATTGATTTTCCATAAATTTCTTGAAAACGTGGTAACTGAATTTAATCATTTTTGGTGTGTGATCTAACACTATGACGTTTTCTAGTGGTATAGCGATCGGGTATAAAGTAGAATAAGTGTTATGAGTGTCGCGACTTGTAAACATCACTTCTGATTTTTTATGTCAACCTTATGGCAATTTAGATATTTCTGTTGGATAATAACATCAGTTTGGTAGCTTTTTTACCTTTTGAAAATTTTCAGTAGATGAACGGTTTTGCCAGGAAACAAATATTTTCAATTACATGCATATACTAATTTTCTGAAATAATAAAATAATTTTTAAAATTAATGCTGTAAGTACATGCATGTATTTTAAAAAGATTGAAAGAACTAACTAAGAAGAAAACATTAATTAAGCAAATGAGCAAAATGGTCCTCATTTTAACACTTTTTGAAAATTGAATTTGGACGTATATTTTGCGATTATTAAAAAGCTTGATGGCGTTTAGTCTTGTATACTTCTGCTTTAAGATCAACCCACAAAAAGATGTTCCACATATGTAACTGGAGAACGTGGAGGTCATTTAATGGTGTCTTACTGTTTCTTCCAATTTATCGGTTGGGATTTAGTCGTGTCAATGTTGCAGAACAGCAACGGAAAAATGGAGTAGGGTGCCATCATGCACATACCAAAATTCTCGCCGAAGTAAAATAAGTAATTTTTCCAGAAGAACTAGTAATGTATTTTGCCAAAAATTTAGATAAATATTTGGTGACTCCAGATCTCGTAAAGCACGCCTCATCAGCAAACAAAATTTTCTACCAAAATTTGGATCACGAATTATTTTGTTTCAACTCACGTTCTAAGCGGTGATTACTATCACTTAGTTCTTCTTCAACTCTTTCTAAAATTTCCTCGTCTTTTTTAACTGTTCGAGTTGTTCGAATTTGACCCCTACCTTCAAATTTTTTCTCAAAGCTGCTAGTTTCCCGGAGATGACATTCAATATTGGAAAATGTTTGATGGTTTGGTATTCGATAGTTAGAAAATCTCCGCAAGTAAACCCTAACACTTCGATGCCCATTTCTTTTTTCGAGTAAGTGTAGTTCATGTTTAATAGCAAAATAGACTTAGAAAGTTTCTCAGACAGTGATGGCAATTTGTCAATAGTCAAATTAATTAATACCATAACAACAAAGACACTCGAATAATTATTTTTACATGTATTTTTTATTATTACATTTAAATAGTGTATGCATATAAATAAAAATATTTTTTCTTAACGAAATCGCACATCCAACGAAAATTAGCCCAGAGCTAAAAAAGCTTCCAAATAGAGGCGATTATTCGACAAAAACATTTAGGTTATCATAATGTTGATGACATAAAAAATCAGAAGCGATATTTACAAGTGACGTCATTTTTATAACACTTACACTACTTTATAACGGGTCGCTATACCACTAGAAACCGTTATATTATTTTGACGTCAAGAGTTTGTCAATAAACGTTGTACACGTATTTTCCAGAGACCTTGTATAACCAAACCTTTGATTAAGGGCTTGATTACTAGCTGTTTCAACCGTGTCCCGCTATGTTATAATACTATTGTTGTTAGGACATGTCTTCAACTCATTTCTTAATCACTAATTCAGCCACTGGTATGGTTACCCCATAAAATGATTCTGGTCCTACAACGAGCCTTGATGCAATCGCTCGCGCCAAAAGTTCAGCAATTTATTTTCTAAATTAATTAGCACTCTGTCGCAATTTTCTTCCAACTAAGAAGTTGAGAACTAAGT
Organism: Diaprepes abbreviatus; assembly: GCA_034092305.1. Lineage (NCBI taxonomy): Eukaryota > Metazoa > Arthropoda > Insecta > Coleoptera > Curculionidae > Diaprepes > Diaprepes abbreviatus. The sequence continues at coordinate 5,464,070 of JASJET010000043.1, read as the reverse complement.
GGTGTGACTATCGCTTGGCTGTTAGAGTAGACTGTGATTTTCTTGTAGTAAATACTCTACTTTTTATTTTCTTTACTTGGTAGTGAAAGGCTGACATTGGAATTAGAATACTGTGCAAAATCGAGCCATGGGTACTGATATATTATCTGCAAGTAGAATATCCCTACTCCTACATCATGTTCCGTCTTACTGCCGTCTGGCTTCGATACTATTCCTGATCGCATTAGTGGATTTTTAACTCATTTATTTTGACTTGGTATATATGTTGTAAATTTGTTATCAACATTGTACGTCAGAGTAGAGTAATCCACGGACATGCCCAGTGTTTTACCCTCCTAGATTTCCTTGCATAGCTTGAATAATTTACACCCATGTACTTTAAATATTGTTTTTTGTCTGTGGATAATATATTGGATGATATATGTGGAGTTGAGAATGTGTGCACTGCGACCTGAGGGATCTATTACGTCCTCCTCCAGCTGTCAAGTCGACTGACTAAAGTATTTTTCGAGTCCTATTTCTCTTAGGAAACTCAAAATGTAGGATGGCTTCAAATCAGGAAGATCTCCCTCTTCTATTCAATATGTTTTCAGGTATCGCATTCAAGGATCGCAAAACCCGCAGTCGTCTCTCTCCGCTAGTTTAATTTTCTTAAGGTACCCCTTAGATTGCAAAGCCTGTTAGAATAGCAAGTTGGTTTTTACCAAAATTAATACATTCCCTAATTTTTTCCTCGTTATAGTTTCCTAGTTCCTGCATCATGTGAAAGACTGATCTGAGTTTGCTTTCTGCAAAAATATGTAGTGAAGGTATATTTAGAAGTGTTTCTCAACAGACCATGAATAGTATACTCAAGGCTTGAGTTACTCAGGGATACGTCATCCTTCTACTTTACTTAATAGAGAAGATTATAGCTGGTTTTATGGTTTTCGAGATATATAGCAAAAAAACTTATATTTTAATCTGGTGAAATTACTCTTAACGACGATTATTGGATTTCTTGATATTTGATATTTTGTTTGTAAATATCAATATTTTTAGCCAATATATTTCAATTTGATATAACAAGTTTTCTAGATCAAAATCTGAGTGTCAGCTTCGATACACTTTAGTCAAAAAATCGGATAACGTTCTTTATCGTATAAGAATTGACTAATTATTTCTTTTGGAATTATTCAAAAGAATGTTGCTTCACGAGTATCATCTGAAACCGTAGCATTGACAGTTAATATTAAAGTGCTTAACAACTGCTGGAGATCATTCTGAAATACTATTTAAATAGTTTTAAACTAGATGTATAAATATATTGTTGAAAGGTATTGTTAGTTTGTTCACTGAGGTTTCAAGAAGAACAAGGTTGGATGAAAAGCTTTAATGTCTGCATTAGAATCGAAATTGTGCCATGTTATCTTAAAATGATTTCCAAAAGGCAACCTTCCATTGTGTTCTAATCTGCCTGATTTAAGATCACCTTTAATGCATGGTTGAAAAAATTTACGTTTTCCCACTATTAATATTCACTACATTTTATCAATTATTTATTTAACTTTTTAGTAATGAGGAAACTCTGTCTATTGTAACAAACATAAAGATTATGTCTTTAGAAACTACTAATAATATTGAAATTTTTCTAAAAGAGATATTGAAATAAAATGTTTTGATAATAGTTTTTCTGAACTTACAAACTCTACATATAAATTGTCGCATAACGGTTTTCTTTCATTTTTCTTAAATGCATTGTTAACAACATTTCCGAGAAACCCATTCCCTAATGTCATCCGATAGACTACGCTCTTTTCCAGGCTAAAATTTGGTTCACTCACGGGAAAAGTTTGAGTAAAGTTCCTGTATATTTGGAAATCGAATTTGTTACGATTTTTACAAGGCAAAGGTCCAAAATATATTGATCGCTCTAGTTTTTTTCTATTTTTGTAGTAAAGTTAATGTCAGGTCAATGCTTTGTAATAATCGGAGAAAAAAAAATCAGTTCATTTACAAACCACATCCATCCAGCCAATGTGTTATCGATATACCTATCTCAGAATACAATCATGTGACAAGATGTTGACCATAATTATTGGTTAACTTTCAAAGAAATTTAAAAGTATTTCCCAGTGAGATAGAAAAGAACTATTGATGAGCTATCCAATTGGTATACCTTTTAGTTAAACTTAAAGAAAACTGAATTTGGACATTTCGATAGAACAGGAGAAAAACTAATTCCTTGGCTCTCAGAAATTTTTGGAATTTCTTTTAATAAATTTTCAATAATATCGTGCTTTTTTAGACGGAAAATGTTCGAGAAAAGGGTAATCACATTGAGTAATATAATATAATTTTCAGGTAAAATGAGAGGTTTGAACTTTCTGGTAGTTCAATTAGATTTTAATAGCTTTATTTGAAGTTTAGATTAAAAAAGATTTTGAGAATGCTAAACAGCTAAAAAACAATAGTTTTCCTTAATTAAGTAATTTAAGACTGTCTTCATTTTCTAATAAATTGGTACAACATTGTTGATAAGGATCTTGATTTAAATTGATGAAACATTGGTTGTTTTTGTAACATTTTTTCAGTGATCATAAGAAACAATAATAGTAATGTTCTTTAAGTTATCAATAGTCTGCTGAAATATGAAAAATGTTATGTTTCGAATATTAAAACATTGAGAACTACTTACTTTACCAATATCTTAACAACTAGTTGTATCGAATTTTTAGTACAATTCGAAAATACCAAAATATTCTAATTAGGTTCTACAATTAATTTCGCGTTTGTTCTGTCGAGCTTTATCAAACCACCAATTCGAAAATATTTTGAAACTATCCACCTAAAACACTGCTTATCCCATTAAAAGAAATAAACATTTAGCAAAGCGCAACGTCAGTTAATTTGAAAATAAATTGCTTGCTTTCCATCCTAAATAAATCACCAAATCACGGTAAAAGATCATTAGTTCCTACACCTTGTTCTATACAGGGTGCCGATTGTCGCACGTGACATGTGAAATTAATGAGACACTTGCAAGGCTGTCAAACCGAGTTAATAACAATTTGTTTGCCAATTTCCTGCCGAATCAGGGAATTCAAGTTAATTATGTCTGTAGTAAGGGTTATTTCAAATACCACAAATGAAGTGATAGAAATACTAATTTTCGCGTTACGAATCGTGCATGAGTAGTTAAATTTTTTCTTAATCTTAAACGTATTGATACTAATATTAATAAATAGAAAGTCAATAACTTAAGTCACTGATATGATTTAACTTTAGGATAGGCTTAATTATGAACGTCACATTTTAAAAACGGTCTTCCTCAATGATTCTGAGGCAGGCAAAAATCTGCTAAATCTATAGAAAATTGAAGAATACGAGACCTTCTCAAGAGAAGAAAAATACGTAGAAATAGAAAATAAAATTTACAAATATTCAATGGAACCTGATAGGTCTAAGCGAAATTTGAAGAACAGGAGAGGAACAATTAACACTGGAAACATATTTTACTATGTCGATGAACAAGTTTTTATAGTAGAATTTCTGGTTCACAAGAAACATATAGATAATAAAGCCATCAAAGTCATGAGTCTACGAGTCATAGACCTAATAATACAAATAAACAAAACATATTCTCTAAAAATCATTCAAGAGAGTGTCTTAATCATTCTCACACAGATGATGAAATGAAAATTGCTACGAAGACGTTACAACAGCTTTAAGTATAACAAAGACTCAACATACTATGGTAATAGGTGACTTTAACGTTAAAATTGTTAGCAAACAGGATGAAGTTGAAACTTCTGTAGACCAGTATGGATTAGGAGACAAAAATGAGAGAAAATAAACTCTAATAAGCTTTCTCCACCAACAAAATTTCACTGCTGTAACGAGGTTACTATATTTTTGGGCATGAGTATGTTCGCCGGGATTTAATTTATATATTAAACATCCGAAAAATCTGATTCTTGCGGGAAAAGAATGCTTAAAGTTTCAATATTACAGGTATATTTGTTGATATTATTGTACATCCTAGATTGTAAGTTAGTTTTAGGCCATATCTTTATAAAAAGTATGGAATACAGGATATTTTAAAACAGTTTTTTTCATTCCCTAGTCCCATTTTCAACATTACAGGTAATAATTGGCAGCCGGCAGCCAGCACTAATACGCGCAATTGACCCCTGGCTTTCCGTTTCTCCATTGTAACAAGCTGCCCGGTGCATAAGTGGGCCCTCGACCACATGAATCCCGAGGATGGCGCCCGAGAACCGACCACCGTATGGATGTTTTGACCTTCAGATAATCAAACCGTTGATCAGTTCAGAGAGCAGGAATATCCCGATTATAAGTAGATACCGTCAAACCGATACCCCTGCGCTGAGCATTTGACCGATGATTGTCTGCACGAGAAATATCCACTGACCGATGTTCCGCTGCTGTAAATAAAGTAAATCCGTAGAGCATGACCTGCTCGCTCCCCTATACAAAAACGCTTCACAATGCAATGGATTATTTATTTGAAATAAAGCAAATGAACTTTTGCAAGTCCAGATAGTTCAAATTAGCCAGGGTCCCAAATTAATTCTCAACCCAAAAGCACCCATGGCATGGTATGATCTAAAATATCAATAAATATCAAAATAGGATTCATAAGAAAAAAAAAACAAGAGACTGAACATATTCTGAAATTTTAGAAGTGTATTGAAAGAATTTAAAAATTACCTTATAGCATAATGAAAACATGTCAGTTAATAATATATTGTACAACCTTAAATTTAATGTACATTCTACATTGAAGTTAATGATTTTGTACCAAGAATCGTGAATAATTTACATTCATTTTGAATTTAAATCAATTCAATCATATATCAGTTCGTTGTACATTAAATTTTATTAAATGGTTTCTTAAATTTCAATAAAGCAACTGAAAATATATTTCAAAATACATTAAAATTAATTCACATATACCCTAATACTAAAGGAATTTAAATTATTATTCAATATATATTGCATGAGATTCCTGGGGATGGCGCAACTTGTATTGAACTTTTTGTTTAGTATAATTTAAGTTGCATAAAGGACTCAATTGTCTTATGGTGAGGTGTACATTAGAGATTGCAACCCGGTATGTTTCTCAACCCGGCCCGGCCCGGTCGAATTCGTCACCAACCGGCGGACCCGGCCGGGTTGTATGTTAGCGATGAAACCTTTAAAGTTTTTAATGAAAATTTTCTATATATTAATGGAAAAAGACAATGATTCAAGGTTAATATTTATTTGAAAGTGACTTATGAACAATTATTACAATAATCAGTCTCACTCAAGTCTCAAAATCACATTTAATACAGAATTAATTACTTTTACTTCTGGACGGAAAAGTAGCATTAGTTTAGTATTAGTAATTATTCATTTTTATAAGTTTAAACAAACAGGTCTTTCTCTTTATTCCTTATAGTTTCTGTTTGAAAACATAGTATTAAAATATGAAACTAATAATGCAGCTTAAAGTATTAATCGTGTCATTACAACTTAGATTAGATAGTTAAATAAACTTTGGTAGTTTTGAACTTTGGTAAACAAATTCTTATTTTTTAAAAGTATTTTTTTTTTTGTAAACTTTAATAGTCTTAACTAACAAAATGTAACGTTACGTAGGCTTCATAAGTAAGTATAATATAACAAAACAAAAAGTATATTCTAACATGCACAAGGCAAAACAATTATTTTTCAGTCTGGAAGAATGATCTTAAAAAACAAATTGTATTTATAGTTTTATCACCTAACCTGGTTCGCAACTTACTGCAGATATACCCTGCGGCCGAAAAAACTCTCTCAGCTTCAACACTAGTTGGTTTTATGGACATCATGTAGTCTTGAAGAAGAGTTAAATAGTGACCTTTCGCGCCTTCAGCTTCATACTGACTCATCTCTTTTTTTAAAGTCTTTTCTAAGTTATTGCTGTGATTTATCTTTTTACTAAATTCTTCTTTTCCTTCTAAAATTTGCTTTTCTAATTCTTCTCTTAAAGTCAATGTCGATTGTGATTGAAGCGAGTCGTTTTCAAAATTCAGTCCATCATTTTCAACTCCAAGTACTTCCTCAGTCTCACCTTCTGAGAATTTGCTTGTAACTCTGTTCAATATGTTTTTCATTTCCTGTCTGATAACATTTTTCTTCGGCATGGGAAACGTTTCGTCCGCTTGTATCATTTTCTGATCGTATTTTTTCGGATTGTTTAGATAAACTAATATTCCTGTCATCACAATAGAACGACGATCTCTTACTCTCACACGAAGGGCTTGGGATAATTGTACGCTGAGGCATGAACTATGTTTGTTTAATTTTTCGAAAATGAATTTCAAGGTAGTCTCGGCGTTCGCGCGCCACGCGTCGTGGTCTAGTTACCGGGTCCGGTGACCGGGCCCGGTAAGAATGGCCGGGCCCGATGGGTGCCTAAAAGAGCACCGGGCCCGGGCTGACCCGGTCCGGCCGGGTCCGGTTTGCAATCTCTAGTGTACATGTCTAACCCGTACTGACGAGAAACAATGAGTCGCGAAACCGGTCTAGATGGCGGATACTACCTATGCGAAAAATGCCCATATTTTCCAGGTAGTTTCAGAATTTTTTGAACTCATATTACTTTGGTGTATTAAATGTGTGATAACATATCTCAAATTCAATGAACACTAGCGATATATTTAATGTACATAGTAACCTTAAAAAGTAATGATCGGACTTTAAATTTAATGTTTGATTATATTAAATTTAATGAAATAAATTAATTTATTATAATGTAAATTATTTAATTTAATGCGTTACATTAAATGCATTTAATTAACGTTTGTGAAATTTGCTTATAGCACATTTACATTAAATTTTATGCATTTCCTTTTTACAGTGTACCTGAAAACAACTACAGCTCGAAGTTTTATATTTCAGTAAGGAATGATCGTACGACAATTTTTAAAAAGGCATTTGAAAGCTCGTTGCAATGGCTTTCAGAAAGTGGTAAGTGCGAGTGAATTTTATAATTTTTTAAACATTTTAGTCGAGAATAAATAAAATTTTTTTTTGCATTTTCTAATTTTAAAGCAATTTTTGTATCGAGGTTCTTAGGAAAATCCTGATTAGATTGTTTTTTGGGGTTTTCCGACAGTTTCTTAAGCTTTTTCCTAAGTTCATTTTTGACCGAAATACACCACTTTTTACGAAAAAATGACTAGTTCCGTGCTCTCTATATCTTTAACTAAAAAGGATAGAGAAAAACTTCAAATAGAGAAAATGTGTATTTTTGCATGAAAAATAATCGTAAATTATTTCGAAATATTTTCCTTACATTTCTTTTGTTTTCCGATTTTTAAATTTTTTGAATTTTTAAGTTTTCTGGAAATAAAATCGATAATACGCTTTTTGCTGTTGTTTATACAATTAAATGCTTATTCCTAATTTCCGACAATTTTTCTTTAAATTTTTACTCTTAAAAAAATTTAGTTTTTCTTTTTTTTATATTTAATTCAGTTGTAAATAGTTGCGTTCTATGATAAACTGTAAAAAAAGATTAAAAATAACGTAAAAAATATTTCGTTTAGAACAGCTTTTTGGAATAATTAGTAATAAAAATTATAATACTTTAGAAGTACAAATTTTTTTATCCAATAATAGCATATATATTCTTTTTAAGAAATAGAAAGAATATTTCAGCTTCACGTAGTCGTCACATTTCAAGTATGAACATTTCTAAAGTTGTAGCTTTTATATTTTTCCACTCCTGTCGTAAAGTATATCATGGATTTCGGACTAGACTTTCTTACCACTCTGTCAAGCTCTTCCCAAAGCAACTCGGCAGGATTAAGGTCAGGTGATTGTGAGGGCTATTCCATTATTTCTGATTTTTTTTTGTTTTTTTCTGCTCTTTAAATAGTCTTTACAAAATTTTGATTTGATAAGTGTTTTGGGTCATTGTTGTGTTGAAATATAAATTTAGATTGAAGTATATATTTACCAGATTTAACAACATTTCCTTGTGAATTTTTTTTATTACCTCTATCTTCATAGTGCCCTCAAATTTTATGAGTTCGCCAACTTAGATCCTGCAAAACACCCCCACATCATCTTACCTCAAAAGAGGGCTTTATTTTTACATTTAAATTCAAATAATTTAAAGTATTTGTGGTCATTAACTGGAAACTTTATTTCTACCAATAAACTTTAGAATCATGTGAAGTATATTATTTTTAAGTTGACATCCCCTACAAATTATTGAAGTTAAAGCAAAGGATGATTCCAATCTAAATTTAGAAAATGTGGGAATAAGAAAAGCAGTGTGTGTGTGTGTGTGTGCAAGATAAAAGTCATAAAGAACAATAAACAATTTATTCACAATATATGTAAAAGTATTGAAATTGTTTACAAAATTGATTACACAACAAAGAAAAAAAAATGTGGCAGACTACAAAGCTAGTTAGAATCTCCTACACAATTCGTGTCATAAAATTAAAAGTCACAAGTTCTTACTAAAAAAAAAACTTTTTTACCGACCCTGTATTATGTGGAAATTTTTCCATTTTCCATTTCTGCAATGAAATAGGATCCTCCTATTTGAATAAAGCCACTTGACTTTGAAATTTTCCTGATGGTCAAGCCCACGTCAAATTGAAGATCATTATTTGATTTTTCCTTCGAACATAAAAAAACTATTGTTGCTATACTTTTTTTGATTTAAGCCTTCCTATTTGAGTTAAATGCGTTGGTCTTGTAAAGTGGGTCACTCTGTATAGTGAACCGGATTTGTTATACTTATGATTCTGTTAAAATTTGTATTAATAATATATGTCAAATATAAACCCTTATTTACGAAAGTTGGAGATAGAAATCTAAAAATTAAGTCTTGAAATCGATAAAAGGAATAATAGTTGTGTCGCAAAAATCAATAAAGTCTTCCATTTTTGACAGATTTTAATTTTTATATTTTAAGTTTCAAAACGTTGTTAACTTATTGGTATGCTGAGTCAAATTAAATCAGTTTTTCTCAACTTTAAGAGATTTATTATCAGCTTAAATATTAATAGTTATACCAGTTACGTGATCCAACTTCGACCGTAATTAGATCGAGCTTAAAAGTTAAGTTTTTTTTAGTTATTTCGTTTAAAATATTTTAATATCCTATTTTTTAAATTCTGAAATCAATATTTCTTTTCAGAATGAATTTGTTAGGCTACAACGGAGATGCATATTTTGTTTCATCTAATTTGATAAATCGTGCACAACGAATTAAAATATTAAACGGAAAAAGGGCAATTTTTCTGGTGAAAATAAAATAAAATCTACTGAAATAAGTAGCAGACTTTCTTAATGACTAAGAAAGAAAGTAACTTACTTTATTGGCTCGTATAAAATGTCATTAAATGTTACTTTATAGCTAACAGTTTTTATGTATCCTAAAATTTACCAGCATTTTTATTTTTACTGGATCATCTTTCTAAAATATGACTACTGGGTTCGGTTTATTTTTAAACTTTTACTATTAAGGACATGATAAATATTTAATGACATTGTAAGAGGCAAACATATTTTGTGTATTTGGGTTCATACTTGCAATTATTTGTGCTGATTAAAAATCATAATTAAAAACTAAAGATAATATTTTTCTCTACAAAGTATATATATATTCTTTTTCAAAGAAAAACACTTTTTTAAATGTAATCTATGGAGTGTTCCTAAAAGATCTGTACATAATGCCAGTGCAGGAAGAGGTCATCATGATGTTTACCACATATTAAATAGTATCTAGTGTCTTTTAGTGATTTTTTTGCGAAATTTTTGTGAAATTGTAATTGCTATTCTCAGCTAAATTATTAAATAAAGAGTTGGTAACAAAATATATAAGAAATATATTCATATAGGTATTCAAATATTAATTAATATGGAAAGGGCAACAATGGTCGAAATTTTTTTTTAATAACAGAAAGAACAAGGTATGCAAAATACCAAAAAAAAGTTTTGTAGACTAAACGGCATTGGAATACAGCTACAAGGCTTTTAAAATAAAAATCAAATCCCGTTTTAGGATTAAACTTGCTTTAATGCGAACACGCGTGAAAAATTAACTTAAACTATCAAACAGAGTCACAATGCACAAACAACTTTGTATTCTCTGCTAATAATGACAAACTTTGGACCCATGTCCAGGGTAATTTACTTTGAAAACACTCGAATCACATGCAGATTGAGAAGTCTCAAATATAAAATTAACCGAATACAACTTATGATCTTTATACAACTTAATGTTATCCAATAAAGTAGATCTTTTACTAAATGATTAGACTAAATTATTTTATTATAAATATCGAATTAGAGGTCTACGTAGCATATCAGTTAAAAAAGGATGTTCTTTTTTTTGAATCAGGGACTGTTTTTCAAGAACTAAATTATGGTTTTATGAAATTGACATAAAATTCAATTAGATATATTTTTAAAGCGGATATTTTTAAATTGATCCTCGCATAGAAAAAAAATAAATAAAGAATTTAAGTAGAAATTTTTTTTTTGTATTAATTTGCAAATAAACCACATAAATGCATATCAAATAGTTGTTTTAATAAATGTTAGCACTGAGCTAGAAAATCTCACCTGAATGATTATGAATTAAAAGTTTTATTAAACTGCAACACAGATTTACGCGAAGTTATTAAGTTAAAACGAGTTTACGACATTTAAGTTCGCTAGCAACTTTAATAAAACTTAATAAACTTGTGACAAGGAAACATATTACAATAGAACAATATTTTCTTAAAAATTTATTTTGTGAATTGAATTTGCTTATTTTCTTTTTTAACAAAATTGCTGACCTGAGTAATCGCTAAGCTGAGTCTATTCTATGTTCATATACTGCATTTTTAAATGGGATTATGCGATGGTGATCTTAGATTTGATCTTGATCCTGCCCTTCAAGGTCATCTTAAGGCTAAGGACATTTTTTTATATGGAACCTCATACTTTTCACAGCGGAAACGGAAAGCAGAAAATTTCACTTTCAGATATAATCTTATAACTACCATTTGACTTTGGAGGTCTATTTCAAGGTCTAGTTAAAAAATGTCCCGATATGGCAGGATAACTGTAATAGTTCAAGAAAAATAATCGGGGCTTAAGATTTTTCTGTTGGATCCAGTGGCAACCTTGGATTCGACCTGCGACTTGGTAGATCTATTGTGCCCCCCTACTGCTGCTCAGTCGTAAGAGCTATCTTATCGGCTAGAGCAAGTCCTCCAGTCCTATTTCCCTCAGGAATCTTAGGATGTTGGACGGCTTCAAGGTGGGTAGCTCCCCTTCTTCGATTTGGTGTGTTCCCAAGAACCACATCCTAGGGTTTTCTAGAGCGCTGCACTCTGAGAGGATATGAATCTGCACTCTTCTCTTCCTACCAGTCCGAGTTATCCCTTCAGGTGGCAATGCCCCATCAGGACCCCTGTCAGAACTCTGAGTTGGTTTTTACTTAACCTTATGCATTCTTTGAATCTATTCTGATCGTAGTTCCCCAGAAGTAACTTTGCTTGTCTCAATCCTTGCAGCTCCGTCCAATAATTGGATTTCCTGCTATCTCCTTCTATCCCTTTTCCTCGCGAGCCTGTCTACTATTTCATTTCCCTCTATCCCGGTATGTCTCGTTACCCACATGAAGGTGACTTTATTATTCTTACACAAATCATTTAGTTCCTCTTGGCATTCCCAGACTATCTTGGAACTGATAATTTAAGAGCTCAGGGCACTGATGGCCGCTTGACTATCCGACAAGATGATAATCTCTAGGTCATGGTAGTTTTTCTCCTTGTTAATTTGAATACATATCCTAATGGCATGTATTTCTGCCTGGAAAGTGCTTGACTTGCCCAAGCTTTCGTAGGGTCTGGTGCCGGGTCCATACACTCTTACTCCAGTTCCCTCCGTTGTTTTGGAGCCATCTGTATACCGTATAATGAATTTCTTGCTGAATTTTCCAATGGTGTTTCTGTTCCATTGGCTCTTGCGACTCAACTTTGTGCCGATGTTTTTCAAAAAGTTGAAATACTTTTAATTTCTTTTTGGCATGTCCCAGATTTGTTGATTTCTAGATAAGAGATTGGGCCTTCGTTTCACGACCTCATCTCTTATTGTCCTATAAATCGTCCTTTTCGCTATGTTCTCTAGAAATATATGTAAAGGTTTGAGGTTTAGGATTACTTTCATGATAGCCGTTGGGTAGGTTTTCATTGCCCAGTTATACATGCACTGGTTTTGAACTTTCGAGAGCTTAGCTCTCGTATTAGCTAGTTTCTACAGACAATCAAAGTTTATGTAGCCCTGTTGATTACTTCTTTTCATGTTTATCCTAGAGGCTGGATAATTTACAGCTGATTCTGTATGAATTTATTTCAGCAAGTGCTCAAAATCTTTTCCATTAACTATCTGGCACTTTATGAGGCTGTGGTATGAAGCAGCTATAGATTTCAGGATCAATGGAAGCGATTTGATTCATTATTCTATGCTGAGTGCTGCAAGGTTAGCCGATTTTATTCGATATACACCAACTTTAAGGTATGCCACAAAAGGTAATCCAATAATGTAAGATCGGATGATCTCGCTGACCATTCGATTTCTCGTCTTCTTCCCATTCACCGTGGAGGAAATGCTACATATAATTGGTCGCGTTCACAATGAGGTACAGTACTATCCTGCTGAAACCACCTATAATTTTCTGAACCGCCATGACTAAGTTTCTTAATATTTCTCCTCACTTTACTGCAGTGAAACTCCTTCAATGAAAAATGGATTAACTATTCTGTTTCGCCGGATAGTCGAATAAAAATTCTAAACTTTTCGTATCTTATTCTCCCCCTATCACTTGGAAATTTTCAGTTATCTTGCCATACCGAGACATTTTTAAATTAAACTCTGTGATGGTAATCCTAGGTAAAGTGGGGTTACCAAAGATCATACCTGAACGAAAAATTTTCTGCTCTTTCTATTTCTGGCATTAAAAGTTTGGGTCGTATTTAATAAAATGTACTTTATCTTAAAGTGTCATTGAAGATCAAGGTCAAGGTTAAATCAAAAATCGCCACGGGATAGTCAAGTAAAGATGCTAAATATTTACATTTGTTACAATCCCTGTAATAACTACTTTTTAACACATTCACGTTTAAATAAGGATTTTAGGAAACAGTGTCTCCATTATTTGGGTCGGTGAATCCTTGTTTTCTTGTATAGTAACGGCTCTGATTTTTGGCCTTAACCCATTATGAGCTGCTTCTATTTTCAAAGCCCAATATACGTTGTATATCTTGATCTTTGATTTCATTAATAATACTGAATCGTAAGCTCTTTTCGGAATTCTAGGTAAGTCAGATTGAACAGGGCATCAGACATCTGTTTCATATTCTTGCAAAACTTTCTCCATTTCTCTGATGTTTTGACTTGAGCTGTAATTTATATAACTGGCGCCGAAGTTGGTCTCTAAATCTTCCTTCTAATGGAGCGCTAAGAATTTTGTCTTTTTGTTGGGTAGTCCGAATGGTTTGTAATAACTACAGTGCTGATCCACGAAGTGCAATTACTAATACAATAGCCATTCGTAGTTGCAGTTATTTGTACTAGCAGTAGCTTCAAATTGGCCTTTGTATATTATTCAAGATGTTTAATGGTTGTAGGTGAATGATGTTCTCTCCGCTGGTTGTTACTTTATCAAAGGGTCCACGTTTGTTTATTTTATTGACTTTTTTCTGAAGTTCCTTCATTTTAAAATCTACAGTATCTGTTTTTTATTCAATACCATTTATTTCTTGGCATACTTTTGATTCTATCCCATCTACGATTTATTTCACTTCTTGTCGCACATCTCCTGTATCCATCGCATAATTGATTCAATACTATTTACTTCTTGGTATACTATTAATTCTTTCTCGTATACGATTTCTTTCATTTTTTGTCGCAATTCTATGGCTTGTCGTACTTGGCCTATCTGTTTCTTAAAGTTTTTCTCAGTAGAACTTGATCGAATTTTTGCTGTTCTTCTGCAATGATGTCTTATATCCACTGGCAAAATTCATCATGACATCGCCTTTAAGGTGACTTTTTTGTCATGCTGTTTCTCTTTTTGGCCATGCTGTTTCTCTTTTTGGCGACGTGCTTTGTCTTGATGATTTTCTCCTTATTAGCAACATTCTTCTTCTTCTTCTTGTTTGTCTCTAAGGTGACGTTCTTCTATACGATCCACAAAATCCACCAACATTTTATTTACTTGCTCTATTTCGGTTGTTCGTTTCTTGTGTTTACCAGAGAAACTTCTAGAATTGTTGAATACTCTTTTCTAAACCTCTGTCTTGATATATACTTTGTTAGTGTACTTCGTTTTTCGTTATCTCTTCTGATTTCCAAATAGAATATTCTAGAACTTTGTGGAAAGTTCGGTTATAAGCTCCTTTATTTTAAATTTGATGGTGAAGTCGGTATTTCATTACCTGGTCTAATTTCCAAACAGAATGTTCTAGAACGTGGTCGAAAATTAGGTTCTAAGCTTTTTATTGATTACAAATTCGGTAGTGAAGTCTGTTTTTTGCTATCTCTTCTAGTTTTTAAATATAATGTTCTAGAACTTTGTTGAAAATTTGGTTCTAAGCCTCTTTTATAATTATAAATTTGATGATAAAGTCAATTTTTCGCTCTCTTTCAATTTCCAAACGGAACGTTCTAGAAACTAATCGAAAATGAATCTTACCTTCTTACTTGATAAACAATCCAACCATGAAATCCGTTGATAATCCTTACTTTTGACACCCGTTGTTAAGATTTTCTCTCCTTAAAATCAATCACTGGGTTCGATTAAAAAGAAAAACTTTCCACTACTAAATAACTATCCTTTAATAACTACTTCTTAACACTTTCACATTATATATATATATATATATATATATATATATATATATATATATATATATATATATATATATATATTAAATTAATATTAAGAATGTTAATATTTACTAACTGTATTATTATCGAATGAACTTTTCAATTCAGTGATCAGTTGTCCTTTCTGCACTCACTCACGATCCATTCATGTGGCAGTCCAATTTACACTGTGCCTCGAGCCACCATTATACCATACATGCAGGATAATTGTCAACACCGGAAAATTATAATAACCCTAGTAAAATTGCAAATGTATGGATTATTGTCAATCGTTTTCAATTCCCACAATTTTACGAGGTCATTTCAGTGTTATTATAATGTCATTGGTCACTTTGTAATAATCCTAGAAACATGAGGGGTATGAAATAAAGATGAAGGCTATAACTCATTGTTGTATAATTTGTGTTAACGTTAATTTTATATTATGAAGGAAAAGAAACAACCTCGTCAGAGCAGTGAAAAATTATAATTATTTCCTTTAAAAATTCAGAAAAATCGGTATTGATGCTACCGTATTGATCGAACTAATGAAAGTTAGCCATGGACCATACAATGACATGAATGTTGAGAGGGAGAGAGAGAGAGAGAAAGAGATATTTTTGGTTAAAGTAGAGACCGTCAAGCATACCATTCAATTATTTATAGCCTAAATTTCTATGAACTATACAATTTTATGCATCTCAATAAAGTCTGTTATTCAATTGAGCATCTTTCATTTTTTTAAGGGATTCGTATAAAATCATACATTTATTTATTTGATTACTCTTGAAAATTACACAGTATTCAAGCATTGTTCAAAATTTAATTAACTTCGTTTCACAAAGACAAACCATGATCTTTAAAATAGCATGTAAAATCGAAATTAAAGCACAATGGCCAGTGATAAGCAATACTATCGTGTTGTCCAGTTAATCTGGAGAAGCTATAATGTTACAAATTTCACCTACTAGTTGGACAAATGTTACAGTTAAGAATTCTCAGTTATTTGTAATAAAAGCATAGGTCGAAAAATTGCGTTAATGAATGTTTTATGATGTTTAAGTAATTAAAGATTTTTTATAAGAAATAAAATTTATTTGGAGTCGAAGAACTTCAAATTGTCTTCTAAATATAGCGCGGAGTTGACAAGAAGGCAGATTATCACCTAGCGGTAACCATGGCTACACGAGTACTCGTGAAACACTAACTATTGACTTAGGTCGAGAATTTTGAACAAGGTTCTTCTTATCTATGCCTCTATTAGTCCTCATGTAAAATTTCTTTGATAAAACCTCATTGGAAAGGACCACGCACACATTACATGAGATTTTATAGAGCCGCCAAATTGGCTCAAAATGTAATATGTTGTAGTCCATGACTTCCTGATCAAAAATACCTATAGTTATTGGAATTTTCGGATATAACTTTCACGCAAAAATTACTGGGTTTGGAATCAGGCATCTTAAAGTGACCTTGACTATGGCTTATGGCTCAAGGTCAAGGGTCAGCTCAAGTTAATCCAGGTTCTGCTCTTGGTTCATCTCTAGGGGTCATATATTATTTTTTAACGGTTCGTGCGATGAAAATTTTCGATCAGTATCATTCATTTCCAGAATAAAAAAGTTTTATATTTGTTATTCTATTTTGACCTTGAACTGACCCTTGACCTGGATCAATAAGTCATAGTCAAAATCACCTTAAAATACCTCACTCCAAACAGTGGTGTAACTAAGAGTATGTCCCCCCCCCAGATATTTGAATCCGCCCTACTATTTTGCACCCATCTTGATCCTTCGTATTAATTCATTTTCATCAAGGGACTTTAGGGCGCCCCTGGGCTGCGTCCATTCGCACCGCGGGGCCTACTGGGTTATAATGTATTTCTGGTATAAAAATTAGAGTTTTCCGTTGACTATTTCATTTCGACCTTGAACAGACTCTTGACTTTGACTCATGGATCATAGTCAAGGTCATCTTAAGATGTCTCGCTCCAAAACCAGTAATTTTTGTGTGAAGCTTATCTCCGAAAAATCTATTTCCTATCAAACAACTGACTTGCCGTTACGTCTAAATGACCGGTCACGCGAAATTTGACCTTCCATATCTCAAAATTTATGGGTTTTAGAGCTTTATTTCCATAAGCATTTTTGATTGGAAAGTCATGGATTATAACATACTACATTTTCAGCCAATTTGACGGCTCTATGAAATCCCATGTATTGGGTGCCTGGTCCTCTATGAGAAGGAGAACATCATATTCATACACAAATGTTTCCGGTTAATAAAACCTATGAAATTTTCATAAATCTTCCCAAAAATATTGATAAAGATTTCATTGTCCCAACGCCTCCACATCGTCCAGTAATAAATAAAAGGAATATTTTATTAACTTTTAATATAATACTTTTAGCTAACGTATTAATTCTTTGGTTGTGATATGTTAATAAAATACTGTTTAATACAATTTTTGTTGGTTTGTTTTCGTCGTCTTTATTTTCATCGAATTATTAATATTTGTCAACCAACATTTTATTTAAAATTTTCAAAAATGTGAAATATTACTAAGATTCTGAGGATAATTTCCCATCTCTGTACAGTATCTGGCCTCCACAAGTGGATATATGCCTAATCCATATTTCTTTATTCTATTATATCTTCGGCCTTTGTCATTCAGTTGTTCTTAACCGTTTTCTTGGTATCGTTGTATCAACCCATTAGGAGTCTTCTATGATTTCCACTTCGTTGTTCTTATCTACATGTTAGACTCTATCCTGACTACGTGTCCTGCCTATCTCTATTTTACCCTTGTAAGTATTTATATAATATTTTCCATCTTTGTTTGTGTCAGTATGCATTCATTGGTTTTCCTCTCACATACGGTTAAATCCAATACTGCTCTTTTCATATGTCTCCGCATTACCTAACGTTTATAACATACTATTTTTATATATTAATACCAGAAGTACGCCTTATTTCTAGAACTTTAATTTTCATTTTAGTGGTAAGATGTTTAATTTTGTGTCTGAGGCAAAAGTTCAGTTTGCCGAATACACTCCATTTCGGACAGATTATTCTGTCTACATGTTGTCTTTCTTTGGCTACCCTAATTGCTAGTCCTTAGTATATGCATTGGTCTACCACTTCTATCGTTTACAAGTTTATTGTGATGTTAACGTGTTATTATTGATCTTCTTACTTTACTTTCTGTATAATTTTTGTTTTGCTTATATTTATTGTTTAGCCTATCTTTTTATATTCTTTCTCGTAACTGTTCAGTTCGGTAGGATTGTTTGCAATTAAATCTTTATGATCTGCGTATTAAGATTTGTTAGTTTTTTTCTTTCAATATTTGGATTTCTTTCTTCCCACTGTAAGTTTTTGAAAATATTCTCTATGAACTGTTTAGGGAATATCGTATTTCCTTATCGTATATATCTGTTCATTTTTATTTTTGTTTGTTGTTTGTGTATATTTAATGTTCTTATGTCCTTTAAAAGTTTTGAATATCCGTAGTCTATTCTACAATTTTCCGAAGATTTGATTATTGCCAAAGACTTGTTATAGTCTACAAATGCCAAGCATATTGTTTACCCGTGTTTTCTTTATTATATTTCGTATTGATGCCCTCCACATGATGAAATTGACGATAATATGTCCATCAAACAAACTTAATATTTTTTTAAGTTGAAGAAGTAAAAACATTTAATTGCTCTATTTTAAGGGTATAAATAGATTGAAAGTAATACTTTCCAACTAATTCATGCACGCAGAAAAGTGCTTTTATAGACAATAATACAGGTCGACAAAATTCTTAACCACAAATCGGATCATACTTCTTTCAAGGCTTTTGACGCGTTTAATCCAAATTCGGAACCCAAATTGCTTCAGTACGTCAGGTTTTCTAAATAATTTAACTTAAAACTGTAACAATATTTGAGGTTAGTTTTTAACTCTAGACGACACAAAACTCAATATCTTAAAGTCCTACTCTTCACATTCAGAATAGTTTTTCAATGGTCTGATATTATTTTTTCTCGCCGAGATATCTACTGTTAAAAATATCAATGAGTGTTTTCGTCAATACATCTCATTAGGCCCAGGTTATATCAATTTGAGAGCCTGGATTTGTGAGCAAACTCGCTTCGCTTACCTGCCTATTGCATTGGGAACATGGCTCTCGCTGGACTCAGGTTATTTATGTTGAGAAGCCTTGGTTTTTGCGCAAATTCGTTTCGTTAGCCTGTCTGCTCAATGCTATTCACACTAAATTTAATATTTTCAATAGTAGATATATCGGCAAGAAAAAAAGATATCGGTGTCAATAAAAAACGATTTTGAAGGGGAAGAGTAGTACCTTAAGATGTTATATTCAGTTTTATGAAGAAACATCACTTAGCGTTAAAAAGTAAACTCAAATATGGTCTAAGATGCCGTTTTTGCAGACTTAAGTTAAATTTTCTCAAAAAAAACTGAAGTCGTACAGAAATTTGGGGTACAGATTTAGATTTATCGCCTCAACAGCGTGAGGAAAACTATAGTCCGATTTCCAGCTTAAAAATTTGGTCTAATTGTGACGGCCTTTGTAATTTTATTGCTCCTCGCAGTCCTACATTTTGAGATTTAAAAAGAACTACGACTAGATATATTACAATTTGACTACCGACTTTGGCATTATAAATACTTATACAATTCTTTTAGCGACTTTTTCAGTACAGTTGATTTTACTGAATTATGACAAAAAACTACTTAATAGTCGTAAAAAAGTTACATTTTAAAAACACATTTTTGGTAACTTTTACGCTACCTACAAAAATATCACAGTTATTTTGACTTACTGTGATTGTATCCTACTAAGAATATTAAGTTGTAAAGTACTATGGAAATATATCAATACTTAGGTGTATCCAGATGTCTTACAATTTTTATGTGATAAGGCGACTGGACTTTTCGATTTTAAGGATAACGTCATAAAAAATATCTGTCCATAAAAAGGTTTTTACGGTCTTTTATATGAGTCAATAAAATATGTTATTTTCCTACTTTGGTGTCTTAGAAACATTGAGTTTACCAATGATTGCAATGAAAATATATCGGTATACAGTAATATTTCAAAGAAAAAAAAATATATAAAAAGAATGATTTTGTATTTTATGCTGACTAGATATTATGGAGCATTTTATGATTTGTCATAAAATTATTTTCATAAATAAGGATTAGGCATTGATAAAGAGGTAAATAATAGCATACTTTTCAGAAGAAAATATATCACAAAACTAGGTAATTGTTAATCCTAATAAGGAAAATTCGTGAGTGTGCAAATAAACTTTAGGATAAATGTATTAAAATACCAGATGCAACACTGCAATTTTGTTATCCTAGAACAGCGGTTCTTAAACTTTTTTTCTTACTATCCCCCTTCTAAACATCAAAATAAATTGGCGAACTCCTTATGTATTCGTCAGAAACAGTAAATGATACAGTAAGGGAGAGTCGGATATATTGTACCATTTTTCAGTTTTTGCAAAATATCTTTTTTTGATATTAATCAAAATAAGCTCTTTATCACGAGTCACATAGTTTAGAATCTCATTTAACATATACCGCAACATCAGCACCATACTCTTAACGGATTTCACAAAATATGCGTTTTCCTAAAGGCTTTCCTTTGGAACAATTTACCCAACCAGTCGGTTTAATTGTACCACGGGTTAGGTAAATTGTACCACTAAGACTTAAGAGACTTCTAAACATTATAATAAAGTAAAATACAATGGTTTTAATGATATACAAAATGTATTGATTATATTTTTATTATTAATGAAAAACTGCTAATAAAAATTAAATATTTCTTCAATAGAATCAGTCATAATTTGCCAAAAAAAAACAAACGTATTAAAGTGTAAAAAAAAATTAACATTTATCAAACTTAAATACTTTCTTTCTAAAATTAAATGATATATGAAAATTGAATGAATCACTTTTAATTAAGAATATTATTTAGTCAGTCATCAATTATTTATCTACTAATGTACTGAGATCAAATTCTTTATTTTCTTTTACCCTGTTTTAGTTTAAACAATTATCGCAAATATCGGGATTCGATGTACAGGTTTCGTGAACCCACCTATGACAACGAACGCACTGTATCTAGTCAACGTTTGGCCCAGTTTTGTCAAAGTAGTAAATCTTACATATTGCACAAACATCTTCCTCGTCATCATCATTATCATTGTCGTCTGTCAGCTCTAGAACTACATCCCCACAGTCATCGCTGCTGAGTATTAATTGTATTGTTATAAAACACTAAAACTGATTTGATATAAAATCGCGTTTTATTTTCCAAATTGTCACCTTGCACACATCAAAATTATCTGCAAGCCCAGCCCAGTAACGCATACATATGAAGCCAACAACGCAGAGAATCTATCACAACATTTAGTATAACAGCCTGCTTGGGACCCAGAGGTGGAATCGAGCAAGCAATTCAATAGAGAAACCAGCACCATGTGAGCTAAGCTTAAGTTAGAGGTATGCATAGATCAATTATTTGTTAAATTTTGTTAATTTGGATTAGCGAATTAACTTTTTTCCTAAAATTTCGCACAAAATTTTTAGGAAGTTTCGATTAGGTTGTATCTCTAATCATTATCAAGTGAACACTGATCCGTCCAAACGAAACGATTAAAACTTCAGTATACACGAAGCCAACACATACTGGACATATCTTAACCATCTTCTTCTTCTTTCTCAGCCCATTGACGTCCACTCCTGGACATAAACCTCTCCGATGGTCCTCCACTGGGATCTGTCTCTCGCCAGTCTTTTTCAGCAAACTGTCATATCATCTACCCATCTGCGTTGCGGCCTGCCACGATTTCGGTTCGTTTCTCGCGGTCGCCATTGCAGTAATTTACTCGTCCACCTATCGGGCTGTTATCTATCTATGTGCCCCGCCCATTGCACCTGATATGCGTTCAATGACGTCAACTACTTTGGTTCTTGATCTTATTACTTGATTTCGTACTTTATCCCGTAACGAGATTCCCAACATTTGTCTCTCCATGGAGCATTGAGTGACTCGGAGCCTATTTGCGTTTTATTTCGTTAGTGTTATTATTTACATGCTGTAAGTAGCAACAGGCAAGACATACGTGTAATACACTTTCCGTTTAAGGTTGATTGGTGTATTTCTATCTCTTAATACGTACTGCAACTTTCCAAAGGCAGCCCATGTCAGCCCTATTCTCCTTGTTATTTCCGCCGTTTGATTTTCTTTGCCCAGTTTCATGACGTGGCCTAAATAGATGTACTCTTGGATATTCTCTATGATTTCATTTTGAATCTCTATTTGTAAATTTGCGTCAGGGCTCATTAACTTAGTTTTCCCCAAGTTCATCTTAAGTGCCACTTTTCTCGTCTTTTCATTGAAATCTTGAAGCATTTGTTTTAGCTCTTCTGGGTACAACAACATAGTCGGCGAAACGAAGATGACTAAGATAAGAACCGTCGACTCTCAAACCTTTCTCATCCCAATTTAGTTTTTTAAAAACATCTTCCAAAGCTAGCGTAAATAGTTTCGGAGAGATTACGTCTCCCTGACGCATACCTCTCATAACGTTTATTTTTTCTGTTTTTGTCCTGTATAGTTGCGTTTTTATATATGTTTTGTATGATAGTGGTATACCCAGGTCAATTCTAGCATTATTAAGTGATTTCAAGATCGTCCATGTTTCTATAGAGTCAAAGGTCGTGTGAAAATCTACAAATGCCCGGTATATAGGAATGTTATATTCCTCGTTTTTTTCTAGGACTGTGCGTAGGGCTTGGATATGATCTATCGTACTAAATCCACGTCGAAAGCCGGCTTGCTCCACAGGCTGGTAATAGTCAAGCTTTTCAGTCAGGCGATTTGTCAATATGCGGGTGAATAGTTTATATAGGTGGTTTAATAAACTGATATGACGGTAGTTTTCTATATTTGTTGTGTCCCCTTTTTTGAAGAGAAGTACGACTTGTGCGTTATACCATTGTTCTGGTACTCTACCTTCGTATAAGCATTTATTCATTAGTATTTGTATCGCTTTTTCAAGACTGTCTCCACCCATCTTTAACATCTCAGTTGTAATTTGATCCTCGCCGGGGCATTTTCCATCCTTCATCTGTTTTAGTGCTCTTTTTATTTCATTTAACGATATCTCCGGCAAATCTTCTGATCCTACATTTTCTATTTGTTTTACTGTTTTTGTTGGATCTGGATCCGTATTGATCGAGGAGTATAAGTCCGCATAGAATGCTTCCACAGCCTTTATGATGTCATCTACATGTGTTACTGTCACCGCTTCTCTGTTCTTTAATTTTATTATTTTGGTTCGTCCTCTTGATAGACCTGACCTCAAAACTTTCATATTTGCGTTTCTTTCTATTGTTTGGTGTATTAATTTTGTTTTGAACGTTCTAATGTATTTCCTTACTTCTTTCTTGATATTTTTATTTAGTTGTTTAAAATCCTCTGTGTCTCTCCGTCATCCTTCGTCTTTCCATCATCTCTAATATATTTGCACTTAGTTTCTTGTCTGTAGTTTTCCTTAATCTTCCACATACTTTTTTCATTGATGTTTATATAGTAGTTTGGATTTTATCTATTATTTCATTGATGTTATGTTGTTCCAGAGTATTAGTCGACTTCAAACTTTTCGCTATTTCGTATTGGTATTCGTCGTGTGTTCTTTAGCCGCGGGAGTTGAATGTGAACGGATCAGCTTATATCTTTCCTGTTTGAGGTTTATGAGGAGTCTTGCCCTAACCAGTCTATGACCACTCCCGGTATTAAATGTGTTTAAGACTGAGACGTCTACAAATATTTCTTTCTTGTTGCAGATCACGAAATCTATTTCATTCTTAGTTTTATTGTCCGGGCTTTTCCACGTCCATTTTCGCTGATGTGGTTTCTTGTAAAAAGTATTGAGGCAGTAGAGATTTTCACTTTTCAGGTAGTTGAGTAGCATCTCACCTCTTGCGTTTCCCTCGTCGAGGCCATAATTTCCTGTGTTCTGAGTCGTATTTTTTCTTCTTTCCTATAGTAGCATTGAAGTCGCCAAGTAGTAAGACATAGTGAGTTTTTTCTCTTCGCTTGGCATCTGATATATCTTCGTACATTTTTTCCACTATTTCGTCTTCTGTGGGGCTAGTTGGCGCGTACACATTTATAATTTGTAGGGTGTATCGTGTATTAAGTTTAATTGTTATGTACATAACTTTTTCCGATATTGTACAAAGTATGTTATCATGTGTTTCAGGCGTTTCTGTATTAGGATAGCTAGTCCACCGATATTTTGTTGTGTTTCAGAAGAACTCTGATATAATACATGTCCTGTTTTTAACGTTGTACACTTTTCTTGTTTTAAGCGTGTTTCTTGTAGGCTCAGAATATCCCATTTTATATGTTTTATTTCTTGTTCTAGTTCAAGGAGGTGATTTTCGGAGCTCATCGTTCAAATGTTATATGTAGCAACGCATAGGTAATTTTTTCCCTTTACGATTTTGCTTTTGATTTGACATAATTGGGGTCGGTGAAGGTGAATTTATGCCTCCTCCAGAATCTTTGATGCAGACCTTATCTAAGGTGTGGGATTTGACACTGTTTGTTCTACCCACCTGGGGTTCACTTCCAGACGTTTTTAAAATCACCATATTGGAGGGTTTTAGCCGTAATCTTCCACGCTGGCTAAGTGCGGGTTGGAAGATATATGGGTTTGGAGATGGGGGGGGGGGCGGGATAGTTTTGAGGGTGGTGGATAGGATTTGGGGGGGGGTAGGTATCCGAATATCTCCCTGGGAGGAGAAGGGGGAGGGGAGAGTCATCAGAGCTCGTGTAGGCAGGGGCGCATCCCTGAAGCAGACCTATTCTTACCGGGCTCGTAAGGAGTGTCCACCCGCTACCTAGATCTTAACCATAGTTCTAATCATTCTATTGGAGCAAAACGGGGATATATACGCAACTCCTTTAATTGCGCTATATCTGTATGCAATAATGCCTATTCACTGGAAAAGAGGTAGAAAACATTAAATCCGATTTACGAAAGAATAGCTATCCTTTAAGATTAATTGAGCGTTATAAATAATTTTAGAATAACGACCACTGGACAGCAAAAAATACATTCCTTCTTCACAATTCCGTTCAATAACGAAACCTCGGGGAAAATAAGATGAATTCCCAGCAGTTATAATATAAAAACAGCCGTGAAATCAGGAAATACACTTAGAGCTCATTGAACAAAAATCACCGATAATACTTAATAATGATTAAAGATACAACCTAATCGAAAAGTCGTAAAAATAAACAAAAATAACGATAAAACAAGTTCAACATCCACATTTTAGTCAATCTTGAACATGCTTACCGTAAGGAATTTTTAGGGAAATTAAAAGGAACCATATTCTCTCCAGTTTGCCACGTGTAATCATGACAAGCACAGGAACTTTCTCATACCATTTTGAAGCAAAATATTTTATATATGATAATTTCACATAAAAAATTTGAAAAACGAATGGAAAACAACACGTTAAAACGTACACAAAAAAGTTAGTTTCAATCCAATAGAAATCCGCAAAGAAATTTGCTTTTCGTTAAGATAACATAATCTGTCAAAGTATTTTTTTTTATTTTAAAAATTTATTTTAGCGAAAACGGGTTGCCAGGTATCAGGAAATTTGGTTTTGAATAAAACAATCTGTGGTCATTATAACTATCCTAATAAAAAAATTATATGTTTCTGTTGTCATCCCTAAAAAATAAAATGACCTGATATTTAAAATACTTTCTCGAGATCATAACGTAAACAATACTTTCTGAAAAAGTGTTTTTAATTTTATTGAGTTGTAAAATAAATCCTACGAACTTTTAGTTTAAATTACAACCAATAAGATAAGGAAACAACATATTTTATTGACTCGTATAAAATATATCAAAGACATTTATAGCTTAAAGTTTTATTTGACTCGAGATACTTGATAAAAAAAAAGACTTGTTAAAATTTACTTCTATGGTCGACTAACAGAATATTTTTAAAGAAATTTAGTTGAGAAAAATTTTATAAATTGTGTTGTGAAAACAAAAAATAGAGAATGTTGGACAACAGAGAAGGAAAATTGCGTTTAAAATATCTATGAAGCTTAGATTATGTTTTGAGATATTTGTTTGAGTAAACATGACAGTTAAAAAAAAGGTTAATCAGGCACTCTTTATAATGGTATTCAATTTTATAAATCTTTGATACTTTGTGGTTTCAAAGTATGAACTATCCCATTGTTGGGGAGATTATTTCCTTGTTACAGTTTGGGATATTTTTACGAAAGACTTTATTACCATACTTCCCATAAAAACTTACTAACACTTTTAATAATAAAAAAGTGAAGGTGAAATAAAGTTATACGGGGAGCAGTAGAAAACTTTTTTCCTAACAATGAAACAAATCTCTTGACAAATTTTTCTTCGCAGTTTTATTTTTCAACATAACTCCTGTAATTTTAACACTCTAGTGCCACTTGTACGTCCTCTGATTAACATGGTGTACTATACTGTAAAATGAAGCTACGGAGAGAGTGGGCAGTTACACTTACCTAGGGGCCGATCCAGCCTCTTTCTCTGGGGGAGGGGGGGTCGGTGATATCAGAAAAGTACAATATGGCAAGCGAAAGCAAGTTGTCGACGGGGGAGGAAACACCAGAAACATTTTAATTTCTAGTGTAAAAGGCAGGGTCAGGTCTATTTTTCTGAATTTGAAGCTGCTATTGGAGAGGGGGAGGCGGTGCCAGCAGCATACACATTCCTAGTATTAGAGGCAGAATCGGGTCTATTATCCTGACCTCAAAGCTCTTGGGGGGGGGGGGGGCGTACCGCAAGCATACGCATTCCTATACTCCTATTCAAGAACTAGAAAGAGTAATAAAACTGTTACCGAAACCTCCAGCGTACCTGCTCCAGTACCGCCGGTAATTGAGGACTACCGTAAATCTAATTATATTTCTGTCAGTGAGCAAAGTACACCTTACAGTGTGTCCTTAGTGATTTATCTTGTTTGCGCTTATTTTTATATATTATTTGAGATTAGTGAGATACCCAAAAGATATCGCTTCCACCTCTATATTTATTTGAAAATCGTTAAACCAAGACATTTTTTCCTCAACGAAAAACTTATTAAGATGAATCTTTATGTTGCATTAAGATATCAATATCTAGATAATAATATTAAAAGCTCTGTTGAGACGTATTCCAACATGACAGGACGAAAAACCTCGTTGGAAGAAGAGATGTAAACTGCAATAAAAGGAGTTGTTCATACATTTTATTATGAGTAGCAGATCCCAACCGTCGACAAAATTCTCACTCAAATCAATGAAGATCGGAATTTACCTGAAATTAAAAGAACTAAGCTCTAGAAATTGTTCCGAGAACTTAATTTTTGCTGGGAAACACCAGATAGGAAATCTGTTCTTACAGATCGTCTGGAAACTGTCCATTTGAGAAAGAATCATCTCTCTCAAGTAAAAGGTAGAGTTGCTAGAAATAACACACCTTACAAAATTAGTAATTTAACTGAGCTTTTGAAAGATTTTTTTGAATAAATTTACTGCGGAGAATTGGAAAAAATCCATATAATAAATGAATCAAACAAAATGTGAAAACTCGATCTCATAATCTGTAAGATAGAGGAACCAATTAGCTTCATTGACTTTGATTACGAATTTGATATGTCATGTTTACCAGTGTAAACACAATTTATTTATTATTTAAATTTTTCTTTTTGTTGTATTTAATTGTTTAATGTTGTTTAGATATTTTTTTATTTTTTTTTTATATATTTTTATTTTGTGTGTCCCACTCTTGAATTTTGTAAATTTAATTCAATTTAGCCGTATTTTTTTTATTATTTTATTATTGTATTTGTGTCTTTTTCTTAAGCGTGTAGAATTAACATGTTTATTATATTTTTAGGGGCTATCGGATTTCCATATAATAAAGGAAATTAAATTAAGATGTCAGTGCAATAGAAATAAAAATAAGTAGGTCTAATTTTAACTGTAACATATAAAAATTAATTACATTTAAATCCCTTTTTAGTGTTTAATTGTAATTCTGCAGATGGTTTGAGAAATAAATAAACTGAAACGTCAAATGACCTAAAAATGTTTTTTAATTAATAATAAAATGACGGATAGCCCCAAAAAATTTTAATATGATATGGACGAATTTATTTTTTTGTATATGTTTAGCTTCTTGTATTTTTGACAATGGGTATTTTGTAAGTATTTAAATTATAACTTAGATTTTTTTGAGAGAATAAGGCTACGTTTGAGTCTGAATGTGCCTAAAACTGTTTCTATGCCAAAATTAAAAATAATAAAAATACAGTTGTAGTTGGTGTTAAATATGTCAAAATTCTCTACATCTTGTAATGCATGTGAATTATTAAGAAATCATAAGAAATAAAATAATGTAAAAACTTTTTATTTTAAGTTTATTACCGAAATAATATTCTATGCCATAAATACTTAGTGATAAAATAAACCTTCTTTCGACGCCTGTGACAAGGATTAAAATCCTTTTTAACACTTCACACTTCCAAATATCTATTGATATCCAACCCAAATAGTCCATTATTATAGACCGGTATTTTTGATTATAAAATTTGTAACCCATTCCTATGAAAAATGTATGTGCCTAACAGATTTTGCCAAAGACACCGGATTAAAGAACACTGGTAGTTGGCGAAGAAAAAAATGGTAAAAAATGATCTATTACTCTCTCTAGTTTTTGAATAAACCATAGTATAAGAGGCAAAATCGGGTCGATTTTGCTGAACTGAACGATTCAACCATCCCAGAGAAACAAAGTGTAGAACAGGAAATGCCAGAGCAAAGTTTACACAACTGAAGTATTTTCTTCGCTGTCGCGATCTCAGCATGACCCTCAAGAAGAAAATGATAGAATTCTATATTTTTTCAAATTACTCTATGGTGTCGAAGCTGGAACGAAGCAACAGAAAAAAGGATCTAAAGTTTTGAAATGTGGATTTATCGAAGAATCCTAAGAATTTCCTAGGTTGATCGGGTCACCAACAAAGAGGTCCTCAGAAAGAAGAACTGCCAACTGGTTCTTATGCACACCATAAAACAACGAAAAATGAAGCACTTGGGCTATATCATATACCGCCTCTTGCAGCTATTCCTGCAAGGTAAAGTGGAAGGAAGAAGGGGACCGGTTATAAGGAGAATCTTCTAGCTTGCCAACTTTCCAGAAGTGGTTTGGCGTAACTTTCATGGAACTTTTCCGCACTCGAGCCAATCAATTGCGTCCGAAAAAGAAGAAGTGCCACTTGTCCTGCAATAATTTCATTTTATTAGAAGAAAATTATTCGTATCTGTCTCAATATCCCCTTAACTGGTTAAATGGTGCTTTTTAAAAATTGTAAATAAAAAGATGTCAGTTGGAGCCCAATCTGGACTATACAATGGGTTGAACTTTGGCTGCTTTATGATAGCGAGCGTTTTGTAAAGAACATTTATAATCAATAGCTGTACGCAATTTTGTTAATATGTTACAGCAGATAATTGCTTTTGGTATTTTGCCTTGGTCGCAAAAGATGCTAACCATGAGCTTTTTATCTGAAGATTGTGCGCGAGCCTATTTTAGAGGTGTAGAGCCCTTTGGACCCATTACATTGACTCTAATTTTGTCTGTCACTAAAGAGTCTAAATTATTTTGAAAAATTTGCCTAAGCAGTTTTTATTCGAGAGTAAATAATTTTGAAACCACCTTGCAGAAATTTTACTCAAGTTTAGTGTATTGTATAAAATTATTAAAATGCTTAATTCAGATATGTTGAATTATTTAACAATAGTAGATATTTTTAGTAGTAGTAGAGAAAAAAAAGGTATCAGGCGATTTATGTATTTACTACATTGAAATATATAGAAACACGTGAACAAGTAATGATTGGGTGTAATGTCTGCAGTGTAAGAAATGGGCTCATGACGGCTGTACGGGTTGGGAACCAGAAGAACTTGACTAAATAATTAAACTAAACGATGGCTAATAAAGTTTATTCATATTCTTTAAAATATTTTTTTTATTTGATATTTTTCTTAGCGTCCCGATTTTATCCCACTTTCCCCTAATAAAAACTTTACGTATGGAGTTCCCGGTGGCCACGCGGCATGGTTCGAATGGATTTAAAATTTTCACATAACACTGCATGTGACGTCTACAGCTTTATACAACCAACCCCAGAACAAGAATGTTAGAGAAATGTCGCAACCATGTATTTGAAACGTCACACAAGGCCATCCCTTGATGAAGTGGGCGATCCCACTTGCTGAAGTGTGTTGAAATTGCCTAATATAACACCTAATAGAGAACCCTGTAGATAGTAGCGCCCTCTCGTAGCAGCTAGAAATACTTAGATAACAGCGCCCTCTCCTAGCAGCTAGACTAAGTAATTATTTAAGGCTTTGTAATAAATTTAAATACGTTCAGCAACTTCCAAGAAAAAACCCATTTAAAAGAATACGTTATCAAAAAAATAATTATATTAAAAAAAGGAATACATAAAAACCATATTTACTTTTAAAATATGGCTTATATTTCATTTCCATTCTTTAGTGAAGTTTCTTTTAACAAAATATTCTATTAAACAACAACCTTGAAGGTGCTAAAAATATTCAAATTTATTACAAACTTTTGAATTTATTATCTAAAACTAACTAAAAATACCTAATTCTCCTTTGAATAATTTTATATGAATAATAACTAATTGATTTTTGTTATCGTGAAAATTTCATTTTAAATAGCAATTTCCTAAAAAATTAGATAATTCTAAAGTTGCAACTATGTAATATTTATAAATACATAATATTTCCTTTTTTTAAAACTAATAATACAGCTTAACAAATTGAAAATAATATCCTTTTCTATTCAAAGTCAGCAATGTCAAAAAATAACATAACCCAAAGTTATTTATTTATATTACTGAAATAATAATATACATACAATATATTAATATTAAATTTAGTAGAGCCTTATAACCAAGCTGCAATTCTTGATCATTTCCATATTATACCTGTAAAAAAAAAGTATATCAATAAAAATTGAAACTGTGATTTACCAGGATGAATTAAATTTAAACCCAGTCTAAACTGAAAGCTAACAGCTAGATTCACTAAGAAGGTTTAAGATTTAGACCCACAGAAGTTAGATCTAGTAGACCAATTTTCTTTTGTTTATGATTCTGTCATAATTTATATTACATATGTCAACAAATACAACACTTATATAGGGAGATTAAGAATAAAAACCTAGCGATAAAACCTTGAAATATCTAAGAGAAATAGTTGTGTCCGAAAATGATAAAATTCTCCATTTTTGCAGGTTCAGTACAAAAAGAAAATTATTTTTAAGGTTCAAAACTTGTTTGACTGATTCTTATTCTCATCAGTTCCAACTTTCTACTGCGGGTTTAGACCGGTGTTACAGTTACACTATCTTAATGAATTAGGGGGTACGGATTTAAATTAACACTTTTCTATATATTAATTGAAAAAATATTTTGTTTTTAAATAGATGGAAATGAAAAATTTTGTTTGCTTTTATATGATAAGAACTCTCACTACCCCTAAAACACCTTTTTACACTTGAAACTAACTGTAATAATTACTTGAGATATTCAAGATAACTTTTCTATTGGCTGAATGTTACTACAAATCATTTTAAACTAAAAAATGACAGTATTAAACTTCTGCCATTAATATAAAAGGTTCTATAACAAGTTTAAAAATTAAAATAATTTATACATTACTTACAATACATATTCAACAATTTAAACTGTAAAAAGAGTGATTTTCTACACGACTACTTTTTCTCATTTGGAAGGTCCTGAAATATCATTTTAAAATAATAAAGATTACAAAAAAATACGACAGCTTGAAGAATCTAAAAAGTAAAAAGAAATGATTTTATAATTAAAGAATGGCTTATAAATTATATATACAGACAAAAAGCAAAATTATTTATACTTCATAAAAATATACAATCATTATTCACAATATAACCAAATCATATTATAAATTAAAACGTGAAAAGAAAATTATTCATTATTTAAAATCTGCCAGTACAAAAATCAATAACTTAGTTGTCATCCATCATATTTTATAAAGATTAAAGCTTCAAACTTTTACAATATCCATACTATTGATAGAAAACGGCTCCAAATATTTTGAGGGAGATGATCTGTTAGAATTATGCTACTGATATATTACTAAAATTAAATCATCATAAACTTAATTTCTGCGTTTTAAAATGTATTACTTTTTTTGAATGTCCCTTAGAAATCTCTGAAACTTTTTTCTATCTTTACAAAACTTAAAAATAGATAAACGTAAACATAAAAAAAGATGCAAGCATTTTACAGACGTTATCTGTCATATCTATTAAATTTTGACGCGCGTACTTTAAACAGGTGATATTATACTCTTTAAACTTGACAAATAGATGTTCACTATAAGTATCAGAAGCAAAAATTTTGTTATTACATTGAGAACATTTAGGTAAGGTAAATAAAGTTTTCCATTTTAGCTGGGACTCGAACAAACATACTTATGTCTTCAGGGCTGGCACCCTTCCTATTGGGCTACTGAGACTCTTGAATAATAGTTATACTAGCAAAATTTCACATTCAGAAGTCACACTTTTATGTCTAAAATAATAAAAATTTATCTTGTTCAGAGTATATTTTTTTAATGTTCATATTAAACTTTAACTATATCTGTTATTTGTGTTTAATGATGTTATCTTAAATATGTGTAACACTTTTAAAAAAAACACATTACGAACCTAAATTCATCTTAGTTGACTAAATTTGTTTGTAAGTCAAAAAAAAACATAACAATAGCATTAAACAATATTTATTTACACAGAATAAAATGTAAAATATAATGAACATTGACATTACAATTTCTCTAAAAAAGCAGCCTTTGAAAAAGGTACTGATTTTTTACTTTAATTCTAAAATAAATTCCTCCGACTTAAAAATTAGGAGGAGAAAACAAGATGATTTTATCAAAGAAAGAATAAATTTCTCTACTACTATTTATCGTGACAAGTCTCATATAGACTAAAACTATGTTACTTTTCTAAAATTACGACTGTAAAATACCATCAACTGGTTTTTCTCATGTTCATACTGCTTCAGATAAGGTGAATTTGGGCTCATATATTACTAAACACAAAAAAATAAAATAAACTCTAGAGGCAAAATTTGAAACTCCTATAACTGATTAGAAACCATTACTCTACAGAGTCATCTACGAAAACCACCAAACAAAGTAAATATTTATGATTCATTGTACCTCACCAAAGTTCAAATTTAATATGTAAGTTTATAATTTATTTAATAAAAATTGAAAAGCATTAGTATTTCTAACTTTAAATCTACATTTTTTGTTTTGTATCGCATTATGTGAGCAAAAATAAAAACAAAACAGAGCAGGATTTTGAGGCGGATGATTGTTATTACAAGTTATATTCTTTACTAGTTAAAAATTAACTTACAGATCATACTTACAATACCTGCCTTTCGCCACCCAAGCATGAAAACACGATACAAAAATTTGAGGCCACGTATGAATTACCATGTGTCTTCTACAAGAAAATACGAACTATTAAGTAAGTGATTGGAAAAGTATAAAAGAATTCTGCCTTTACTTACCAAAAATTTTGGGAAAAATACTGAAAAACGGTGAAAATTTCATAAAACACTCGAAGCAAAACCCCAACACCTGTTTCGGAGACAACTGACACAACGTCACATATTGTTGCTAACATAGAATTAATTTTTATAAATGTTCTTTCTTGGCATTTTTATTTAAAACAGATCACTTATTTGATAATTTATTACAGAAAACACAATATTATTGATGTAATATTTGCAAATATCGTTAAATGGGCTAAAAAATTCTATTATTAGTTGTAAATAGAAAATTTCTAGTGTTTGAAGCCTAGAGTTTGAAGGTTATAGATATCGATTTTTTCCCGCCGCTGAAGTGGGCGCGCGCCCCCTCAAATTCGATGTTGCCGTACACTCATATTCTAGTGACACGGCCCTGCAACCAACTGATACTAGACGAAAAATAATAATTCAATAGGTCATGAAGCTTGTTTTACTAGGGGGAGTCACCCAGTACCGGACACTTAAGGTTTTTAATAAACAAAAAATTGAATAATTAGGTTTAATTTCGATACTTAACATTTTCGTTTAAACAAATATTTGTAACATTAAAATAAATCAACAAAGATGAGCATTGTACATTTTTTAGCCCCTTAAAATGGAATCAATCATTGCTTTAGTTTTTGGTTTCATTGAAATTTGGCACCTAGTACCGGACAAGTATAAATTCGTACCCATAAGACCGGACAGAACCTGGTAAATATGGCCTTACAGAAATTTAAAGTTACACAATAATCTTACATTAATATTATAAATGTCTGAGCCTTATAAACATTATAAAAATCTAAATAAATCAACAAAATTAAAAATAAATGACATGTCTTTTAACAACGAAAAGATTAAATAGTTTTTAAGAAAATAATTCTTTAATTCAACATAATTAGAGATCGAGGTAATAAGTAATAATAACAGTCTCAAAAAAAATTAAAAATGTTTATAACGGTCACAAATATAAACTTCTGAACACTCTGGGATATCCTCACAGGCTTCATGAGCCCATCCTTTACAGTGTTCACACTGGATCCAGGCCTCGTCGTAGTCTTCGCAACAGACAACATAATAATACCTACTTCTCCAGCTTCTTTTCAGTAGGTTTTAGTTTATTTTTTTATTTTTGTTTGGTCATTTGTCTTTTTCAATTTATGATTGCCTTCTTTGCCTATTTTTTCATTTGCTTTCTCTTCCGAACGTCTTTTGTAAGGTGAATCGGTTAAAATTTCACTCTTTTCAGCTCCTTGATTGTGATCTTCTGGCAGCAGCATCTGGTAGTGGTGAGATATCAAGAATGGTTTTTCTTATAGTATTCGTTATATTGACCAGCTGAGGGCCTGAGATGTTTTCCGCTTGTAGAGATGCTTTGCTGGTAGACTGTTGAGGTGATTCTGTTCTATTAACTTCCTGAGGTAAATCCTGTGTAATGACCGACTGCAAAATAGACGTAGCACTATCTGCTGCAGTAACCTTTTCCTGAATTAAATTTTGTTCAATTTCAGGCTGTTGAATAGATGTGAAAACTGCATTAAAGGCCACTATATTTCATGATTCTGATATATTTGTTAGCTCATTGCTGTCAAGAAGAATATTAGTGATATCACTAGGTAAATAATCCAGATCCGTGAATATATTTTTGTCAAGTGGGTGAATACCCGAGCATCTGAATCCTGCTTCTGCTATTTGACAAGGCGCAACTTTTTTAAATGCTTCTGATACAAGACCTGCTATGTCATATTCAGTAATTCTAGCTCCAGCATTAGCCTGCACCCACATACCACAGCGTTCATTGTAAGCATTTTTGAATGGTTTCATAAAAGATCGATCCAGTGGTTGCAGCTTATGTGTAGTGTGCGGTGGAGTGCTGATCAAAAGTATGTGATTGTCTCTGCAGAAGTTAATAACGTCTAATGTTTTGTGACTGCTGTGCCCATCAAGAACTAATAAAATTGGCGATTCCACTTCATAATACAAATTACTCTTTTTACCTTTTTACATAATGTAGTTAGGTGATCGTGGTTCACACCCCATTGTGAAAGACGCCTTCGTCCTGATTCGCATCCCATCATATCAGAAGTATCCTTGAACACATTTGAGTGCATAATTAATGCATGTTTATTAGTCAGTTTGATTGGAAACCATTTGGAAAAGGTTGGTTTAGTAAATTTGAGGAAATGTAACAACCATTTTACAAGATGTCGTTATTCACCCATCTCTTAGGCTGAGCGACAGCTTAACTTTCTAGGGGTGCATTAATCATTAAACGCTCATTTATTTTTTGCCTGGGAAATATGAAAAAAGTCGGAATAAATTGTCCCATAGCACTTATGCAAAACATTACGGTTACATTTTTTCCTCTTTCGGCTGATGTTAATTTGCCCACTTGTCTTACATTTTTCTTTGCCATAACATAATGCATGTTTATTAGTCAGTTTGATTGGAAACCTTTTGGAAAAGGTTGGTTTAGTAAATTTGAGGAAATGTAACAACCATTTTACAAAAGTATGTGATTGTCTCTGCAGAAGTTAATAACGTCTAATGTTTTGTGACTGCTGTGCCCATCAAGAACTAATAAAATTGGCGATTCCACTTCATAATACAAATTATCCTTTTTACATAATGTAGCTAGGTGATCGTGGTTCACACCCCATTGTGAAAGACGACTTCGTCCTGATTAGCATCCCATCATATCAGAAGTATCCTTGAACACATTTGAGTGCATAATTAATGCATGTTTATTAGTCAGTTTGATTGGAAACCTTTTGGAAAAGGTTGGTTTAGTAAATTTGAGGAAATGTAACAACCATTTTAAAAGATTTCGTTATTCACCCATCCCTTAGGCTGAGCGACAGCTTAACTTTCTAGGGGTGTATTAATCATTAGACGCTCATTTATTCTTTGCCTGGGAAATATGAAAAAAGTTGGAATAAATTGTTCCATAGCACTTATGCAGAAGATTACGGTTACATTTTTTCCTCTTTCGGCTGATGTTAATTTGCCCACTTGTCTTACATTTTTCTTTGCCATAACCTTTTCATGCATGTTTATTAGTCAGTTTGATTGGAAACCTTTTGGAAAAGGTTGGTTTAGTAAATTTGAGGAAATGTAACAACCATTTTACAAGATTTCGTTATTCACGCATCCCTTAGGCTGAGCGACAGCTTAACTTTCTAGGGGTGCATTAATCATTAAACGCTTATTTATTTTTTGCCTGGGAAATATGAAAAAAGTCGGAATAAATTGTCCCATAGCACTTATGCAAAACATTACGATTACATTTTTTCCTCTTTCGGCTGATGTTAATTTGCCCACTTGTCTTACATTTTTCTTTGCCATAACATAATGCATGTTTATTAGTCAGTTTGATTGGAAACCTTTTGGAAAAGGTTGGTTTAGTAAATTTGAGGAAATGTAACAACCATTTTACAAAAGTATGTGATTGTCTCTGCAGAAGTTAATAACGTCTAATGTTTTGTGACTGCTGTGCCCATCAAGAACTAATAAAATTGGCGATTCCACTTCATAATACAAATTATCCTTTTTACATAATGTAGCTAGGTGATCGTGGTTCACACCCCATTGTGAAAGACGACTTCGTCCTGATTAGCATCCCATCATATCAGAAGTATCCTTGAACACATTTGAGTGCATAATTAATGCATGTTTATTAGTCAGTTTGACTGGAAACCTTTTGGAAAAGGTTGGTTTAGTAAATTTGAGGAAATGTAACAACCATTTTACAAGATTTCGTTATTCACCCATCCCTTAGGCTGAGCGACAGCTTAACTTTCTAGGGGTGTATTAATCATTAAACCCTCTTTTATTCTTTGCCTGGGAAATATGAAAAAAGTCGGAATAAATTGTTCCATAGCACTTATGCAAAACATTACGGTTACATTTTTTCCTCTTTCGGCTGATGTTAATTTGCCCACTTATCTTACATTTTTCTTTGCCATAACCTTTTCATGCGTGTTTATTAGTCAGTTTGATTGGAAACCTTTTGGAAAAGTTGGTTTAGTAAATTTGAGGAAATGTAACAACCATTTTACAAGATTTCGTTATTCACCCATCCCTTAGGCTGAGCGACAGCTTAACTTTCTAGGGGTGTATTAATCATTAAACGCTCATTTATTCTTTGCCTGGGAAATATGAAAAAAGTCGGAATAAATTGTTCCATAGCACTTATGCAAAACATTACGGTTACATTTTTTCCTCTTTCGGCTGATGTTAATTTGCCCACTTGTCTTACATTTTTCTTTGCCATAACCTTTTCATGCGTGTTTATTAGTCAGTTTGATTGGAAACCTTTTGGAAAAGGTTGGTTTAGTAAATTTGAGGAAATGTAACAACCATTTTACAAGATTTCGTTATTCACCCATCCCTTAGGCTGAGCGACAGCTTAACTTTCTAGGGGTGCATTAATCATTAAACGCTCATTTATTCTTTGCCTGGGAAATATGAAAAAAGTCGGAATAAATTGTTCCATAGCACTTATGCAAAACATTACGGTTACATTTTTTCCTCTTTCGGCTGATGTTAATTTGCCCACTTGTCTTACATTTTTCTTTGCCATAACCTTTTCATGCGTGTTTATTAGTCAGTTTGATTGGAAACCTTTTGGAAAAGTTGGTTTAGTAAATTTGAGGAAATGTAACAACCATTTTACAAGATTTCGTTATTCACCCATCCCTTAGGCTGAGCGACAGCTTAACTTTCTAGGGGTGCATTAATCATTAAAGGCTCATTTATTTTTTGCCTGGGAAATATGAAAAAAGTTGGAATAAATTGTCCCATAGCACTTATGCAAAACATTACGGTTACATTTTTTCCTCTTTCGGCTGATGTTAATTTGCCCACTTGTCTTACATTTTTCTTTGCCATAACCTTTTCATGCATGTTTATTAGTCAGTTTGATTGGAAACCTTTTGGAAAAGTTTGGTTTAGTAAATTTGAGGAAATGTAACAACCATTTTACAAGATTTCGTTATTCACCCATCCCTTAGGCTGAGCGACAGCTTAACTTTCTAGGGGTGCATTAATCATTAAACGCTCATTTATTTTTTGCCTGGGAAATATGAAAAAAGTCCGAATAAATTGTCCCATAGTACTTATGCAAAACATTACTGTTACATTTTTTCCTCTTTCGGCTGATGTTAATTTGCCCACTTGTCTTACATTTTTCTTTGCCATAACATAATGCATGTTTATTAGTCAGTTTGATTGGAAACCTTTTGGAAAAGGTTGGTTTAGTAAATTTGAGGAAATGTAACAACCATTTTACAAAAGTATGTGATTGTCTCTGCAGAAGTTAATAACGTCTAATGTTTTGTGACTGCTGTGCCCATCAAGAACTAATAAAATTGGCGATTCCACTTCATAATACAAATTATCCTTTTTACATAATGTAGCTGGGTGATCGTGGTTCACACCCCATTGTGAAAGACGCCTTCGTCCTGATTAGCATCCCATCATATCAGAAGTATCCTTGAACACATTTGAGTGCATAATTAATGCATGTTTATTAGTCAGTTTGATTGGAAACCTTTTGGAAAAGGTTGGTTTAGTAAATTTGAGGAAATGTAACTACCATTTTAAAAGATTTCGTTATTCACCCATCCCTTAGGCTGAGCGACAGCTTAACTTTCTAGGGGTGTATTAATCATTAAACGCTCATTTATTCTTTGCCTGGGAAATATGAAAAAAGTCGGAATAAATTGTTCCATAGCACTTATGCAGAAGATTACGGTTACATTTTTTCCTCTTTCGGCTGATGTTAATTTGCCCACTTGTCTTACATTTTTCTTTGCCATAACAT
Source organism: Diaprepes abbreviatus (assembly GCA_034092305.1). Classification (NCBI taxonomy): domain Eukaryota; kingdom Metazoa; phylum Arthropoda; class Insecta; order Coleoptera; family Curculionidae; genus Diaprepes; species Diaprepes abbreviatus. The sequence continues at coordinate 5,424,569 of JASJET010000043.1, read as the reverse complement.
AATGCATGTTTATTAGTCAGTTTGATTGGAAAAGGTTGGTTTAGTAAATTTGAGGAAATGTAACAACCATTTTACAAAAGTATGTGATTGTCTCTGCAGAAGTTAATAACGTCTAATGTTTTGTGACTGCTGTGCCCATCAAGAACTAATAAAATTGGCGATTCCACTTCATAATACAAATTATCCTTTTTACATAATGTAGCTAGGTGATCGTGGTTCACACCCCATTGTGAAAGACGCCTTCGTCCTGATTAGCATCCCATCATATCAGAAGTATCCTTGAACACATTTGAGTGCATAATTAATGCATGTTTATTAGTCAGTTTGATTGGAAACCTTTTGGAAAAGGTTGGTTTAGTAAATTTGAGGAAATGTAACAACCATTTTAAAAGATTTCGTTATTCACCCATCCCTTAGGCTGAGCGACAGCTTAACTTTCTAGGGGTGTATTAATCATTAAACGCTCATTTATTCTTTGCCTGGGAAATATGAAAAAAGTCGGAATAAATTGTTCCATAGCACTTATGCAGAAGATTACGGTTACATTTTTTCCTCTTTCGGCTGATGTTAATTTGCCCACTTGTCTTACATTTTTCTTTGCCATAACATAATGCATGTTTATTAGTCAGTTTGATTGGAAACCTTTTGGAAAAGGTTGGTTTAGTAAATTCGAGGAAATGTAACAACCATTTTACAAAAGTATGTGATTGTCTCTGCAGAAGTTAATAACGTCTAATGTTTTGTGACTGCTGTGCCCATCAAGAACTAATAAAATTGGCGATTCCACTTCATAATACAAATTATCCTTTTTACATAATGTAGCTAGGTGATCGTGGTTCACACCCCATTGTGAAAGACGTCTTCGTCCTGATTAGCATCCCATCATATCAGAAGTATCCTTGAACACATTTGAGTGCATAATTAATGCATGTTTATTAGTCAGTTTGATTGGAAACCTTTTGGAAAAGGTTGGTTTAGTAAATTTGAGGAAATGTAACAACCATTTTAAAAGATTTCGTTATTCACCCATCCCTTAGGCTGAGCGACAGCTTAACTTTCTAGGGGTGTATTAATCATTAAACGCTCATTTATTCTTTGCCTGGGAAATATGAAAAAAGTCGGAATAAATTGTTCCATAGCACTTATGCAGAAGATTACGGTTACATTTTTTCCTCTTTCGGCTGATGTTAATTTGCCCACTTGTCTTACATTTTTCTTTGCCATAACATAATGCATGTTTATTAGTCAGTTTGATTGGAAAAGGTTGGTTTAGTAAATTTGAGGAAATGTAACAACCATTTTACAAAAGTATGTGATTGTCTCTGCAGAAGTTAATAACGTCTAATGTTTTGTGACTGCTGTGCCCATCAAGAACTAATAAAATTGGCGATTCCACTTCATAATACAAATTATCCTTTTTACATAATGTAGCTAGGTGATCGTGGTTCACACCCCATTGTGAAAGACGCCTTCGTCCTGATTAGCATCCCATCATATCAGAAGTATCCTTGAACACATTTGAGTGCATAATTAATGCATGTTTATTAGTCAGTTTGATTGGAAACCTTTTGGAAAAGGTTGGTTTAGTAAATTTGAGGAAATGTAACAACCATTTTAAAAGATTTCGTTATTCACCCATCCCTTAGGCTGAGCGACAGCTTAACTTTCTAGGGGTGTATTAATCATTAAACGCTCATTTATTCTTTGCCTGGGAAATATGAAAAAAGTCGGAATAAATTGTTCCATAGCACTTATGCAGAAGATTACGGTTACATTTTTTCCTCTTTCGGCTGATGTTAATTTGCCCACTTGTCTTACATTTTTCTTTGCCATAACATAATGCATGTTTATTAGTCAGTTTGATTGGAAACCTTTTGGAAAAGGTTGGTTTAGTAAATTTGAGGAAATGTAACAACCATTTTACAAAAGTATGTGATTGTCTCTGCAGAAGTTAATAACGTCTAATGTTTTGTGACTGCTGTGCCCATCAAGAACTAATAAAATTGGCGATTCCACTTCATAATACAAATTATCCTTTTTACATAATGTAGCTAGGTGATCGTGGTTCACACCCTATTGTGAAAGACGCCTTCGTCCTGATTAGCATCCCATCATATCAGAAGTATCCTTGAACACATTTGAGTGCATAATTAATGCATGTTTATTAGTCAGTTTGATTGGAAACCTTTTGGAAAAGGTTGGTTTAGTAAATTTGAGGAAATGTAACAACCATTTTAAAAGATTTCGTTATTCACCCATCCCTTAGGCTGAGCGACAGCTTAACTTTCTAGGGGTGTATTAATCATTAAACGCTCATTTATTCTTTGCCTGGGAAATATGAAAAAAGTCGGAATAAATTGTTCCATAGCACTTATGCAGAAGATTACGGTTACATTTTTTCCTCTTTCGGCTGATGTTAATTTGCCCACTTGTCTTACATTTTTCTTTGCCATAACATAATGCATGTTTATTAGTCAGTTTGATTGGAAACCTTTTGGAAAAGGTTGGTTTAGTAAATTTGAGGAAATGTAACAACCATTTTACAAAAGTATGTGATTGTCTCTGCAGAAGTTAATAACGTCTAATGTTTTGTGACTGCTGTGCCCATCAAGAACTAATAAAATTGGCGATTCCACTTCATAATACAAATTATCCTTTTTACATAATGTAGCTAGGTGATCGTGGTTCACACCCTATTGTGAAAGACGCCTTCGTCCTGATTAGCATCCCATCATATCAGAAGTATCCTTGAACACATTTGAGTGCATAATTAATGCATGTTTATTAGTCAGTTTGATTGGAAACCTTTTGGAAAAGGTTGGTTTAGTAAATTTGAGGAAATGTAACAACCATTTTAAAAGATTTCGTTATTCACCCATCCCTTAGGCTGAGCGACAGCTTAACTTTCTAGGGGTGTATTAATCATTAAACGCTCATTTATTCTTTGCCTGGGAAATATGAAAAAAGTCGGAATAAATTGTTCCATAGCACTTATGCAGAAGATTACGGTTACATTTTTTCCTCTTTCGGCTGATGTTAATTTGCCCACTTGTCTTACATTTTTCTTTGCCATAACATAATGCATGTTTATTAGTCAGTTTGATTGGAAACCTTTTGGAAAAGGTTGGTTTAGTAAATTTGAGGAAATGTAACAACCATTTTACAAAAGTATGTGATTGTCTCTGCAGAAGTTAATAACGTCTAATGTTTTGTGACTGCTGTGCCCATCAAGAACTAATAAAATTGGCGATTCCACTTCATAATACAAATTATCCTTTTTACATAATGTAGCTAGGTGATCGTGGTTCACACCCCATTGTGAAAGACGCCTTCGTCCTGATTAGCATCCCATCATATCAGAAGTATCCTTGAACACATTTGAGTGCATAATTAATGCATGTTTATTAGTCAGTTTGATTGGAAACCTTTTGGAAAAGTTGGTTTAGTAAATTTGAGGAAATGTAACAACCATTTTAAAAGATTTCGTTATTCACCCATCCCTTAGGCTGAGCGACAGCTTAACTTTCTAGGGGTGTATTAATCATTAAACGCTCATTTATTCTTTGCCTGGGAAATATGAAAAAAGTCGGAATAAATTGTTCCATAGCACTTATGCAGAAGATTACGGTTACATTTTTTCCTCTTTCGGCTGATGTTAATTTGCCCACTTGTCTTACATTTTTCTTTGCCATAACCTTTTCATGCATGTTTATTAATCAGTTTGATTGGAAACCTTTTGGAAAAGGTTGGTTTAGTAAATTTGAGGAAATGTAACAACCATTTTACAAGATTTCGTTATTCACCCATCCCTTAGGCTGAGCGACAGCTTAACTTTCTAGGGGTGCATTAATCATTAAACGCTCATTTATTCTTTGCCTAGGAAATATGAAAAAAGTCGGAATAAATTGTCCCATAGATTACGATTACATTTTTTCCTCTTTCGGCTGATGTTAATTTGCCTACTTGTCTTACATTTTTCTTTGCCATAACCTTTTCATGTCTCTGAAAAGTTGTGACGCTTGTTTCATCACAATTAAAAATATTTGATGGGCGAAAGTTATATCTATTTATAAGTTTCTGTAAATTAGCAAAGAATATATCAACTTGGTTATTATTAAAACCTACAACACGCATCAAGCTAGTAGATTCGGCAGTTCTTAAATTTGAATCTGAATATCTTCTGATATAATCATCAAAAAAATGTTTACCAGCAATTTTTTTTGTTGGTAAAGCGATGTGGTAATTTTAGCTTCAGCTAAGCCATAGGCAAGCTTTAAAAACTCGTTTTTAGACAGAGGGGTGCAACGGTCAACTAAGTCTTTAACATGATCTGCCAGCAATTGGTCGTATTCATCTGAGAATGTTTTTTTTTTAAATCGTCCCATAACCGGTTTAAATTCAACATCTTTACCCTATTTCAATAATTTTATTTTATCAAATAAAGTGTTTTTGGGTACCCTAAAACGGTCGGAAGCTTCTCTAATTGTCATATTTTGGTTTAAAACATTTTCAATTGCTAATTTTAATTTACTTGGGTCCCAGACACCTTTTTTCTTCGTCGCCATTATATCAAATGATCTGAAAAGAGAAATAACAGCATTACAATATTATATAGAATGTAACCGGCACACTGGTTTGTTAAAATATATTTGTCCGGTACTAGGGAACTTGGATAGGTCTAATTCAATTTGTCCGGTACTAGGGAATCTGTTACTGTCCGGACTTACGGGAATAACGTACAGTATTTAGTTCCGATTACCATAAAGTTTATTAATACATCCGCAAAAAGAGAATATCGATGTAAAGCTTACTTACCAATGATTGAATCAAAAACACCACACACAATTAATTCACTTTAAAAATATAATGTATGACGTTCTGAATATTATTCGACGCAACAAATGCCTGCGCAAAATGACCAACGTGTAACCTGTAAGGCGTATCGAACAAAATGCTTCCCGCGCGGCGGGGGGGGGGATCTGACCATTGAGTTTGACGTCTTCGGTTACACGAATGTTATTATGAGCGTTATTTCATGTTTCAACGTGTTTTGTCCGGTACTAGGTGCTGTCCGGCGCTCGGGAGATTCCCCCTATCATAATCGCGGGCCAAAGTCAAACGCGGAACTTTTATTTGATGTATATTTAATCACCAAGAAATCTAATTATTCCATTACTTAAATGACTGTTTAAAGTGACATTATGAATTATAAAATATATCCAGAAATGATGATGACCAAATTTTAGATATGATCTTAGGAAAAAAAGTTCGTAGAGGTCAGCAAATGTTTCTTTAGGGAGCATCGAAGATGGTGTTACAAAGGTGTATTTTGTTTAACTTGCAATGATCTACTAACAATACAGAAATAAATTATATTCTACTAAGAGCTCAAAACTTTCATCTAAAAATATAATACATAGGGTACGAAGCACTTCTAAACAAATTATAGTTGGCCGAGACTACTACTACTTGAACTGTTGAAGCTGAAGTGAGTGGCCTTAAAATATTAGCATCTAGGGAATAGCACCGGAAGGCAAGAAGGTATTCCAAAGAGTATGAACAATGGTATTACCCACACCACATTCTCACTCTAAAACCAGAAAATTTTGAACCCAGAATGGTGTAGGTGGTGGCTCAGACAAAAATGGCATCCTTATAAGAACAATATTTTTCACTGATGAAGCTGGATTTTTTAGAGACGGATCTATAAATAGCAATTACAATCACATGTGATCAGATGAAAACCCGAAGTGATTTTCGAATTATGGTACCAAGAACGTTTTTATTAATATATGAGCGGAAATATTTTGGATTATTTAATAAGACTGTATAAATTTTATAATGATGTAGATCAGTTAAATGATCAGCTAATTTTTACATGTCTACGTCTTCGTCTTCTTCCTCTTGTTATAGGCTTACAGCCTGTTTTTTCCAACTCAATCATTCATTTCATTTGATGTTGAAATCCAGGACTCTCTCCATCTTTTAGGTGGTCTACCTATTGGTCTTCTGGTTTCCGGTGTTCCATCTCGGGCGATTCTCGCTGTCCTATTTTGCGCCATTCTTCTTACGTGCTCATTCCAGGCTCTTCTGCGCTTCCGTCCCCATCTTACTATATCCTGCATTCCATGTTCCTCGCGTATTGTTGAATTGCGTATGTGATCTCTTAATGTGTATCCCGATATTCTTCTTAGTACTTTCATTTCGGCAGTTCTTAGAATTGATTTTGTTTTTGTGTTGTCAGCTCTCGTCTCTATTGCCTACGTCATTATCGGTCGAATACAGGTCTTGTAGATTTTTGTCCTTGCGTCCTTGCTCATGTATGTGTTGTGCCATATTATATCCGCCAGGCTTCCTGAGATTCTATTTGCCTTGTTTACTTGGTTTCTTACTTCTCTTGTTCTGTCTTGGTTCGCGGATATCTCAACTCCTAAGTAATTAAAGGTCATGAGTTGTTCTATTGGTTTGTCATCCACTACTAGTTTGCATCTTAAGGGCACTTTGCTTATTACAATTGACTTAGTTTTATCGATGGATATTTTCATGTTGAATTGCTTGCTTATGGTGTGGAATGCAAATAGAAGTCTTTGGAGATCGTCTTCATTTTCCGAGACTATGACGGCGTCATCAGCGTAATATATTATTGTTATTTCCCCGGTATTCATTCTGTACCCTGGTGCCGCTCTTTTGACGTTCCCAACTATTTGGTCCGTTACTATGTTAAACAGTAATGGACTCAGAGAGTCCCCCTGTCGTATGCCCGACGCTATCGGTACATCCTTAGTTAGGTTGCCGCTTACTGAGATTTGTGTTGTGGTGTTGGAGTTTAGCTGTTCAACTATGTTAATTAAATTGTTTGGGATGCCTTTAATTCGCATTATTTGCAGAATATCATCCAGTCTCACCCTATCAAAGGCTTTAGTGAGATCTATAAAGCACATAAAAGCCGGCTTAGTAAATTCAATAGATTTCTCTGCTATCTGTCTTACGATGAATATGGCATCTACTGTAGATCTGTTTTTGCAGAAACCTTGCTGTTCTTCTGATATTCTGCAATAGTCAGTTATTAAGCCTTCAAGGATTTTGGTGAATAATTTCATTATTGAATTTAATAAAGTTATTCCTCTATAGTTTTCCGTGATTTTCTTATCACCCTTCTTGAAAATAGGTACTGTTATACTTTTCTTCCAATCTCGGGGTATCTCTTGGTCTTTAATTATTTTGTTAAAGAGTTTTGTTAGTTCTTCGTGTAATGCATTTCCACCATATTTAATTAGTTCGTTGGGAATATTGTCGGGTCCTGGGGCTTTTCTCGTTTTTAATTTGGCTATCGTGTCTTTCGTCGTTTGGAGGCTTACTTCCTTGGTGTATTCGTCATATTCAGATGCATTTTCGGGTGGGTAGTTGTTCTGTTGTGATGTCTACGTGATCGAAATAAACAGTCTTTAAAGTTTCAGCCTGATGCAAAGAAATATTTTGGCATTTTTTTTTATATACTCCAGGCGTGGGCATCACTGATTTTTCGTGTGAAGCGTTATTCCCGATGTCTTAAAAAATGCGCTCTAACATTGACGTAGATTGTTCAAAAAACTGTCGCTAGGCTCCGGGCTTAATTTTTGATGAAACTGTTGGTCCCCTAGTATTTTTCTAATTTGTGGTCCAACAAATATTCCTTCCTTAAGCTTAGCATCACTTAGTTTTAAAAAAAAATTGTTTGAGGTATTTAAACGCATCTCCTTCCTTATCTAATGCTTTAACGAAAATTTGAATCAATCCCAGTTTAATGTGTAATGGAGGTCAGAGTACTTCTTTTGGATCAACAAGAGATATATTCTTTAAGTTAGCTTGACCTGGAATATATGGATCTCTCGGAAGCCTTTTACTTGGTAATGGCTGTGTTGCTCTACTGTCTGAAAGACAAAAGACAGCAATACTTTGTAAATCCACCCTGAAACCGTAGTAATAATCCTATGACTTTTAGGTTACCGCATATTTGCCACTTATGCGTATCAGAGCTTATTACATTTAGAATAAGTGACATACTTTCATATTTTCTTCAGGTCAACTGCATGTGCAAGAGAAATAGTGGGGTTTTTGTTGCCATTATGGCGCAGAACTGCTTTTAAACTTATTTTCGAAAAATCTATAAATAAGCGCCATTTGTTCGGGTTATACACAAATTCTAATTTTTTCATAACACTATTTAAATTAACACAAACACACATTTTATCCCGCAGACTAAAAAGAGAGGATAGTTCCTAGTTACGGCTCCTAAGCTCCAGTGGCTAGTAAATTCTATTGTTGTAATCTAGACCCTAATACTTCATCTTTGGATAAGTGGATGTCCCGAACTAGATTATTCAATTCAGGTTGGTTGATTAAATGGGGTGCTTTTCCTTCACATTGAAGAAAATAAAAATCATCTTTTTCTGATACATTATCAGGTTTTGACTTGTGATCATACATTTTTAAATCTGAAAATGATAAACCTTCTTCATGAAGAATCGGTTTTATTGCTGAGGGAATATCCGGATATTCAATATTATATTTGTTCTTTCTTGAAAAACCAGGCACTTTTGTCATGAAAAGTGATAGTCGTTAAAATGATTTGATCAAATCATTAGAATTTCAAAAGGCATAGAAGAGCATTTGCCATTTAACCAGTTACTTAGATTTGCTGCACAGGTTTACAATATATGTGAGGTGCCCAGTCTTAATCTTGATCGCCAACAAGAGATCCAAAATACTTATGATAAACTACTTTCTTTTCTGCGATTTAGAGGTAAACTGAGCATATATGTAGCAAAAACTATCTGCGGAGTTAACACAGCCACGTTTCTGTACCTTAGACATTTTGTATGTTCAGAAATGTGATACTACGTTTACAGACATCACCTAACTATATTCAACACAAAGATAATACTAATACATGGCTCTTACTATTGGCTTGTTTGCGCACTTCGCTTCTCTATCTAATACTGACCACTACTCGTGCTAAACCAATACTGATAATACGACTGCCAGCCAACTGCTTTTTAGACGTTCCGTACTTCTGTTATTTTCTAGAAACATCACGTATTGGAAGTTCGAAAATTAACGACGTACGTCTCGTGTACAAGGAATATCTATAAGTAGATTCTGGTACGCGACAGAGTGAAATTTGAATTTATATGGGTTTAAATTAGTACTTCCTTTATTTTAAGCCCTCGAATCTTGATAATTCGTGGTTGACTTATCCCTAGACACTCCCACGTGGGTTGCCGGATTGTGTACAATTTCCCTTACTTATGGAAAAAGTAAATTTGACAACATCGCCCCCCGGTATATTACAAATTACTTTTAAAAATAATGTGATTAAGATACTCATTCATTTTTGCAGAAAAAATCATAACTCAAAATTTAGAGACCAAAAATTAACCAAAGACTGCTTTTACATTACAGTCACAAATTGACTGTAAAGTAATGGTCTTTTTGTCTAGTTGTATTATTTAATACTACTCTTATCCTTGAAAATAAGCGATTTGCAAAGTTATGGTCATTTTAATTTAGGAAATATATCCCAACAATGTCATCAGTATCGTATTAACCCTTTGAGGCATACATTTTTCTAATGTATATATTTCTGTCGAAAATTTGTACTTCAGAATTTTTGGGGCCGCTGAGTATGAATTGAAATTTTCGTTTCCAAGATGGCGGATTCAAAATGGCTCATCAAAATTTACAGAAAATGATATTGGCCTCTAAAAAATTTCACTTCTGGATTTTCGGAGTCGCGGATTACGAAAATTGTGTAAGAAAATAGAAATTCTTATTTTGAAGATGGACTTCAAAGTGGCTGATCGAAATTTACAAAAAACTATATTGGTCTCTAAAAACCTACCAATATGTATTTAAAACAATCGTAACATTGCAAGAAAAAATAGCAGATGACTACTTAATAGCTTATTGTGAAGGATTAAGAAAAGTGTTAAATGATGCAGTTAGAAAAAAAATTATATATCATGCATATAACCTTAAAAGTAGTCAAAATCCTGATGTGATGGGCCAATTCTGACCTCAGATTCGGATTTTATGCAGCAAAGTACCTAGCCCCCAGCCGCCCAAAAACAATCGTGGCCACATTTTTTGTAGAACTGTGTAATTACTGTAATTATTTTAGTTATTTACAAAAGCCTTCATATTTTCAGTAAAATCATACTATTACCATACATTTCGTAAAGTTATCGTAACTCTTTACCTAAAATTATCGTCAAATTTAAACAATAATATACATGAAACTGGTAACAACTTTGTGTTGTTTTGTTTCAAATATAACCAAATTTCATTAAGAAAGTGAAATAAGCTGAAAAAGGAGCAATATAAAGTTAGGGCCTCTAATCTAGCTCAAGATATTATCCGCGCATCCTAATTAAGTCATATCGCTGAGAAACTAGAGAACGCTTTTAAACTGATTGCGTTCATCATTTTGATTTAAACACATTATTCAGCGCTAAAAGATGTTTTTAATGATTCGACCGTAGCTCGGCTTTATAAAAACATTACTTAGACAGATAATGGATTTTAAAAGCTTCCATTTTTTAATAACTTTTTTTTTGCTTGAAATTACTGTTGCGTTTTTAAATAATTTTAACATAATAATGTATTTACGTCAAAAGGGATTAAGAAGGAATGATTTGTACCGTTGGTTTCTAACTTTTTTTATCGTGATCTTTATTCGATTTTTTAAAAATGTTCGAGACTCTTTCTTTCATTCCTCTATATCTGGTCAATAAAACAAAAAATAAAATTTGTGAAAACATATATTTTAAGACCTAAAAAAAAAATGAAGAAACATTTTATTACGTATCAGTTACATAAAAAAAAATTTTTTCAGACCATCGAACCAGACCCATGTATTCTTATGTATTTTTTGTCGCTGAATCGAAATCCGAGGTTGAAAGAAATCGTACACCTCCAAAATTATAATCTAGAGCCAAAAACACTCTTGGAAAGGAGTGGAAATGAGATTAAGTTACGAGTATAGTTAGTTGTTCCATCTTAATAAATTAAACTATTTAAAATTTTAAAGATTAATATATGGATTTGCAATACACCCCAAGAAGAGTGATAATTACCCCTCATATATAAAAAATTCGAACCAATATAGCAATGACTGCTGAAAAAGCTGGAAAAGCCTGACTTTTGTTTGTGATAAGGAACTGCACTGCGTTACAGTACTAAATTAGAGTAATAAAAAGCGGAAAAAGTTAGGAAAGAAAATATGAAGAAAACAATTAATAATTGCGAATAAGCGGAAAATCACAATAATAATAATCATTGGGAGTTATTGTTTCTGACAGAAAATATTACGTATCTCTTTTTAAAGGGCCAACATAACATACATGACCCAATTAAATATGGGCCTTCCTGCCTTCCTGTTAGATCCAATGCATCTATGCACATTATGAACAGAATAACATCATCGCAACTCAACAGAAAGGATGCACCAGGGGTGCAATGGGATACAAGAAACAATTAATTGTTGACTTTGTCATATGTAACCAAGTCTGTACCAACCTCTTTGCTGCCTACTTGGATTATAAGAAGGTCTTTGACACAGTGCCATATGAGTGGTTCAAAACAATATTGAGAATGTATAAAATCGATAATCATTTTGTTTCGTTTTTAGAACGCATCATGTCAGCCTGGAGAACTAGGATCCAACTGCAAGTGCCTTACAGCGTTACCATCGAAACTAATTCAATTCCAATACGAAAGGGAATATTTCAGGGCGATTCGCTAAGCCCATTATGGCTTTGCCTTGTAATAAACCCACTGTCAGGCTATTTCAACTCCACCACTTTTAGTTTAAGTATTACAAATAACAACGAAGAGGTAGTAAGAGTTAATCATTTTTTTTTTACATGGATGATCTTACACTGACGGCTGCTTCCAGAAATCAGCTGGAACAAATCCTGAGAATTGTGGAGGAGCTCTCCGGGATATCGGAATACAGTTTGGACTTGACAAGTGCCGTATTTTGAAGAGCGTTAAAGGAAATATACAGCATTTGAGATACAGAACGGTGGAACTATAGCTGCAATGGAAGCGGAACAAACATATAAATATCTAAGTATGAAACAAGCTAAAAGAATTAACAACCGTACTGTCAATGCCGAATTGACAACCGAATTTGTTAGAAGCGTGCTTTGCACTTAGCTACTCTTTTGGAATTGTTGGGATGGACATCGAAAACTTGCAAAGGAAAATAAGAACACTCTTAACAAAAGCACACGAACACCATCCTCGTTGAACGTACAATACTTCCAAGGCATCAAGGAGGAAGAGGATTGGTAAGCAGCTCGAATAACAAATAATATACTTACGTTCATATTCCTATAGGGTAGCGGGCTCTTCTACACTACAGCAAGCAATGTGCGAGGCAGACGATTCAATGACGCTACAGCTGAGGGAACAGGACATTGTATCTTACCACCAAACAGACCAAGAGAAGTTATAAACCTGGCTACGGAAGCCAATTCATGGGCAGAATCCAAACGAAGTTAATCAGGACAATGTCGATAACTTAGCGTTCAACTGCTGGTTGATTTCAGGATGGATATATCCGGAAGCGGAGGGCATTTTGTTGGCTAACCAAGACCAGGTTATTCCGACAAAAAACTATTGGAAGCTTATCATAAGAGATTCCCCCAACGGCTGTCAAACATCAGAGACAATCCAGTACATAACTGGAGAATGCTAAACTACGAAAGAATTTCGAAAAGAGCTTACAATCCAGTATTTTATTGATTGGATTAGAGATCAGGAAATACAGCTTGTTGTGTATAAGCAAATTTAGTCATTGTAGTGAAGCGTTGGACAGAGCTTTGGAAATAGATGCAGTTAAAATGTGTCATGGCCAAAAATGAGAGCTGTCAGCATAAAGAAAAATAAGGACTTGCCGAATCAAATAATGGAGGCCATGTTATCAGAACCTAGATAAGAGCGAGGATGCCTCACGCTACAGAAGCAATCAGGAAGAACTGAACATAATAGGTGATATTTCGCGTTATAACAGAAACCAGATCGAGTGCTACAGATGTAGACAAACTGGAAACATAAGATGGGACTGTCAGGTGCAATTAAGGCTTAGTTCATCATCCAGAAAACGCATTGAAGAAAACCAGGAAAAACTACAACAGTCTAATTCTAAAATCAAACGTAGATTAAGTGATATTCACGTTATAGCAGAAAACATATCGACTGCTACAGATGTGGACAATATGAACACATGACAAAGGACTGTCGGATGCAAATAAGAGACCAGAGACAATGCTACAGATGTGAACCAACTGGACACATAAGAAGGGACTGTCGGGTGGAATTAAGAAGATACTTAAATTGCTTCAGATGTGGACGAACTGGACACATGAGATAGGACTGTCGGGTATAATTAAGGTCTAGTTCATCATCCAGAGACCGCACAAAAGAGATCCAGAAAGAATTGCAACCGTACAATTTTAATATCAAATATAAACCAGGAGACTGCATAACAACACAGATACAATGTTGAGAAAACCATCTAAGGGATAATACAAACACCGCAGCAAGATGGAACAGAGGGAAAGATTTCCTATACGGAAAATCACTTTTAACATACCATAACTGTTGTTAACGGTGCTGCAGTATCTCTGATTAAGTCAATCCTTGTGGATAAATTTAGAATCTTGCTATTGTCCAAAAAAAAATAATGTTGAGAACTGTAACTGGAGAACCATCTGATGTGATTGGAGAAATGCATGTTGTGATTCAACTTAGAAGGCTAAAATTAAACCATTTCATGTTAGTTACTGATATCGAAGATGAGTCTATACTGGGAATGGACCTGATTCGTCAACATGGATTTTCCTTAGACAACAAGCTTAACATTATAAAGTTTGATACGGAAGATTGTATTCTGTACCTGAGCTGTAGGAGCGAACCACTCAGAGGCATTGCCGAACAAACAACCAGAATAAGAGGAGCTCGGAGAAAACAATTTACGGAAGACTGAATGATATTTCTGAGAGCAACTTCGGATTAGCTCATCGTTCTAACAAACTCTGTAAATACCTGGTACCGAAGGCATTAATCAATTTATATAACTTCAAGGCAAACTCGCTGGGATTCTAATCAGGTGATAGAGTTTGGTTGTAGAATCAACACAGAAAGAAGGGCAAATCGCCTAAGTTGATACCATCATGGGAAGGACTATTTACTGTTCTGAAAAGAATCAATGACGTTTTTTTAAAGAATTCAACGAAGTTCTAAGACCAAAATTAAAGTAGTATATCTCAACAAGTTGAAGCCATACCACGGAGATATGGAAGCTGATTGGGACGATAAGAATTAGAAGGGGGCAGTGATACGAACGACTAGAAGAAAACTTATTGATACGCCCTCGATCGATGTGATGAGTCATCTTTATTATAATATGGTGAAAGGAATATTATATCGATGAGTCATATTTCTAGGTATATCTCAACTTTTATGTTCTAGAGTTATATAGGAATTTCCATAGGTATATACATAGAAATAGGATAAACGGAAAATAGTCGTATAGTTGTTTATTTAAGAGTCGTATTTAAATTTGTGAAGTATTTAAATAGTGAAGATTAAGAAGTAGTAATAAGAGAGTTGTGTTAAAAATAGTTAAGATAAGTATTGGAAGTATTAGTGAAAGGTGTTGTGTTTTATTATGCGAACCCAGGGAATGATTTTTTAAAGAGACAAAATCTTAACAATATTATTTTTTATCCTTAGGAAAAAAATTGTATATTAATAAATCAGAACAATAGTGAAAATATGACACGTCACCAAAATGTATATAAAGATCTAAGTTGTTTAATAAATATTGTTATAGTGTACCCCAATCATTCTCGTAGCATTAAAATATTCACACAATCCGGTAACTATGTTGATCTTGAAACCACCTTACCACAATTAGGGACACTATCAGATTTCTAAGAAATACCAAGAAAGGGTAGAGGCTCCCCAATGACAGTTGATCGCCACCTACAGATTGGTTTCGAACTCGTTTCTTCACTTCCGTATAGAGTAAGCAAGGTCACCTAAACACAGGAGAAGTAAATTCTTTAAGCAACGTATACCAGACGAAATATAAGTGGACTTTATATTTTATCTCATATAAGTTCCACTTTTTCTGTGTTGCTTACCCTGTACTGACAAGAACAAACGAGTTTGAAACCGATCTGCACGTGGCGGTGCACCGCCATGGAGAGGCCCCCATCCTTTCTTGGTATTTCCTTGGAATCTGAGATAGTGTATATCTTACTGTGTTAGAGCAGAGTACATCTGTCATTATATAAGACTTTTTTCAGTTGGTTGGAAATTAAAATAGTTTTTCTAATATTCATATATCCAGCTGCGAATATATTGTTCCTACTGTTGTTTAACAACAGTGTTGTGTAATTAATTCAAATTATTATAGGTAGTATTATCTAATTGCAGCAAAGTCTCAAAGGGAGATGATGTTTCTCATGATGTACACTATAAAAAGGAAATGCATTAAGTTTAAGGTTAATGTGTTGGGAGCAAATTTCATAACCCTTTATTAAATACATTTAATGTAATGCATTAAATTTAATAATTTTAAAATTAATCTAAATTGACTTATTCCATTAAATTTATTGTAGTCGTAGTTTGTAGCGTTTTAGGTATATTTTCTACGAGTTCATAATTTATTTAAGTAATTTTATCTTTGTTAATTTCCTCAGGAGACGACTATGAAAGAAGGTCTGGAACTTTTTAGAGAATTCGATTTCCTAATTTTTAAAATGGAACGCCTATGATGGAAGGTCTAGAAATCGCCGGATTATACCTTTTGCTTATTTTGATTACCCCATGTAGTATGGAAATCCTTCTTGACAATTAGGGAATCTTCCGGTATCGACCAAAAGGGTATATAAAGAGTCCAGATCGGTTTTCTTAGTCAGTAGATTTTGAGAGTTCGTCGACGCAACTTGAACTAGTTTGACAAGTGTCACAATTAAGGTTGACAATAAAAAGCTTTCAAAGTAACAGAGTGTATTCAATAATACAGTGTGAGTTCGAAGATCGGCCGTCTGGAACAAATTGGTGTCGGAAGTGGATCAAATCCAGAAGAGGTTAGTTTAGGTTAGAAAATTAGAAAAAGAAGGAAAAAAGTAAACTGAAATTGTATACCAGTAGAAACTGGAAGCCAGAAAGCAAAAATGGAAGAACAACTTCAAGCTAGTTTAAATCCAATACTGATGATCATTCAAGACATGAAAACAAGCCAAGAAGATATAAAGAAAAGCCAAGAAGAGATAAAAGAAGAATTGAAAGAAGATATCATAAAAAATCAAGATTATGCGAAACAAGAATTAAAGACAAGCCAAGAAGGTATGACGAAAAATCTAGACGAAATGAAACAAGAATTAAAGACAAGCCAAGAAGGTGTGACGAAAAATCTAGACGATATGAAACAAGAATTAAAGACAAGCCAAGAAGGTATGACGAAAAATCTAGACGATATGAAACAAGAATTAAAGACAAGCCAAGAAGGTATGACGAAAAATCTAGACGATATGAAACAAGAATTAAGGACAAGCCAAGATGATATAAAACAAGAACTAAAAACAAGCCTGGAGGACATGAAACAGGAACTTAAAAAAAATCAAGAAGACATGAAGCACATGGAACAAGAAATGCAACAGAAAATTAGCAAAATTAGAAAAGACGTGCATGGCGAAGTGACGGGAATCCAGAAAGAGATGCAACAATTACATCTACAAATAAGGGAAGACGTACTTTGCGAAGTACAACATGAGATGACAGGAATCCACAAACAGGTGCAGCAATTACATTTGCAAATCGAGAAGGTAGCCAGTACAGGTGTAATAAAGGTAGATGGTGTTCCTGCAATTAGTGTGATGAAGCCACCTACTTTCGACGGCAAGGTACCTTGGCTTACCTATGTCCGTCAATTCGATGCCGCCGCCACCGGCAATAATTGGAGTTCACCTGAGAAGGCACGTGCTCTTGTTCTAGCACTACGAGGTGAAGCTATGGAAGTGCTATGTAACATTCCTGAAGAAAAACATAATGATTACGAGTTTATTGTTACTTTTCTGGAGATGCGTTATGGGGAAGCCCACCTCTAACAAGTTTATAAGGCCCAACTTCAGGGAAGAAGACAAAAATACAACGAAAGTTTGCAAGAGTATGAGGCCGATATAATGAGGCTAATAAATTTGACCTACCTATCATATCCGGAAGAAATAAAGCAGGAGTTAGCAGTGAATAGTTTTATCGAAGGTTTACGTGACCCAAAAACAAGTCAGATACTAAGAATGGCCAGACTGAAGAGAATTTCCGAAGCTCTTGCTTACGCCCTTCAATTTGAAACAGCCAAACAGACATCAAGGAACCAAGAACAAATCATAAGAAGAGTCAATGTTTCCCGGGATTATCGCAAGATCAACGAGAAAACTTTCATGAGGCTTATGAGGGAATTGCAAAAATTTTTGAATGAAAGGAAAACACAAGATAACAAAAATACAACCTTTTGTAGTAGAAATAGAATTCGTTGTTGGAAGTGTAGTCAAGAGGGGCATCTACAAAGCCAGTGTACTCGCAATACTGTTCCTGAGGGAGGCCTAGATGGCTATCGGCTTCATATTGCTGATATAGGTGATGATGTTCGAAGAAGCGACTTGGAGAAAGTCTTTGCTCCTTATGGTGAACTTAAGGAAGTCTGGTAAAGTAATAGTATTCCCTGTTTTGGATTTGCTGTTTACAAAGATAAAAGAAATGCTGCAGTTGCTGTCGACGTGCGATGTAGTTAAAGTATGCGGTTATCGCATTAGAGTAATTTATGCCAGACCGAGAAGAAGGGATCAGGGTTGCCGGTACCATTCGAATACCATGCATTGTTACCAGTGCGAAGACAAGGGTCACTTTTACAGAGATTGCCCCGAAATAACTGTTGGTGGAGACGATAGAAGAAATGACCATTCCGGAAGACTTAGGAGAAGTACTCGCGGCGACCGAGGAGAACGTGACGAGAATGACCGTGACCGAGAATGGGGTTATGGAAGAAGAACGTTCTACAGGTCATCCTCGAGAAGGTATATTGAAAGGAACCGCGACGGTGAAAGAGACTCCGGAAGAAGGACGTCTTCCAGGCCATTCTTGGAAAGGTACAGAGAGGACTACAAATAGAAAGCGACAGAACGAAGATCCGCTATGACCTCAAAGCCAATACTGGTGGATTCATGGTTGGTGAAAGAGTTTGGTTGTACAATCCGAAAGGAACCAAAGGGCGTTCACCAAAGCTTCAAAAGTCATGGGAAGCTCCGTACAACGTAGTGACTCGACTAAACAATCTGGCGTACCGAATTCAGAAAAGCCCTCATGCGAAGATGAAAGTCGTGCATCTGGACAGATTGGCCCATTATCGAGATCAAGATGCTTGATCGGGACGATCAAGGCTTGGAAGGGGTGCGGATATATATATATATATATATATATATATATATATATATATATATATATATATATATATGTATATATACCATAAGGACATTGAGTCCTTTAAGCAATTTATATCTTACTAAATAAAAAATTCAATGCAAGTTGCACCATGTTCCGGAATCTCATGCAATGAATATTAAATAATAATGTAAATTCCTTTAGTATTAAGGTATATGTGAATTATTTTAATGTACAGAAGCTGAAATATCTTTCCAGTTACTTTATTTAAATTTAAGATACCATTTAATCAAATTTAATGTACGGCAAACGGATATTTGAATTGCTTTAAATTCAAAGTAAATATAAATTATTCATGGTTTTTGGATACAAACATTTAAGGTTATTTTTAACCGTGTACGTATTTCCGTTTTTTTTTATCCCATCGTAGAGCTTGCACGATTTGTCTGGGTGAAAGGGCTTCCTCTCAATGTTGTGAATATCACCGGCTATAATTAATTCAAAAATTATAATGGAGGACTATAGATGCCATTTTGGATGGTTTGAATAAATTAAAATTTGCCGAACTCTTTCAAACCACCAGCTTGCCACTTGAACTCGTGCCCTTTGAAAATGCTCAAAGTAATTTTCTCTAGTTTAACTTTCCACAGATTTACACCCGAGCGCAAATTCTAAAAAAAATAAACAAGTGTATAAACCATATTGTATAAAATTTATTAAATTATTTTCGGAAAATTCCTCGAAAGTCTTTCTTAATTAATCATTTTAATTTGCCGCAAATTTTCAATAGCTTATTCATCTTTCGACTTTTTAAATGGCACCCGCGACGTCCGGATTAATATGAAGAAAGATACGCGTCGCTGGCGACAGTTAAGTTCAAAATTAAATTAATGATGTTCCCTTTGATACTGTCAAGTATTAATAGAGACATAAAAAAGCAAGCCAGAAAAATTGTTATATTGAGGCAGGGTTTAAAGGGTTTAATTTTTAAAATATTAAAGGGGTACATGTGTGCTTTTTGGCTTAGGTCTTGTTTTGTAACGGTTTTTGTGAGAACAGAAACACGATAGTAAACATAATTTTGGATAATCTCTAACTTCGGAATATACAATGCTGGTACGAAGTGTCCTATTACTTGTTGACTTTTGATTAACGAAGGTTAGAGAAATAAAGTTTGGGTTTGTTAAACAGAGACTTAAGCTGTACTTGTATATTCGTTTATATGGAAGGTACACTGTAAAAAGGAAATGCATTAAATTTAATGTAAATGTGCTGGACGCAAATTTTAACAAACGTTTATTAAATGCATTTAATGTAATGCAGTATATTTAATAATTTACATTAATCTAAATTAGTTTATTTCATTAAATCTAATGTAGTCTTACATTAAATTTCAAGTATGATCATTACTTTTTAAGGTGGCTATGCACATTAAATATACAGCCAGTGTTCATTGAATTTGAGATATGGTATCACATATCACAAAAAAAACACAAGAATGTACAGGTAGTTACGGACTTGGAACTTGAACCGAAACAGGAGATAAACTAATCGAATTCTGCCAAAATAATAGGTTGGTTGTAACAAACACATGGTTTAAATTACCCAAACGCAGACTGTATACATGGAAGTCACCGGCGGATAGAGAAGGGCGGATCGCAAGAAACTAAATCGACTACATTCTGATTGGACAAAGATATAAAAATGCAATTATGTCGGTAAAAACATATCCAATTGCTGACATAGGATCAGACCATAATCTCCTAGTCGCCAAAATCAGATTTAAAATGAAACTCATTAAAAGAAGAACAGCCACTGCAAAAAGTAGCATTTCCAGACTCAAGGATACAAACAGAAAACAACTCTTTACGGAAGATATCAAAAAAAGATTAATGAACGTCAAAGAGGTGATTCTCCAAAACGCAGAACCAGAAAACAAATGGCTTTTAATGAAAACAGAAATAGAGGAAACTCAAAGAGAAATACTAACCCCAATAAGATATAGAAAGCAGCAATGGATGACAGAGGAGATACTGGACCTAATGGATGAGAGACGACAATTCAAAAACAGAGATATGCAAAAGTATAAAGAAAAAAACAAGCAAATCAAATACAAGATTAGACTAGCGAAAAATAAATGGCTGCAAGAAGAATGTGAAGAAATAGAAGAGTATCAGAGGAAACATGATAGTTTTAATATGCCCAAAAAAATAAAAAAGATAACTCATAGTAACAGAAAGAGAGAACCGACACTGCTTAAGAATGCAAAAGGCAAGCTAATCTTAGACACCCAAGAGAAACTTAAAAAATGGACAGAATACATCAAAGACCTGTTTAAAGACAATAGAGTAGAGCAGATGGAGATGGAAGTAGAAGATAACGAGGCGTTAACGATACTGAAATATGAAATAAAAGCAGCTATAAGAAACAGCAAAAATGGAAAAGCACTAGGGCCAGATCAAATCCCAGTAGAAATCTTAAAATGCATGAATGATGATATCATGGATATATTGTTCAACACAGTATATAAAACGGGGAATATACACAGAGAATGGTTACTCTCCACCTTCTGCGCTATTCTAAAAAACAAAAATGGAAAAGACTGCAGCGAATATAGAACAATATCTTTGATAAGCCATTTATAAATAACTTGAAAAGGGGATAGATGATAGTCAGTTTGGATTCAGAAATGGTATACGCACCAGAGACGCGTTGTTTGCACTTAATGTGCTTTCACAGAGGTGTATGGATATGAACACCGATATACACATTTGTTATGTTGACTTCGAGAAGGCTTTTGATAAAATTAGACATGAAAACTAGTCGAGATTCTAAGAAGAAAAAACATAGATAACAAAGATTTAAGAATAGTAACTAACCTATACTGGAATCAACGCGCACAAATAATAGTAGATAACGAAACAAGTCCGGAAATTGAAATAGGGAGAAGAGTGAGACAAGGTTGCATTTTGTCACCCCTACTATTCAAGGTGTACAGTGAATCGATTTTCGAAGAAACACTGTTAACGGAAAGTAAGGGAATAATAATAAATGACAGAGCTCTAAACAACATAAGATTTGCAGACGACACTGCTATCATAGCTAGCTCCGCTGAAGAACTCCAAGAACTAGTGAATGAAACAAATAACGTTTGCGAACAACACGGATTAAAAATGAACACCAAAAAGACTTAATATATGGTAATAACTAAAAAACAAAACATGCAAACAAGCATAAAGTTGCGAGGTGTGAATTTAGAAAAAGTGCAAAAATGCAATACTTGAGCACATGGATAACAGCAAATAATGAACAAACAACAGAAATAAGAACGAGAATAGAAATGACAAGAGGTGCGTTTATAAAACTGAAAACCATTCTGTGCAGCAGAGACATCACTCTAGAACTAAGAATGAGAATTTTAAGATGTTATATATTTTCAGTGCTGCAGTATGGGTTGGAAGGCTGGACACTAAAACAAGAACACATAAATAAACTGCAAGCGTTTGAAATGTGGTGTTACAGAAGGATGTTGAGAATATCTTGGACGGAGAGAAAAACAAACGTAGAAAGAAGTATTGCTAGCGATGGACAAAAAATATGAAATAATTAACAACATAAAAATAAGGAAACTGCAATATCTTGGACATATAATGAGAGGCCAGCGATACGAGTTGCTTAGATTGATCATGCAGGGTAAAATAGAAGAAAGAAGAAATATCGGAAGAAGAAGAATTTCATGGTTGAGAAATTTGAGAGAGTGGTTCAACTGTAGCTCAGTAGAACTTTTTCGAGTAGCGGCAAATAGTGACAGTGGCAATGATGATATCCAACCTCCGATAGGAGATGGCACCTGAAGAAGAAGAAGATCACATATTTAGTGCACCATCATTAATATGAGTTCAAAAAATTCTGAAACTATCAGGAATAGGTGGACATTTTTCCCATAGGTAGTTTCCGTCATCTAGATCGGTTTCGAACTCATTGGTTCCCGTCAGTACGGGGCTGACATGTACACCTCACCATAAGAAAATTGAGTCTTTTAAATAACTTATATCATACTAAACAAAAAGTTAAATACAAGTTACGCCATCTTCCGGAATATCATGCTATATATATTGAATAATAATGTAAATTCCTTTAGTATAAGGTTATATGTGAATTAATTTCTACACTAGAGCAAAAAAAAAATTGTGCATCATGCACATAACTTCAAAAGTAATCGAAAAGGCTATTTTTCAAGTACATAACCTCAAATATCTCAAACTTCTGATGTGATGGGTCAGTTTTGATCTCAGATTCAGATTCTATGCGGCAACTTATTTTAGAAATGACCTCCAACTGCTCAACAACAATTATGACACCATTTTTTGTATGCCACTGTTCTGAAACTATAATTATTCAAGAAGAATAAATTTCTTATGAAAAGCTATGCATCTTTTCATTCTATCGTTTCTTTCCAAATTTGCCCTACTATAACTAATTGAAAACGCTTCATCGAGTGTTGTCGTTCGACAATGATTCTAAATTTAAGCATTCTAAACAACTATGGACAGTCAATTCTATTACAACTTATTTTATGACTTTAGGAAAGGATAAGTTTGACTCTACGCCTTTCATGAGAACCCAAACTCAAAATAATTAGACACCCGGGATGTGGAAGCGACAATACATCAGTATTTAGTTTAAAGAATAAAAAATTGGCAAACTTTATTTTTATCCCCTCAATCTTATTTATGTATGTTCTATAGATAGGAGCTCAAACATTGCACCAGCAGTATTCGAGGTGACTTCCAACTAGAAGAAAGTATAATATTTCAAGTATTACAATATCGATGAGGAAGATAAATCTTAATTCACTGTCAGATAGAAGGCTGAGATCTGTTATGGCATGGAACTCTGAAACGCCAATATAATAGTTGTGCAGTATTGACATCCTTCTTCTAGTAAAATAGATAACCTTACATTTTAATATATTTAAATCCATACAATTTGCATGACATCATCATTCCAAGCGAGTAATATCAAGCTGTAAAAGATGATCATCTGTGTGTAGAAAACGAGCTCTTTCAGAATCAAAGCATGTTTTTTCAATTAATTAATGTTCTTCTCTTTTTATCTTTTTTGTATTTTAATCCCAGCTTCTTAAGCAGAATACTTAAAGATGATATATCTATGGATACAATATTTTAATTGTAGAGTTCAGCGTTTAAACTTTTTAGAAAAACATGCTTTTCTAAAAATAAAAAAGGCATTATGATTTTTATGCGCCTTTGTAGTCTGAAAATATTGAGGCTAAATGACCCTGAGGATGTCACAAATGCAATGTTGTCAGCGAATAAATATAGTTTATTGAATAGTTTAATGAATATCGTATTCGATAAGAACTGGCAAGTGGCCCGAGGCTAGTTCGTACAAAACCAACAGCCTGGACTACCTGTCAGTATTTTTCATCACATAAATATCTAAAATGTCTAAGAATCCGACATATCCTAGATGAGTTGGTTCGTCAGGCGCTGTAGATTTTTGGTGATCCCGGCACTCTAGAGGCAGTGCTTCGCATTAAAATCTCCTCCTACTAGGATTGGCTCATTACTATTAAAGACATTTATCAAATTTGACGTATGTTAGCTCTTCGGGGGCTCGAATATACGGATCCTAAAATCAGGAACCCGGTTTTCATTTTGATCCTGATAAATATTATTTCAAGAACATTATCAAATTACTGTAAGGAGTGAGCAGTGATATGATTTTTTAGCAGTATCATGGGGTCCCTGAGCGGTCTAATGAGTCTGTAAGTTCTAAATATATTGTAGTTTAGACACGTGCATCGATCTCCCGTGAGTCAGTTTCCTGGATCAGCAATGCATCGATTCCGTGTCTCTCAACAAAATTATTAATTTCCAAATTTTTGTCTTTAATACCATTGATATTTAGAGTTACGATCTTAACGTAGTGTTCTTTAGAATCCGGCACCAGCATAGTGAGTGTGCGCCCAAACTGCTGCAACCTCAAGTTTCCTGTTGAATCCCAAACAAATTGCGGCTGGGCTGTACTGCTTGGAATAATAGTCCGATTGTAATATCTATTGGCCGCTTTAAATTATCTAGGATTTATAGGGTATCCAGTATAATTTGCAGGGTATCCCACGCCGAAATTTGCATTCTTGGGCTTTTGCCCCTATAGTAACTTGTTGGTGTGAGTCAGGTGAGCCTTTCGCATTTGAGACACCGAGGTTCAGTTATTTATTTAGTCTGGGTGTGCCCGAATAACTAGTATCGGTGGCACTGAGTATTACGGGTCCTAGACTTATGAACCCTTACTATGATGGTCATATTATCTAAGCATTTTAGATAGACAATATTGTTCTATTGGAAGTGCTACCAGAACTAGTAGTATTGGCTGATCATGGATTGAGAAGTAAAGCTTACTACCTCCAAATCTTGCATGATTTTGACATTACACCGAAATTCAAGGCCGCCCC
Organism: Diaprepes abbreviatus; assembly: GCA_034092305.1. Classification (NCBI taxonomy): domain Eukaryota; kingdom Metazoa; phylum Arthropoda; class Insecta; order Coleoptera; family Curculionidae; genus Diaprepes; species Diaprepes abbreviatus. Next base: position 5,399,593 of record JASJET010000043.1, on the reverse strand, counting down.
TAATGACTACCTGAAGCAATTTAGCTGACTAAAAGCTGTACGCATGGAATGGAGTCTTCTTCCTTTCGAAAAATTTTGAAATTTTCTGATAGTCATCAGGGGTAGGCAGGTGAAGTTTCATATCCCCAGTGACCGTCATCGTATTGCCAAAGGTGCCTTCATGATACCTGTCATAAAACCTCTAAATGTGTGTATAAAAATTACTTTTGCTACAAATGTTGAAAAAATGGGTTGGTAAACGTAAAAATAATGAACAAAACTTTTTACCACTAGTTTGTTGACTATTCTCTTTTATATTTAATGATAAAAAAATGAGAGGATTTCTTGCGTAAATTATATAGATAATTTATATTAGTAAACTAATAAAAAAAATATGTATTTTTTTACGATAGGGGAACATCGGTAGGTGAATATCTATCCTGCAGACAGTTGTCGGTCAAGCGCTAAGCGTAAGGATATCTTATTCCTATATACCACCGGTGGTGACTCATTCACGTTCGAGATATCCCTGTCCTCTAAACAGGTCAGCGGTTTGACTGTCCGGTTGTCAAGACATTCACCCGGTCGTCGGTCTCGGGTACTACTCTTAGGATTAACGAGATCGAGGGCCCACTTTGCACCGAGCAGCTTGTTTCAGTGGAGAAACAGCAAGACAGGGGTGAATTGCGCGTATTAGTACTGACTACCGGCTGCCAACTATTACCTGAAATATAAAAATTGGGAACAAGGCAATGAAACAAATGGTTTTAAAACATCCTGTATCCTCTATTTCAACACTTTATAATAATATGATCATAAACTAACTTATAACATAATATGGACAACAATAAAAACTAACCTGAACTAAATGGTGTGAAGAGCAAGATTATGCATGTGCGCTTTTCACGGAACCTCGTACTTTTCGAACAATAGCGGCACGATAGAGGGTAACCTGGCCTTGTTATCACGATTCTATTCATGTTGTCTCGTACTAAAATTCGCGATGCTATTCACGGTGACTCGTATGTGTCTGCAATGCTATTCATGATGCTTCGTACTAAAAGTCGCAACGCCCCGTGCTTAAAAGCCGCGGCGCTATTCACGGCGCCTCGTACTAAAAATTCGACTGGCGATGATACGTATCAATATCCCGGCATCGATTAGAGGCGATAACATCGGGGCTTAAAACTCTGGCTGTGACGGATGGCGACAGTTGTTATTCGCCCTTAATGACGAACTCCGTTGAGCACCTAGCAGTAAAACACGTTCCTGGTCATTGCGGAAATAACAAAACAAAATCGACGATATAGAATGCGTCCGTGTGTAGGTGAGGGAAGGATGAAAAAAAAGGAGCCGAAGCTGTACTTGTAAGGGTCCTCGATAGCGTCGGTAGGATCAAATGACATTGTTCGTACTTATACAAGTTCTCAACAATGTCGACCAATATCGGCAGGAAATTAGGAAAACAGAGAATGGTGAAACACTATATTCATATAAGCTTCGCTTGACCTACATTGCTAGACGGGGATGCGCGGCCCGGCAGGTGCTCCGGGCAGTCCATTTGGATCTACCGGCTAAAATATTTTTAGAGAACTGAGGTCGGTTTTCTGAGCAAACAGGGCCATTTTTTGGACTAACAATTACCAGTTAAAAGTAACTTTTCATCTTGTTATTGTAACTTTTTTAAAATCTTTAAATTGGATCGGTAATTATTATAATTTTTTTTTTTTTTAATTTAAATCACATTTTATTCTATTGCTTTAATTTTCACAATTGTCATAGATTAGCGTTGCATCTAACAAGTAAATATGCGAATGATTGTATAATTCCGATTTCCTTATTTATTTATAACTTCATCAACTTGATTGTTCTCCGTGTTATGTGTAATGTAATCATTTTAAAATCTTTCCGATCCCTTTTCTTCGTTTATTGACTCAATAAATGAAATGTCCAACTTTTCACTTCAGATTTCTATTTTTAACCCGAGTTTGATTTGTAGACTTGTAAATATTTAATATATAACGGGCTCTTCAAATATTTTTGACGGACTTTTATTTAAAGAACTTGTCAGTCTTCGACAGGCCGAAAAACTTTGAAAACATAAAGTCGAAATTAAGACCTGTTTTACACCTACGGGATTTCAGTTATTACTTAATTAATTTACACATATTACTAGAAAACAATAAAGTTCAGGTTAGATATTATTATTATGGATGTATTCAATTTTTACTACAAAAATTGTTAATCACGAAGGGTAAATTTTTTCAAATTTGATTATTTTAAAATGCAGGAAGGTAAAAAAGAAAATTAAATTTAAATTAAAAAAAAAACAAAGCTGAAAATACAGGATGTCTCAAAAGAAAGTACACATTTGTTTTGCTTATTGCGTGAACGCAACTATTCCGAGCGGCGCGGGGGGTATGTCAATCGGTAACCTGGCTCTTGGGAATTTAGTCACTATGGAGCGTTTCTCGGGGGCGGACTGTGCTTTATGCGTACGTGAGTTTTACAAAAACGGTAATTCGGCGACTGTAGCGGGTAGAAAATTCTGCAATTTTCGACATATTTGTCACTTAAATGATGCGCCAAGCGCTCGGCTTATTGGAAAATGGGTCCAGAAGTTTGAAGAGACCGGTTCAACACTAGATAAACCAAAATCCGGGCGTCCGAGGTCTTCGAGAACGGTCGAAAACGTAGAGAGTGTTACTCAGTCTGTTCGTGACGACCCAAACGTTTCGATTCGTAAGCTTGCTGTTGCTTTAAATGTGCATAGGTCATCATTATTCCGCATTTTACACAAAGATTTAAAGCTGAACCCCTATAAAATTCAGTTGGTGCAAGAATTGAAGCCTCAGGATGCTGGTCAGAGGCTTGACTTCGTAAACCAGATGACTGAACGCTTTTCAACGTTTACCAACATCTTCTTTTCGGATGAAGCCCATTTTCATCTTAATGGTCATGTAAACAAGCAAAATTGCCGCTATTGGAGTGCAAACAATCCAAAACACAAACATCAGAAACCTCTACATTCGCCGAAAGTGACTGTATGGGCTGCCATGTCGGCGCGAGGAATTATCGGCTCGTACTTTTTTGAAGATGAAAGGGAACGCACAGTAACAGTGACTTCAGAGCGGTATGTGGAGATGTTAGACGACTTCTTCGTGCCTGAACTGCAAAATTTTCCTGACTATAACCAAAGAACATGGTTCCAGCAAGACGGAGCAACTTCACACACGTCCAACATGTCTCTGCCACGAGTGCGTGAAATTTTTCCTGGCAAATTGATCTCAAAGAAAGGTGACATAAGTTGGCCTCCACGCAGTCCTGATTTATCACCTATGGACTTTTTCCTATGGGGTTATGTCAAATCAAAAGTTTACGCCAACAAACCGACTTCCCTGGCACAATTAAAAGAAAATATCCTCAACAAAATGGCAGACATCACGGAGAATTCCTGCCGAGCCGTCATGGGCAATTTTAGTGCTCGATTAAATGAATGCCGTGAGCGCAACGGATTACATTTGGACGATATCATTTTTAAAAAATAAATTCCCAAACAATGTATTTTAATATGTAATAAACATTTTTTCAATAAAGTCCTGACTTTTTTTTAAATCGATTTTTTAAATGTGAACTTTCTTTTGAGACACCCTGTATGTAAGTCATTTTCCCGAGACTCATGTTGATACTATTTAAAATAAACAAAATGAATATATTTTTAATTAACATCTATTGAAAATAAAAATTTTTGTAAGATGTCAATAAATAGACACCGTCAATCTCCAAACCAATTTCGGTATGTAAACCCATTAGATTTCAAATGATTATTAGATAACGTAGATGTGTTTCTTTCAAAATAATAAACAAAGTAAAAATGTTTCTTTTTTTTTGTGCATTGTACAAAATTCTCTTGGGTGCCCAAAGAGTGGCATATATGTAACTCTGTGCCCTAGAAGAGTAATCTAATGCGGCTGAGTTGGCACATTTCTGGCGTGTTTGCTGCAAGAGTGTCTTATGAACGCGGCAGCCACGGCGAGGTTGACGTGCTTTAGATGAGGAATCTAAAGGTGCGTGACGAGTATGCTGCGAACTTACAGCGAGACTCCTTTGAATTTTGCCGATTTATATTGATGTGAAAGGCTTTCAGCAGCAGATCTCAAAGGAGGTAATAAATGCATTTGGTTAAAAAAAAGTCAATTTTTTTTTATAATTTTATTGTTTGCAAGTAGCTCAGCTGAAACTTGCAGTGATCTGTCGGTTTTCTGGTGATAACTCAAATGATTATTTTTATCTAGTGGAACGAGTTTATGACTCTTTCGAAAAAATTTGCTTTGCAGCGACAATGACAACACGAGATTTTTTTTTGTTAAGGAAATGAAATTTATTTAGAACTTGGCATTGATTAAAAGTTATTTATAACTGAATATAGAGTGGTCCGAAGAAAATATGTTGTATTTAGAGCAGACCTGCAAATAATTCCAAAATTTGTGAGTTATGGCGGAACATTTTAAAAGGAAAAGAAGTGGATGTATGAAGCGAAATTGAGTCAGAAATTTTACAAAGACTAGCGAAAAGCAAATTTCTAGTGTCTGTCAAATGAAAATGGGCTGCTGAAAATATATTTTTCTTTTGGAAATGACTGGTTCTATTTTATTTAACAAATATTCAAAATATAACAGGGAGATTTTTGTGAAATTTCTGCATAGTCCTCTAATATATTGGGACTATAAATTCACTAGAATTTTCAATGTTGAGCTTTTTTCATTCAAAGTAGTACGCTATTGTCGCCGATGTTTTCGCTTTTTAATTAATAAACTTTTAAACAGTAAAATCCTACTGCATAAAACTAACAAAGCAGCCGTTTATTCTTCGTCTTCAGACATGTCAGGGCAGGTATATCTTCTTCGCTCACTTTGTATTAACTAAAACGTTCGTGAGAAATTTGCATGGTGTGCCCCACTTCAAGCGAAACAAGGCTTCCTCTTGTTCTTCGTCACCAAGAAGTCCGATTTAAAAAAGAAATAATTTTAAACCTGCTCATATTTTTTACCAAAATTCTTTGTAAATATCTACTACAGTACTCACTGGATAACAAAACTGAGTATCCGTGATACAAAACATATTTGTTGCGAAAACGCCACCCATTTCAAATTATCAAAATTTACAAATAATGATAAATATCTCTGTCTGCAAAGATTAATATGTTTTTATTTACTTTTGCTCTTTGTTTATTTACGCCGCCCAAACGTTTCTAAAAGTTTCCTTTGACATTAGTCGCTAAAGACACATGGGGTTCAATCGAACCGGTAAACATTCAAGAAAGTTCGAGGTAAGCTCGCCATATTTATATGCACCTTAACGCAGCTGAGACGCCGAAGCCGACCTAACAATCAGCGTTTTAAAATAGCTCGAGACATTCAGAACCTTGTGAATCTTTAGGCGTTGGTGATGGAGTAATAGGAAAGCCTGTGTCCGTGTATGAAGCAGTCTGTAGTGAAGTAGAATATCCATGTTACTTAGAAAAAAGCGTAATTGATCCATGAGATGGTAGCGCTGTTGGATCATCTTGAGAAATTTCAAAAGGAAGCTCCATATGATTAGGCTCTGTTTGTCGTGTAGATGGAGTTGTCTGATTACATCTCATTTACTGCATAGCATATTAAGGCTGCGTACGAAACGTAATGGAATATTAATTGTTTATGTTAGGATTTTGTTCAGTTTTTTGCAAGACTTTCATTAATTCAATGTTTACTGCAATTCGATTGACTTCCGGTATTTTCAGAATTTCTATTTATAAGGATAAACGAAACAGTTTATCGTCATCAAATTCCGTTGTGCAGAATATCGGTGGCTGATTTCGAGATGCTACATTTTTCTGGATAATGTCCCGAAATTCTGCATTAGCAGCACTAATTCTCTTTTTGGATGCAATTGAACATAATTGAAGGTAAGATTCAGAAGATAACGGCAAAGAAGATATACAATGAGTTCCCCGAACATACGTTGACAAAATATAACTACCTCAAAAGTTAAAGTGAACAAGTCTAACGTTTTTGGAGGCATTAGTTTTCGGTCTAAGACGCGATCATCTTAACATAAGATTGTCAATGTTATTTATAAATGACTCACATCGATTAGATATGTTGCTAACCAACTTTTAAGTTTTTTACGAAGTTCAACCGTAATTAAACCCCATATATTTTTAATAAGATTTGCATCAGGCGAACACGGAGATCAATCCGTGGTAGTAACGACTTCTTCTCTTTTTAAGCCTAATAAAGAGACTACGGTATTTCGGGTTGTAATAGTCGTTTATTACTTTTACGCCTCTTTTATTAAAAATTGAAATTTTGCAAGTGTGCATCTCGCCTTGTACTGACATCATTATAAACTAGAATTGCGATTTTGTCAGGTTTCTTTATTAGTAACACAACGTTACCTGATTCATGTGAAACGGCGTTACTGAAATGTAGTACGTTACTCTAATATAGTAGCTACAACTCTAGCTCCAAAGAAAAACGGAATTAGTTAAAAAAGCTTAACATCGCTACAGACAACCAAGGCATTCTTCCCGATCATCTTGCGGATGCTAGCGAAATAAATATATTTTTTTGTTAAATCGGTACAAAATATTAATTTAGTGCTTTTTCATATATTACTGATGATATTTTAAGAGCAAGTAATGAATATAAAATTAGCACTTCAATTTTGCTGGATTTCAGTAAGGCTTGTAAACTTGTTAATTTATTTTTATCTGATCGGACACAGCAGGTGGTGTGAAATCGAAAGCATTCTTCCTCGTCGAATGTGCGTTTGGGAGTACATCAGGGTAGTATTTTAAGTCTCTTATTTTACACAATTTTTACTTTTAATTTTTTTAACTCCCATCGACTTTGGAACTACCATTTTTACACGGACAATACTCAAATTTACTATTATTTGTGACAGGAACACTGCATTGTTGCCGATGAAATTATACACTCCGATTTAAATAGCTTTTATAATATAGCTACAGATCATCTCTTTAAACTTAATCATAGCAAATCCTCAGTTGTTTAATTTGGAAATGAAAATCAAGTTAATTACTTAAAGAATCATATGGAAATTAAATTAAATAATATACTTCTGCTTTATTCTGAACCGGTAGAGAGTTTGGATTTAGTGGTGGATTCTGTGCTGCGCTTCAGAGAGCATGCTACAACTAAATTAAGAATTGCGTAAGGTAACTTAAGGCTTATTTGGAAATGAAAATCAAGTTAATTACTTTAAAAATCATATGGAAATTAAATTAAATAATATACCTCTGCATTATTCTGAATCGGGTATGTGTTTGGGTTAGTGGTGGATTCTGGGCTGCGTTTCAGAGAGCATGTTACAACTTAATTAAGAATTGCGTAAGGTAACTTAAGACTTATTTATAATAATAGACATTGTCTTTCTCGAGAGGCTAGGAAGCTGCTGGGTGATGCTCTTATACTGTCACAATTTAATCATTATAATGGAGTTTTTGTAGCCTGTTTGATTGCTGTAGTAGGAACCATATTTCACCATACCTTGCTGCCGCGGTTTGGCTTAATATGTATAATCGTTTTCGGTTGCAGTCTTCTACTTTAAGTCATATAAATTTCAAATACCTGCCTACGTGAATACTTCGGCGGTAGTGATGGCAATATTTGTGGGTCTTTCTCTCTATGCACTTTATCGTATCCCTAGCTCGTCAATTTTTCCCTTTTCCAAATTAATAGCATGATGCATTTTGCTAAAAATTTTTATTAATATTTTGGGTTATAGAAATATTATTATAAAATGTAGGGTCTGAACAGTATCTGAATATTCTAGATGTCTGCTATTTTAAGGCCTGTTGTTGACCGTTGAATTGAAATTTATTTTTGGTTGAAACAAATTCTTATAAATTGTATGGTGGTTTATAACAATAAATTTATTTCTTATTATTATTATGATTTACAAGCCAAACGACTTCGCACTCCCTTCAGGGATTATTCACTCATACCAGGCATACAAAGACACCAAAAGTATGAAGCTCTGTGGGAACCCTTTCCATGTTATCGGGTCCTAGGTGACGTTGTCCGCTGTATTTCCTACGAATTTTCGGACGGTTCGCGCGGTTGCTAGGAGAACTGCTTTCTGCATCGGCTTATACAGATGCTCACTAAGGCCCAGTTCCTTCATGTCCTGCAGGAGGTTCTTTGGTATCACTCCAGTTGTTGACAGTATTATGGGAATCGTTTTGACGCTGTTCATTGCCCATTGTCTTCGGATTTGAACCTCCAGATCTCTGTATTTGGCGATCTTCTCGTTGTATTTTGGCCTTAGGTTGTTGTTGTTAGGTACAGCGATGTCGATTAGTGTAGTTCGCCTAGAAATTTTATCTATTAGCATTATGTCTAGTCTATTATGAGCTACTGTTTGATCCATCAGAACCGTTCGGTCCCAATATAACTTGAACTGGTTGTTCTCAAGAATAGGCTCCGGATTATACTTGTAATAAGGCACTTTTTCTACCTGTAATAGGTTTAACTTTTCTGCTAGCTCTTGGTGGAGTATCTTAGCGGCTGAGGAGTGTCTTTCCTTATACTCGGTTGCGGCAAACGCTTGGCATCCTCCAGTTATGTGCTGAATTGTCTCCGATGTTCGGCAACCATATCTGCACTGGTTATTTTATTATTATTTTTATTATTATTATTATAATGTGAAGTAAATTGCCATTTTTTTTACTTTATTGTTGTTTTTTTTTGCTATTGGTAACCTATTTTATTTAAAATTAAACTTTATAGTTCAGAACACGCATTTCGAATTTTATTTGTATAACATAAAGCGAGTCTATCTGCTGAGATCAAACCTTTACGAAGTTATCATTGTATCAATTTTAAGCTACAGATGGCTTCTTCAATTCTCCGATACTGTGGATTCTTCATAGAATGAAAATTAACATCACTACGTAATCCACTTCTTTAACTTTTTTCTATTGAGTTTAAATAAAGTAAGTTTATTTTACGAAATAAAACCTTCGCTGAACCCCATACACAGTTTTTCGGATCATTATTTCTCAGTATCAATGAGCAATAATCAGGTGTCAATCAGTATTCAGAAGACTTTATTAAACAGTTTTCAAATTTTTTTTATTCTCGCCGCTTTCATATTTTCAATTAAAGGACAGAATCACCCAAATCCATGGAGAGAGAAGCATTCCCGAATATGCACATTAACAGAGTGCTTAACTGTTCTCTCAACAGTACTGCGTTGCACGGTATACCAATCTCCCTTGATAGAACGACATCCCCAGCATAAAGATCTGTCAAGAAAAGTAATATTTTACCAATTATATGTGTGTGTGTGTGTATGCGTGCGTACGTGTATTTCTTTGGAACACGTGAATAATTCCTTTATCTTGATTTTTTTGTAGCCACATGTTTTAAACCACGATCTAAAAGTCATTGACTTTTTTTGTCGATCATACTATTTCATTCACTTTTGCACCATTGATACATCATACTTTTTCATATATTTTGCAGCAGCAGCATAAACAATTTTGGTGCCTTTTCCGTGCCTATACAGAAAGAATGTTTTGAATCTTTAATGATATTTCCAATTCAATATGAATATGTCATATACTTCACCAATATGAAGCAACTGATTAGAAACGGACAGAGCGTAGAAATTTAGGGCCTTGGATGTTGGACGTAAGGGGTAAACAGACCCAAACAAGTATCGTATTTAGATATACAGAAACATGTTTTTATAGAATTAATTGTAAATGCGGAGAAATGTGATTTAAATAGTACAAAATTTTTGAAATTTAAAAAGCTTATAATATTAGAAACAAGCTGATAATCTTGTTAATCCACAAAATACTCGAAATATTATATTTCGTCACATATAATTAGAGCAAAAAGTAAAGCCGTTTTTACCCCTCTTATTAAAAGATTAATTGACGAGTTCGATCAGATTTATTTCTTAAGCCTGTTTTTACCAAATTAGAACAAAAGCTAATGACTTCAGCGAGCCCCGCTGAGCTTTATAAAGATCACGTAATAAATTTAATTGGTATCAATAGTCATTTTTATTAGCGTATTTTTTTAAAAGCAAACTGTCTAAAAATATTTTGTTAATATTAGCAGACATGTAATTTTCAAATAACTAGTTGTTATATTTATTTCTAAAACATATATTTTCCGTATATCAAATTTATGTGTTTCAATCTTAAAAAATAAATTTCGGTGTCGGTAACAGTTTAAATGCATTCTAGAGTTAACAAAACTACTCAGTAGAACTAATTCTAGGTAAAATCTTTTACCAGTTGTAGTTATCATATAATAAAAAATTTACAGCTTAAGAATAGTATCATTGATCTATATTTAACAATCTTAATGTCTATTTTATTTTTAGAAAAGCAGGTTTCTATAAAAAGCTTAAATATTGAACTTACCAACAAAGAGATGGTGTCTATGGATACAGCATCTTTAAATATTCTGCTTAAAGAGCTGAGATTCAAATACAAAAAAGATGATAGAAGAAGAGCATGCATTGCTTCTGCAAGAGCTCATTTTCTCCAAAAGTATATAGAAAATCTCTACAGTTCTTTTCCAAGAGAAGTAGCTGTCTTAGAAGAATTGCCAAATGTGTATTTTTTATTGTTTACTTCTGTTCCTTTTCCAAGGCACGATTAGTGTAAGGTTTTAAAATTTTTATTACGAGCGAGAGATTTAATTAGATACCTTGGACAGTTGACTCATCAAAAAGTAGTTTGAAGTGCTTGCTTAATGGACTTTCAAATATTATAGTGGCCAGCACAATGTGCTGACCTAAATCCAATCAAAAATTTGTGGTCGCAATAAAAATACTCTACTAAATAACTATGATTTTCAACCGTCTTCGTTAAACGTACTATAGGATCGAGTCTAAAAAGGATGGGAACAATTTTCACCAAACTGCTGCCATTCAACAATTTTTAATATTTTTGTATTTGCATTTCATAATTGTTGTGTGTAAATACTTAATAATAAATGCTATATAATGATTCATTTTTAATAATATTTTAATTTTCTAATACAAGGATTCTTCTTATATTATAAAGTTCAGTATTGTGCCATAGGGTAGCTTTGCTAAAGATAGTCAACTATTTTAGAAATAATTTTACTTCCAGTTTTAAGATAAGGTGTGGGTTAACTTCTGTGGTTAGGACGATTCAGGTCTGATCATTGAAGTGAACTGGCAGTTTCTGCGATTATTATATCGTTGGATGACCAACTGGGAAGATTACGTGACCATCGTTTGAAACCCACGTTAAACTGTATATCTAGTCATTAAACGGTCTCCATTATCGACGCGATTTTAACCCAAATCAAACAAATTTTAATATAAATGGACAAAGACTTATTTACTTATATATATATATATATATATATATATATATATATATATATATATATATATATATATATATATTTGTATTTTGTATAGGTAAGAGCCAAAATAGACTTTGTTTCCTTATAACCGTATTCTGTTTCAAACCAAAAATACAAATAATTCAGTAATGTCTAATGATGTATAAGGATCCCGTTTAAAAAACAAATATTAGTATTTTTTAAATAGTTTTTAATTATAATTTATCTTCTTTAGTAATGGCTTCCAGCGAATCAAAAAATGCTCAGAAATGTAAGATAAACACTCTATATATAGCACACAGACAAACTGCTATAAATTAAGTTCAGTAGTTTTTAATATTGGTCCCCTCAAAATGAAATGGATCGTTACAGTTCATCGCAAAATCGAATTTTCTAGCAATTCACTGAAGCCGGCATCATTATTTATAATCGAATTTCCATGTATGAAAATATTAACTAAAAACTTGTCGTTGTTATTTTGCAGTATTGTATTATTAGCAGCTTTGTAAAAAACTTCTATCCACACTATGGCTCGGTTTTTAAAAAATCCTATATATTTTTTTGGACAACTGCCGTAAGGAATGAGATATACAACATTAGAGTAATTTATTTTAGGGGTTTTACTTTTCAGTTTTGTAAAAAAAAGAGTTTAACTTATTTTGGGCTTTTAGGCAGACAATAATATTATGTTGGTTCAGAATATATGTAATTTTTCCTGAATGTCCGTTTGTATACGGCAAGGCAATAATTTTCAATATACCAATATTGTTGGGAGGATTTTTAGAATTATAGAGTTTGTGTTTTCGCTCTTTTATTATTTTATCAAGATCCCTGTGTGTAAAATTGTTCCTTAATAAGGTTCCTTCTACTTTTTTTAAAATAAGGAGTCTAAATTCAGGGGTAGTTAAAGCGATGGCCCTGTCTGCTAGACCAATAATAACCCTATTTTTTTATACATTTTACTTATACTCAGTTAAGAATTTAAGAAAAAATAAAATCTATGCTGAGTGGTATACTAAACTCCTATTGTCAGGGAGATACTTGAACTTCCCCTCAAATCTTCCAATGTCTCAGAAAAATAATGTTATTATTGATGTAGCAGACAGAGTCATCACTTTAACTTCCCCTGTTTTAAAAAAAAGTGAAAGAAACTTTTTGAAAATGCTTTGAATAAATACATATATATATATATATATATATATATATATATATATATATATATATATATATATATATATATCTTCTGTAGGTAAAAGCCAAAATTGACTTTGTTTCCTTAATAACGGTAGTATGTTTCAAACCAAAAATACAAATAATTAAATAATATCTAATGATGTTTAAGGATCCCGTTTAAAAAAACGAATATTAGTATATATATATATATATATATATATATATATATATATATATATATATATATATACGTATATTGCTGTTCAACGTATAATGCTTCCAAGACACCGAGGAGGAAGAGGATTGGTGGATATTGGTAAGCAGCTCGACCAACAAATAATAAACTTACGTTGATATTTACACCGGTTAGCGAACTCTTACACACTACATCGAGCAATATGCGAGGCAGACGACTCAACGCCGCTACAGTTAAGGGAACAAGATATTACTTCTAACCACCAAACAGACCAAGAGAAGTTACAAACCTAGCTACAGAAGCCACTTCATGGACAGCATCCAAATGAGGTTAATCAGGACAATGTCGACAATTCAGCGTAGAACTACTGGTTGATTTCAAGACAGATGTTTTCGGAAACGGAAAGCTTCTTGTTAGCTATCCAAGACCAGGTTATTCCGACGAAGAACTATCGGAAGTTCATCATTAGAGATCCCTCAATAGAAAATGACCAATGCAGAGATGGCTGTCGAACATCAGCACATAACTGGAGGATGCCAAGCGTTTACCGCAACCGAGTATAAGGAAAGACACGACTCAGCCGCTAAGATACTCCACCAAGAGTTAGCAGAAACGTTAAGCCTATTACAGGTAGGAAAAGTGACTGAACGGTTTTGATGGATCAAACAGTTGCTCATAATAAACCAGATATTATACTAATAGATAAAATATCTAGGCAAACTACACTAATTGACATTTTTGTACCTAACAACAACAACCTAAGGCCAAAATACAACGAGAAGATCGCCAAATACAGAGATCTGGAGGTGCAAATCCGAAAACAATGGGCAATAAACAGCGTCCAAACGATTCCCATAATACTGTCAACAACTGGAGTGATACCAAAGAACCTCCTGCAGAACATCAAGAGACTGGGCCTTAGTGAGCATCTGTATAAACCGATGCAGAAAGCAATTCTCCTTGCAACCGCATGAACCGTCCGAAGATTTGTAGGAAATACAGCAGACCACGTCACCCAGGACCCGATAACATAACACAGAGCTTCATACTTTTGGTATCTTTGTGTACCTGGTATGAGTCAATACCAGCCGTTTGGCTTGTAAATCATATATATATATATATATATATATATATATATATATATATATATATATATATATATAATTAACTTAGTGGATAAAAATTTTAAATCTGCTATTTATATGTTGAACTATGGTCTTGTGACAAAATACGAATAGTGGAACATGAAACGTCACCAAAAACCATCTTCACCATCTTATTGTGAAAGTCGGGAAATTAATCTTACCTTTTATTTAATATATGTAACACTTTAAAACCTTTTTTGATCAATTAGCTGCCAAAAAATCATATCCTTCCTTACTCCTTAATTTCCACTCACTTTAAATACAGTGCTCGAAGGAGCTAGAATAGAGCCAAACATAAGTTGTACAGGGTATTCAAATTTCAATGGTTTTATGTGTTATCTACGTTAATAGTAAAAAGCGAACGATAATGTTTTCATCGCACTGTGCCACTTTTTTAAGAGACGAACGACGCCACTAACAGCATTTTCATAAACCTCTTCGTTGTGAAGATACAGAGCGATTTTGAAAATTATGAATTTTGGGGCGCCCCCCGTATCTTGGATATCTTGAAATATACCGCAAAGTTAAAAAATGGGTTTTTAATGTAGGGTTCAGTAGCGTAGCCACTTCTTTTTATAGGTTGAATTGTTTTGGAGAAATAAATCAAATTTGCTTTTTTTTTTTAATGGGAGACCCTATATATTTTTGAATAATGTGATTTAGTTTATTACAAGCTTTTCAAAAATATGTAATATTCTATATTTATTATTCGTATTGGGTCTTAAATTTACATTTTTTACAAAAATAATCCGATCCTGTTAATAGACCCTGACTGGTATTAAAAGAAACAAAACATCAAAATCATGTCCTCTGGGGTTTCTGTCAGAATATTTTGATATTCATCATATCTTTGAAAATATAAATTCGACATGCCATTTGTTACATTTAGTGTAACAAAAATGTAAATTAATTTCTAGAAGTTTATTTCATTATGTTTGAGAATTTTTGTATCTTTTCAATTTGAAATTTAGAAATTCCTGTAATCCGTTGATATTCAGAGAAAATACATCTAGATACAAAAATGTTTTTAAAGGTAAAATCAAATATAATTCAATACGGTTCAGTTTCTCAACCACGGTCTAAGATCTACAACCAGGAAAAGCGGGAAGTTGATGAAATATTAGCTGTTATTGAAGCAAATCTAAGTAGTTCTTGCAGAATAATAGAAGGTTCTGTAGGAATTAATAAGTCAAGGGTTCAAACAGTTCAAAAAAAAAGTTTAAACCATATAAATATCATCTGGTGACGCACAGCGTCAAATAGAATTTTGTAATTGGTTTTTACAAATTATAAAGAGAGAAAATAATTTTGAAATAGCCATTATACGGTTTGGTGAGGCTTATTTTACCAGTATTTTAAATCGACAGAATACTGGGTTTTAGGGTCAGGAATATCAACATTTAATATTTCCACGGGAACGGCATGGCAGATTTGGCTTCAGTGTTTAATGTTTTATGCTCTTCTTATCTTATTGTGTCTTTGTAGAAGACAAATTAGGTATATTCTTTTGAGTAATTATCACTTCAGTTCTGTTACTTGAAGTAATCATGATCACTTCGATCCAATGATAAGTAAATGCATATTCAAAAGAACATGAAGTTATCAGTTTCACTTTGTTCACTTTGATCAGTGATAATTTACTCAAAAGAATACAGCCATTATCTTGAAATATCTTTAGCCATATTGTCTTGAAGTAACAGGCTTTATTTGATTAATCTTATTATATCTTTTACTTAAAAGTGTCTATCTATTAAACAGTACCATTCTTTGACTGTATTCAGCTAAAGTTTGACCAACTTTCTTCTCTTATTGTATTATATATTATTGTAATTTTCTTTTTTTTTTTTGTTTTATCACTATTGTAACTTCCTCATATTATCTCGTCAATATGGTAATTTTCAATTTTTAAATGTCTTATTAATTTTAAGAAATTATAAAAGATCAACTTAGTGTTTTTTGATATATTACAGGGAAGTGCTAAAAGACATTTTTGTTTTCTTTAAAACCCAATAAGAAATTTTAACTTTTAATTTTGACAACACGTAGGGTTTTATAGTTTTCAAATCGAGGGTACCAACCTTTAAGTATGTCATTTTAATTTCTTTGTATGTACTAATTGTCAACACTTATTGTTAATAAATTATTGATTGTTCTTTCCGACTTTTACTTTGCACACACACTATTTCTTCTTAATCCATTTTCTAAATTTTTATTAGAACCTGAGTTTTACCATCAAGATTTATAGGGAATGCAAATTTAAAAATAACTATAAATTTTTATATGAAATTGAACTTTTTGAGGTCAGCGCCAAACTAATACCTGACAAAATGTGATTCGTATAATTAGATTAAAAATACTTTATTTGTAATTGCTTTCTTACCATAATTTGTACATATTAGTAGTTATTTATTTCATTTACAAATAATTTGGCGCCGACTTCAAAAAATTCAATTTCATAAAAAAATTTATAGTTATTTTCACTTTTTTGCGCACTTTTAAAAGTCGGTTCAATTTTTTTATACAAATTTTATTTTTCTATTTTTAGTTTTAGAATTCATTATGATATCCATAAATTATTTGAACTAAGTACTAATCGAGATTAGTGTACCTCGCAATGACTCCAAGGTGGCAAAAAAGTACCAATTTTATCCAAAGTTGTAAGTCACCCTAAAATGAACCACTAAAAATTCTTTAGTTCTTAGAGTTTTCCAAATACCAGTAAAATTGTGTCAAATAAATATTTAGTATGTTATATTAAATCCACTATCTTAAATTTCAAATTAATTTTAGATTGATAATATAGGCCCCAAAACCTTCCAATATCGATGTTTAAAGAACCTGAGTTGTAAATTTCTTAGCTCGATATATTTTATACTGAATATTGAGTTTGTATATGGCTCAAGAAACCCACAATATCAATTTTCAATATTTAAAGAACCAAAGATGTAAATTGCTTAGCTCGATATATTTTATACTGCATGTTGAGTTTGTACACGCCTCAAGAACCCCACAATATTAATTTTAGACAAAATCGGAATACGTAAAATTTTTTGTCCCTCGTATTGTATCTTATCAACCTAATAGTTGTAAAAAATTAACTTCATATTCGTAAACCCCGAAAACTCTCTAATACCGAATCTGAAAAAATGCGAATAAGGTAAAATTTTCAACCCACCATATTGCATCCGCTATATTAAATTTCAAAAAAATTATTTTAAATCTTAATCTAATTTAAATTCAAATCATTCAAAGCCCCCTAGTACCAATTTTGAATAAATCTGGGAATTTAAAATTTCTAGACATATTCACTATTACATCCTCAAAAACACCTTTGAAAAAAAACGAAAAATGTAAAATTTTTAGTTCGCTATCTTGGATTTGCCAAATTGAATCCTGAAAAAAACACTTTTAAATTCATAATTTACACCCTCAAGAACCCCCTATATCAGTTTGGGAGAAAATCGAAAAATGTAAAATTTTTAGGACACCATATTGAGTTTTTCAAAAAACATTTTATATTCATAATTAACACTAACAAAAATATCCCAATACTGATTTTAGACAAAATCAGGAGATGTAGAATTTTTAATCCGCCATCTTGGATCCGCCATATTGAATTTTTTAAAAATAATTTCAGATTCGTTCTGTGCGACCCCGAAAATTCCCCCGTACCAATTTTGAAGAAAATCGGATCCTTCTTTTAGAAGTCGGTTAATAATGTTCTTCACACGATTCTAAATTTTAATAAGTAGGAACAAAGTTGGAATTATTAACCACAAGTTCGTTATTTAAATTATAAATTATAAATTTGAAAGTAAGAAGGAAACAGTATAGATTTTATTTTGTTATAGTTATTTTTTTTTGGTTTATATACTTTTTTCCTTACTCTATTAATTATTGGTATATTTCCCTAATTCACTTTGCAAACTTTATAAAGGTTCAAACATCTTTAAAAATTACGTGATATATCACCTGTGAACAGCAGAACACATATATCGGATCGCTGGCATCCCATCCATTGCCTGTCTCTGGGGAATTACATTTTTTTCTTGAGAAAAGAAAGTCTAAGAGCTAATGGTTAATTGACGGCGATGATGCTTAACGCCCTTTTTATATCACTTATTCAGCAATGTACATATATAAATAAATTTATTACTGCTTCCATTGTAAGCTTTCTGCGAGTGTTATCTCGAAATTAATCTAAACCTTTTTTTTTAGCAGGCATATAAATATATGTGCAAAATAAATATAATACTTTTCTTTTGCTTTATCGCTGACAAAACCCTCGCTGTATTATAATTTACTGACTAAATTATAAAATAAGTTTTATTCTGTATTCTCATTTTTTTGCAATATTCTAAAAATGGTTTTAATAAAGAAATATCATCTCCGTAGCCATAAAATTTCTTCCAGGTAATTTGCTTGATACGCGATACGTTGTGAGTGGAACCTTTCATTTTACTCAAACCCACTCCTCAAAATTAGTGTTTTGCCATTCCATTCTTGGGTAAGATAATATATCTTTTATGTAATGCCATTTATTTTAGACAGAAAATATTTTTCTTCGAGGATTTATTACGAATAATCTTCTAAAAAAAGTAATCCACAAATAGGCCAGAAAATGAAGCTTCTAACAAGGGAAAATTCGGAAATAATTTTTTACGTAAACAGTTTTTGTTCTGTTATAAATTAACTTGTAGGAATATGACAATATCAAGAGTATTTATTTTTGGGCTTGTTATTAATTTCAGTAAAAATAAAGGAAAAGTGGGTTTTGTGGAAACACTCGTGGGAGAAAAAATCTATGAAAATATGTTTCTTTTTCATTGGACTAAAAGATTTTTAATAAATTATGCAACTTTTCCTATGGTTATCCTATTTTTTTTCAGACTAAAATATATCAACATGTTACTAAAATAGTTTGTTGTCTAGGTCATCAAATTCTAAGTATGAGATTAACTTCACCGGCCATCAAATTTATATTTATAAAATTTAAAAAAAAATCTTTTGAGTCAGCTCGCATTTCGGAGTTAATGCTTATCCAAAACTGCTATTTTTAGCATATACGGCTATCTTCTTTCCTATAATGATACAGTTGAGTATTGGGTATTAAACATGACCTTAAGCATATGGAATATCCTTCGTTTCTTCCAAAATGAGTTTAAAATTATGAATGTTCCTCTGTTCCTATAGGTCATGCCGTTTCTATTAAAGAGACACACAGACAGATCTGCAACATTTGCTTAAAAAACTACGATGTAAAAAATATTGAAAGAAAATATGGGCAGTTATTGTAATTGTTTTAGAAATTTATTGTAGATTAAAATTATAAACATATTACTAAAATAGTTTGTTGTCTAGGTCATCAAATTCTAAGTATAAGATTAATTACACGGGCCATCAAAGTTATGTCTATAAAATAAAAAAATACCTCCTAGTTTAGCTCGCATTTCGGAGCTAATGTTTAGTAGTGATCGTACTGGATTTTTTAGCATATATAGCGATATTCTTTACTATAATGATGCAAATGAGTATTCCGTATCAAACGTGACCCTAGGATGTCGAATATCCTTTGTTTCTTCCAAAATGAGTTTAAAAGCGATGAATGTCCCTCTGTTCCTATAGGTCATGCCGTTTTTATCAAAGATACATTGAAGATCCACAACTTTAACAGAAAATATGGGCAGATATTGTAATTATTTTAGAAATTTATTGTAGATTAAAATATATCCACATGCTACTAAAATAGTTTGTTGTCTAGGTCATCAAATTCTAAGTATAAGATTAATTACACGGTCTATCAAGATTATATCTATGAAATAAAAAAATACCTCCTGGTTTAGCTCGCATTTCGGAGTTAATGCTTATTAGTGATCTTACTGGATTTTTTAGCATATACAGCGATATTCTTTACTATAATGATGCAAATGACTATTCCGTATTGAACGTGACCCTAGGCATGTGGAATATCCTTTGTTTCTTCCAAAATGAGTTTAAAAGCGATGAATGTCCCTCTGTTCCTATAGGTCATGCCGTTTTTATCAAAGATACATTGAAGATCCACAACTTTAACAGAAAATATGGGCAGATATTGTAATTATTTTAGAAATTTATTGTAGATTAAAATATATCAACATGCTACTAAAATAGTTTTTTGTTTGGGTCATCAAATTCGAAGTATAAGATTAATTACACGAGCCATCAAGGTTATATCTATGAAATAAAAAAATATCTCCTGGTTTAGCTCGCATTTCAGAGTTAATGCTTATTTAGACCTGGTATCTTATTGAATTTTTTGCATATACAGCGATCTTATTTACTATGATGATATAAATGAGAATTCGGCATTAAATGTGACCCTCAGCATGTGGAATATTCTTTGTTTCTTCCAAAATGAGTTTAAAAGCGATGAATATCCCTCTGTTCCTATAGGTCATGCCAGTTATATCAAAGAAATATTTGGGATCCGCAATTTTTGCTTAAAAAACTACAATGTAAAAAATATTAACAGAAAATATGGACAGTTATTGTCATTGTTTTAGAAATTGTCTACTTACTCTTGTGTGAATAACCGTGAGAGAATGAACAGTTTTATTATAATAAAAAAAATATGACCTTTAAAGGAGAACTTACCGCCAGAAACTTCATTCACTATTACTACAAAAGACAGATATCGTTGAACCGCCTCTACATATGTAATAGGGAATTATGAAAATCTCTGTACACAGGTTTAACCTTGAATGTGACGCTTTTTGGTATCTTAATCAAAATTTTCTATAAATTATAGAATCATAGTTAAGGAAAGGAATTTTGATTGAACCCCAAATACAATAATTGATAAAAGACAAAACCTTTAAAGTTAAATTGACTCAGAAAGAAAAAGAAGTTGAAAAATATATGACTAAGGTTTTCCTAAGCTTTTGAAATATTAAAAGTACAGAAAAGCTGTAACTTATTAATAATAGGCGCGACTTTGCTGATTTTAGAGTTATTGCTTGCTTAGAGTTATTTCGACGCACCATAATGATCTCATAGAATTATATTAAGTAATATTACTTTTTGTGTTTGGATCGTCGCACTGTGGGTAGAGAAGTAGTTCTTTGATTAAAAAATCTACTGCCAAGTTAAATCTTGATCGATTTGGATGAATGTTTGCTTAAATCACTTGTAACGTTTAATGTTGTTGTGCATTATTGCCTTTTGGAGAATAGTGATGCATAACATCCAAAAGTCAGTTCAAAGTGCAACGTAATAACAAAGGCCAACAAATGAAAAAAGTTATCTGTATTTTTGACGAAACAGGGCTATTCTCATGTATTTTTCATCATTGAATTTGAATCCGTAGTCATATTAAGAGGTCTCGAAGTTTAGTTTTCGAAGATTATGTATAAAATATGATTTTTTATAGTTATTTATGTTTTTTTTTTGGAATTAAAAAAAAGAACACGATAGAATTAATCAGATTGAATCTAATTCAATTTTGAATTCTACAGATCAAAATACATCGAAAACTATAATTTGATTTTTTTTTTATGAAATTTTGACCTTTGCAGGACTTTGAAAACTGTAGCAGCGCATAAAAGGCCATAGCTACCGAAACGGCAAAGGGCTATTACATTTAATTAATATTTGTATATGTGTATTAATATATGTACACAAATATTTATATTTTTAGTATATGAGTATATACGGACGTACCATGAACAATAACCTTGACGATTCTAGACCCGACTGTCTTGAGAGTAATATCGAGAGGCAGTAAGTCAAAGTGCAACAAGTGGCGCCCTATGGGCAAAGAGAGTCAAGCGTTAATAAAATCAAACCGTTGCTAGAGCGAGAGAAAGAAGAAATTCATTCAAGAGAGAATGCAAAACCTCCGCGAGGTAATCAAAAATAAACCGAGGAAGTCTCCTCAGGATAACCAAATCAACCTAAAAGAAATTCAAACTATTACAAAAGAAATTCACAAACCAGTACCGATTGTAAAATCGAATACTGAAAACAGGTTTGGTGTAATCCAGGAAGACGACCCGGTAAAGAAAAAAGAAATTCAAAAACAAAATACTACAAAAAGCAGTAGGGATCTATTCGGTGACGAAATCCCAGACCCAAACAATCCATTCGGAGTCATTGAGGAAGAACCATTCAAGCCAGTAATCAAAAAATCTGGCAAAGCTCAAACCAGGAAAACGAACAGTCCTGAAGACACTCAAATGGCTAAACTAGCCAACAAAAAAAAAAAACAAATAAAGATAATATAGTTCCTACATTCAATTCATTTGGAGTGTTGTGGACAGAAGAGATGGATGCTGACCAAGCTGAAGTTGAAAGAAATTCAGAAAAAAGTATGGACGAGGAAATACCAATAAGAACTGAAAAACCACCACCGATAGTCCTAACAGAGGATTTGGAGGATAACATCTGCAAAAGGAAAATCGACGAAATCGTAAAGCCAAATAAACGCATGATGAAATATTCCCCAAAAGGAATAAATGTCTTTGCTAACAACATGAAAGACTTCCAAAAAATCAGAAACTACCTGGATGAAAACGGTACCGTTCAGTACTACACATATAACACGAAGCAAGAGCGAGTTAAAAAAATAGTCTTCAAAGGACTACCCAAAATGAACACCGACGCAGCGTTAAGCTAGTTCCGTGAAAGGAACATTAAAGCACTGGAATGCACACAGCTTAAGTCCAGCAAAAGAAGCAGCCACTCCTATCTCCTTGTACTCAACAGAGAAACAAGCATAGGGGAATTAAAGAAAATTAAAGACATCGAAAATAACATCATCAAGTGGGAGACCTACCACAAAAAACTGAGCTACACTCAGTGTCACAATTGCTAGAAGTTTGGTCACAGCTCCAGAAATTGCAAAGGCAACAAAAGGTGCCTGAAATCTGCAGGCAACCACGATATAGCGCTCTGTTTAAGGAAAAAAGGAGTGAATGAGTGAAAGTGTGCAAACTGTGAAGATGAGCACACAGCAAATTACTCAAAATCTCCGAAATTGCTACAATATCTAAAAAGGACAAAAATTTAAACGGAGCAAAGGACCTTTACGTCCAACAAAATAAAACCCGGTGTTGACTATAGCGACATGCTAAAGAACCGCACAGGACAAAACCTCAATGAAAGAAATTCCAATATAAGCGGGAAAGTCAACAATAATGAAGAATTGGAAGATTTCCAAACATTAATGTCAGAAATTGAAGATCTAAATAGAAAGTTCAAAATAAAAGAACTTATCCAAAAAGTAAGAAATTTCAAGCAGCAACTCGAAAACGCGAAAAGCGATTTCGAAATAATCAAAATCCAAAGTGGCAACGGAAATTACTAAGTAAACCACATAAAGAAAATTCAAGAAAACAAGGTCTAACCTTGGTAACGGGCGGCGAAGGTGGATTGAGTAGCCGGAACCGCCAGTTACAAAAATAACCGTATACCATTACAAAGAAAGTGTTGTCAAATAAGTTTTCTACAGAATCCGGAAGAAACTCATACACGTAGCAGAATACAAACCATGAAACCTGAGCGCGAAGTCGGAACCAGGCAAGAAGTTAAATAGAACCCCCTTTACAATCAAAGGAGTAAAAACATCAATATCCCAAAGGCTACCTGTTTACTACTACTACTACTAATAACCTTGACCTTGACGCAAGTTTTCAAGGTCATTTGAAAGACAAGGCTAATATTTTTTCTCCGGAACTTAAAACAAAAACGAAAATTTTAAATTCAAAATCATGTTTCATCGTTTTTTATTGTGATCTTCATATGGTCAAATAAAAAACTATGATCTAGCTTGGATAAGTTTTTGAAACCTATAGCAAAATATAACTTTTAAATTGATTTTCGTTTACGTACACGCTTCTCATCGAATCTTGATATTTTTGTTCCGCTTTTCATCATATAGCAGTAATCTGCTAACCTATTAGTATCCAATCATCTTTGGAAGCGTCGTTCAAATTCGTTTATGTCTCGGTGACCCTTCTCTCCTTGCTGTTCACTGAAATCCCTCTTATTTTCTGAGGATTGATCAAAATGAGACTTAAGGAATTGGAGTTTTAAGTTCATTAGGCGGACCAATTTTTGAAAGTTTGTTACCATTCTTGCCACGATATTTATGTGATCCATGGCGACGTTCTAATTTATAATTTGACCATATGATAAAAAAAAACTATGAAATATGATTTTAAATGTGAAATTTTCTCTTTTGTCGAGTTCCGGAATCAAAAAATTGGTTTTCATTAACATATTCGCTTTGACCTTCAAAAGCTACATCAAGGATGGGGCTATTGTTTATAGTAGGTGAATAAATATTCATCTACTAAATATATATATATATATATATATATATATATATATATATATATATATATATATATATATATAGAAGTGGGCAATTTATAGGACGATGAGAAATGAGGTCATAAAACGATGGCCCAACCTCTTATCCAGAAATCAACAAGTCTCAGACATGCCCCAAGATAAAATGAAAAATAAATTCAACTTTCTGAAGAACTTCAGCACAAAGTTGAGTTGCAAAAGCGAATGGGACAGAAAGACCATTGAAAAAGTCATCAAGAAATTGATTATATGGTACATAAATGGCTCCAAAACAACGGAAAGAACTGGAGTAGGAGTGTATGGACCCGGCACCAAACACTACGAAAGCTTGGGTAAGTCACCAATCATTTTCCAGGCAGAAATACATGCCATTGGGATATGTATTTAACTCAACAAAGAAAAAACTATTACAGCCAAGAGATTAACATCATCTCGAATAGCAGCTGTCAGTGCGCTGAGCTCTGAAGTTATCAGCTCCAAGATAGTGTGCAAATGTCTAGTGGAATTAAATGATTTGAGTAAAAATAATAAAGTCACCCTCATGTGGGTACCGGAACACATTTGAATAGAGGAGAATTAAATAGTAGGCAGGCTCGCGAAGAAAGAGGCTGAGACACCATTTCTGGGGCCAAAGCCTTTTTGTGGAATCAGTAGCAGCATTACGCTGCTACTGATTCCACAAAAAAGGCTAGAAAGAACTAAAGATAGAAGAAGAAGGTAGGAAATCCAATTATTGAACGAAGCTGCAAGGATTGAGACAAACGAAGATACTTCTTGGGAACTACGACCAGAAGAGATTCAAAGAATGCGTAAGCTGAAGTAAATACCAACTCAGAATTCTGACAGGGGTCCTAGCGGGGCACTGCCATCTAAAGGGACATCTCAAGAAAATCAGACTGGTAGAAGAAAAAGAAGAGTGCAGATTCTGTGAGGAGGAGGACAAAATCTGTTTTGATATACTGTGCAACGCTCTAGAAAACCCTAGGATGCGGTTCTTGGGAATATACCAAATCGAAGAAGGGGAGTTACCCACCTTGAAGCCGTCCAAGATCCCAAGGTTTCTGAGGGAAATAGAACCTGACCTCCTCTAGCCAATAAGGTAACTGTTACGACTTGGTGGCAGTAGGGAGGCACAATAGATCTACCAAGTCACAGTGCACAGACCGCATTTCTACTCACATGCTTATAAATTTACACAAATATCAAATAAATGTATCAGTCCTTTGTATTTTGAGTAGATATGGTCTGCTATGCGCTGTTTTCAAAGCCCTACAAGGGTCAAAATTTCATTAAAAAAATAACTGTGGTTTTCAATATATCAAAATTGAAGTCGGATTAGTTACAGCGATGTCTGTTTTTTTTTTAATTCCAAAAAGCCATAAAAAATCCTATTTTATGCATTGTTCTCGAAAACTGTCTGCGAGATTCTGGGATAAAAAATATATAAGAATAGACATATCGTCAAAAATACAGATAACTTTTTTTTGTGGCCCTGTGTAATTAATAAAAATGTGTTACCATTGAGAATATTAGGAAAGGTCTATTTTTATATATAAGATACCTTTGTATGAATATTTTTATGATTTTGATTTAATGTTTCAAAAATTTTCGGATTCCGAACCTAAAAATCTGAATTTGGGATACGCCAGCTAGTACAGGAAACAGTTTCAAGAAAATTTGTACTAGGACTAATATGACGTAGCTAAATACCAATTTATCTTGGCGAGTTAATCAGTTTTAGGTTACATGAGTCAGGTATAAGCCTTAATAAATATTCGCAGAAACATAATCGTAAATCTTCAAATATCAGTGGGTAGAAAAATCTCCTACTGAATCCGAATTGGTAACGATTTGACTTGTCTATAGAAATGTCCAAGAGTACATCTATTTAGGCCACGTCATGAAACTGGGCAAAGAAAATCAAACGGCGGAAATAACAAGGAGAATAGGGCTGACATGGGCTGCCTTTGGAAAGTTGCAGTACGTATTAAGAGATAGAAACACACCAATTAACCTTAAACGGAAAGTATATAACACGTGTGTCTTGCCTGTTGCTACTTACAGCATGGAAACGATTACAATAACCAAACAAAGCACAAATGGGTTCCGAGTCACTCAACGCTCCATGGAGAGACAAATGTTAGGAATCTCGTTACGGGATAAAATACGAAATCAAGTAATAAGATCATGAACCAAAGTAGTAGACGTCAATGAACGCATATCACGACCAAAGTGGCAATGAGCGGGGCACATAGCTAGGCAACAGCCCGACAGGTGGACGAGTAAATTACTGCAATGACGACCGCGAGAAACGAACCGAAATCGTGGCAGGCCACAACGCAGATGGGTAGATGATATAAGACAGTTTGCTGGAAAAGACTGGCTCGAGAAGGCGAGAGACAGATCCCAGTGGAGCACCATCGGAGAAGCTTATGTCCAAGAATGGACGTCAATGGGCTGAGAAGAAGAAGAAGATAGAATATAACTGTTCTAGCCTCAGTGCGCCTTGAGAGGAAGAATTATTTTAGAAAAAAAATCTGACTTTTAAAAATTTTTTACCAGGAACAAATAATATACTTCTTCTACACTGGCACAAATAGAAGATATTATTATGCTACTTCCTCATATAAAATTAGAAATAATGCCAAGTTTCCAAAAATTACAATTCTAACCCTGAATTTTTTTTCGAGGAGATAAGAGAAGGAAACTATTAAGAGTTAGTAAATCACATAATAAAGGTCTCGCATGCTTTTTGGTATAAAATGTCCTGAAAATGTACATTTTGGAGTTGCAGTTTTTCTTCCATAGATAATTTCCATTAGGTGAGGTAATATTGAACATAGAATGGCGGTAATTAGGAATTAAGTAGAGCTCTGCTAGGTGGGCAGATAATTGGTAAATGTAGAAAAGGAAAGATGTAGTTAGCAGTTCCAAAATATAGGCAATTCAGTAATACCCTATATTCCGTATCCTCAAATGGAATATTCAATCTAAAACTCTGACTGTCCACAAACTTAAATTTAAGGATGAGAATGATCTTTATCTTAGTCAATTTGGAGTACTAATACATTATTAATTTAAATATAAGTTATAACGGGAATAAAAAAATATAATTTCAAAAATATAACGAACATTAAGAGTTTTATATGGCATTATTTTATGACCACTGTATAAAAAGTATAAATAAGAATAATCTATATCTTTCGAATGAGAATAACTACGCAACATAGTAAGAATAAATTAAAATCATAGATCATATTTTTCACTTGGCTGAATATTTATCCAGCAGAATGTGGCAATAACAACCTCAAATTGGCATGCCTGTAAAAAGCCCTGCCGACAGCACTCTAGTGCTTTATTAGAAATTATTGCTTTCTGCACACTTCAGCTGTTCGAGAGATTCATCGCAATTTTCGCGTCAGGATTTTCATTAGCTCCTTGAAGCCGAAGTACGGGATTTATTTTCTTTTGTTTTTCTTTAATTAGATATATAGCAAGTGATAATCGATTTTTTTATATTGGAAGTCAATTTGTACAATATGAACTTAAAATATATATCGTTGTTATTTGAAAATTAATTAATGAAAGCTTATAACAATTTTAAATGATATTTTTGGCAAATTTCATAAATATTTACAGCTCATATACTTTAATTCCTAAACTTAAAGTTAATACTATCTACTATCAGTTTTTTTTTTCTTGTTCACCCTCTTTCTCCTAGAAACTGAAAATTTTAATTTTGGTTTAAAACAATATGGTAAAAGGATTTTTTTATACGTGGAGTATTTTTTTAAGTTTTATTAATCCATAAACGCCCAAAATTTTAAAAATTTTGAAAAATATGACATGTTAGGGTACTTTATTCAATCGAATAAAATCTCTCACTATATTTTAACTGGTATGTATAATACATATTTATTGCTATCATAAAATGTAAAAAATGTTTCAGAGTTTCGATGTTCCTCTTGCATTTAGTCCAAGCCATAGGTAATAATTAATAAATTTCGAAATGGATGAGACCTACCCAGGAGTATTGGGGGCAATATAAGAACAAACCCTACATAAAATATAACAGCAGAAAATAGGTTGGAGCCAAGAAGGGGGGGGGTCAAAGTTGGCTAAAACAGGTTTTTTAGATCTACAAGCCAAGAAACACATTTTGGAAAAAAAAAAGTTTCAAATCAAAGTTGTAAAATCCTAAAATTGATTTTTGTTAATTTGTTATTGCAAAAAGGCAAAATCGATCATTTTTTGCACATCAATTATTTATAGCAAAAATAATTTTTTTGGCCCTTTTGGGCTTTTAAAGTAAAGCCCTCATCTTGGTTAATAAAATGATATTTTATAATAGTAAATCTGATAATTTTTTGCAGAGATATTGCTAATTGTTTAACCCAAGACGCAAAATGTTGATTGCTATAATTTTTTTTGAGTGAACATTTTCACCTCCACAAAAGTTCAATCTCTTCGTGAAGGCCTAAACCTTTATATCTTGTTAGGAGCAAATTAAAAAATTAATTTTCAACCGCTTAAATATCGGTTTAAAAAAAGTTTTTTTTTTATAAAGTAATGGAGCTCTCTCAAATCAGCAGCTCTCGGAAAAATCCGCTGTATTTCTGCAACGAATGGACCAATTTCGGTGTTTTTTTTAATCTGGGGTAGCTCAAAAAATTATGAATTAGGCACACTTCTTTTTTAAAGCGCTATGTAAGGAGTTGAAAATTAATTTTTTCATTTGCCCCTAAAAACATATAAAAATTTAAGCCTTCACAAAAAGACTGAGCCTTTGTGGAGGTCAAAATGTTCAGCCAAAGAAAAGGTATAGCATTCAACATTTTGCGTCTTGGGATAAACAAATAGCAATATCTCAGCAACAAATTATCTGATTTACTACTATAAAATATCATTGTGTTCAAAATGACGAGGGGCTTTCCTTTAAAAAAAAAAGTGCAAAAAAAGTTAGTTTTGCAATAAATAATTGATATGCAAAAAATGGTCGATTATAAGGGTTTTTTGGTATTTTTGCAATAACAAATTGATGAAAATGAGTGCACGAAAGCTCGATTGTGAGTTTTTAAAATCTGTACAACTTTTATTTGAAACTTTTTTTTTCAAAATGCGTTCCTTGGATTGTGGACTCAAAAAACCTGTTTTAGTCAAGTTTTACCTTTTTGGCCCCAACCTATTTCATGCTGCTACATTTTATGTAGTGCTTGTTTTTATATTGCCCCGAACACCCCTGGATAGGTCTCATCCATCTCGAAATTTACGTCTATAACAGCACTAATTATTTATCTATGGCTTGGACTAATTTGGGATATCTGGAAAAAAGGCAGTCATATCCAGACGTATTTTCTAAATTAAAGAAAAACTTAGTAGAACATGGAATATTTACACAGCTACGGCCAAAAATGTATGACAAAGAAAACAAATAGAGAGAAACGAAGTGAATGTTTTGACTTGTGTAGAAGCAGCACATTCAACCTCATGTAAAGGGATAGAAATGGAAACTGAAGTGATCACAATTCGTCCTCAAACAATATTAAAAAAATATAATTACCACCCTAATTAATTTAATGTTGTGCAAAATTTATGTCCTGGAGATGCAAAGCGGCGAGTAATGTTCGGCAATTGTTATATGGAACGGATCCGTGCCAGAGACAATTTTGGAAGATTGTTAATTTGGTCCCATGAATGTAATTTTATAAGTGCTGGTATTTTTAGCAGACAATACCAGACGTTGATCGGCAATAAATCCTCATATCATTTATGGAAGGGAGCAACGATGTGGACAAGCCGAGGAAACGATGAAGCATATCATATGTGACTGTGAGTCACTGGTGAGATTTAGACAACAAACTTTCGGGTCAGTAAGATTGGAACCGAGAGAAATACTCACTCACTCCTTAGCAGGACTGTACAGATTGAGCCAGGGGGCTAGGTTGACAGAGTGGCTGTAATGTCTAGGGTGAGCACAATAGGCCTACTCTGGTCGCAGTGCATCCGGCTTTAGGACGGACCCGGAAATATTAAAAAAAAGGGAGCAACGAGACCGCTTCGGATTTGGTATCGCTTGTTTTATCTTAAGAATACAGATTAGGTATCGATTTTAAGACAGGGGCCTCATAGCAAATCGCTATGTAGAAATTTTAGAAGATACAATACCTGAGTTGCTAGAAAATATTCCCTTGTTGAAGTTTAATGATATCTATTTCCAGCAAGACGATGCATCGAGTTACAACTCTTAGGTAGTCAACCCTTTTTTGGGAACTAATTTTCTTGTGCTAACAACAGGCCTGTAAGTTGACCTCCCCCCCCCCCCCCCCGATCGCCTGATCTGATTTTTTTCTTATTCAAGCTTTTACAAAACATAATTTATAGGACTCAAATTTGAATTGATTTAAATCAAAGGTATTAATGCGCGTCTTGTCAACAAATCAATTTAACAGTAGTCAGACTTTAAGATTAGATGCTCCTAAGCGGTGGGTCGCGATCCAGAAGAGGGTTGCGTTAGCCTTTTTGGAAGTTATCAATTTTAAAAAGATAACTGGCGCTCAACAAACAAATATTAAATATTTTTGATTAAACTTTGGCAAAATTTTTGGAAAATTTTAAAAAATAAATAAATTCAGAAATAATAAATAAACTAAGATTCCTAAAAAAATGAAATTAAATTTTATTTTTAACCGGGTAAAATTTTGTGAGGGTGCGTATAGCGCAACAGTGTTCGTGCAGCGAACTTTACTTAAACTGCGGAATTCGTGGTTGGTTTGGTTGCTGATGCCGGATAATGCGACCTCTATCCTTGGAGTAACACGTTTCGTGTGTCGAGTGTTGATATATTCCTTTTTTAATTTACCGTCGCGCAATCACATGATGGTTTTATACAACATTGTAAGTTTGTGTTGTTCTTGTGTTATTGAATGAGCCACCGAGATGTCGCTACTATATCCTATTTACTATTTTTCAACCGTAAAATCTGTTTATACGACACAGATGCGAGATGATGGTTTATGCCGTATGCAATGGCCTGAGTTCTATGGCGAAATAGCGCTTTCGTCATTTTTGGGACCGGGAGTTTTTCCATGATTTTTGACTTCTCCGCATTTTTTAACATGAGAGTAATATTTATCAACGGTCTTTATGTCCGCATAGCCGAGAATTTCCTATAAAATTATATATATATATATATATATATATATATATATATATATATATATATATATGTATATATATATATATATATATATATATATATATATACATATATATATATATATATATATATATATATATATATATATATATGTATATATATATATATATATATATATATATATATATATATATATATGTATATATATATATATATATATATATATATATATATATATATATATATATATCCCGGAGTTCATTGGGCAAGAAGCTGCATTAGTACGAAATTCATATCAGGTGTCTTTAAATGGTACAGAGATTTCCGATGAAGTCCAGGATGAATTTTTGAAACTACGAAATAACTTTTCAGCGCATGATATATTGCAGAAAAATCTTTACCTTAATTTTGCTATGCTCTGCGTTATTCGTATCCTAAGGTCTCCATATTTTGTTTTTGAATATTAAGGCCATTTGCTTATACTTATCTCTCAACATGGACTCTCTACTCTTTTATAGATCAAAATAAAAGCCAGGACATTCAGAGAGACTTAAGATTAGTTTGACAAAAATTCAACCAAGAATTCTAACACTTCATTAGCAGATGCAAGCTTAATCATCATATTAATCACTAAAAAATTAATACTTAATAAAAAATGTCATCACACATTTTTGCAAATCCTTTATTTTTTGTTATCCATGTCAACTAAAATGTACTTATTTTCCGATCGGAATATGAAAAACGTTTCAGAATAATTGCCTACTTTCTTGTACCTTTGACAACGTGAACATATATGATATTGCTTAAGTTATTGCATTTATAATTTAAATTTGGCGTATTTAAAATAATTGTATGACACTCCTAGCGCTAAAAACGATGTTTTATGCTTTTACGTCCATTGTTTCGTTAAAGGATGAAACTTCAACTTCCCGAATGGCACATTCCAGAAGTAGGAGTCCTTAACGAAGCATTTTCAGACCCTTGTTAGTAGAAACGGTTTTCTTATTATTTCTTGGAGTCCGGAGTCTTCAAATTTATTCGGAATGCTAAAAATAAAAGATTTTTAAAATTTAAAAAGATATATCGATTGTAATCAAATTCTTACATATTTTTTCCTAGGCGAAAATTGAACAAATTGATATTAAAGCTTAGATTATTATCCTTTTTATAAAATATAAATTATAACCTAGATACGAAAATAGCGCTTTTAAAACATAACATATACAGTGTGTACGATAAGTTCATGTCGAACTTTCGGCACTGTCAAAATAACTCCAGTATTTCATGTAATTTTTTCCAAAGAGGATATGGGGCTTTAAGGGTGTATCCAGTGATTTACTCCAACTACTCGAATGGAGTCAAGTTTTTACTATTTTACATTCTCTTTCCCTGATTTTCTACTCTTAGTTAATTGTTTTATTCCACTCTATACTCCTTCTTTCTGCTGCTTGCCTAACATTATCATTTCCTTGTCTTCTTGGTCTTCCTTTCTTATTTGTTCCTATCACTTAAGTCTCATCTAATTTTTTCACCAGTCTCGCATTATTCATACGACACACATGACTGAACCACCTTACTTGCCTATCTATTTTTTCCGTTGTTGGTTTAATGCTCAGGTTCTTCTAGTATGTCTCATTTCTTATTTAATCACTCTTGGTCTTATTTTCAATTCTTTTTAGAAATCTCTCTCGGCCATTATTACTGCAGACACCATTTCATCCAGATACGTTTATTGCATTCGCCATTTTTTATGATGTTATTAATTTTTTAGCTTCCTTTTTGGCTTCGTCTAGTATCACCGAGAACAGTAGTGCGCTTAGCACACACCTCTGTTTTACTCCTATCTTTCTTTCGAATTCTTTAGACTTTTCCTTATTCATTCTTACTATGTTTGTGTTTTTCCTATACATCTCTTTTAATATTTTTCATGTTTTTTTATCTCTATTTGTTTTTCCAAAGATTTCCATAAGTTTTCTTTTTCTACACAATCAAAAGCATTTATTAAGTCTAGAAAATAGACATGCATGGGTTTTTCGTCTACTTGTTATATTGACTCTTCTAAATTATTCTTAGTTATTTTGCTTATTTGTCTTTCTATCAAACTTCTAATATTTTCCTTGAAACGCTTGCCAATATTATTCCCCTTTAGTTATTATAATTTCTCTTAGCACCCTTTTAATATATCGGCAATCTTATTCCCGAATTCCATTCTTTCAGAATTTTTATTTCTTTTATTATCTCGTTCTGTTTAGTTGTTTTATTCTATTTCTTCTATATATATTTTATCATTTCGGGTGTTATGTAGTCGCTTCCAGGTGGTTTTCTTAATTTTAGCTCTTATACGTTTTATAATTTATTTTTCTATACTTGTTATGCTTTATTTATCACCTTTTTCTCATCCCATTCTTCCTCTTTCCCATGCCTATATCTGCCCATTACTTTTCCTTCCCCTGTATAATGTATACCTCTTTATTTTTCATATTAATTATATTATATTCCTTTTTTCGTCTTAGTTGTTTGAGTGTCTCAAAAATTAGTAACTTCGTTACAACATACAATATTAAAGTAGTTTTCTTAGCGATCCTACTATTTTCTGTAGATTTATTAAGTTTATTTAAAAATATATATATGAAAAGGTGTGTTGATAATAAAAAAAGTCATTTATTTAGTCCCCGATTTATAAAAAGAAACGGACGAAGACAGAAACAATTAAGATGACTTTACTGATTTCTATTACAAGTTATACTGGATTTCTCTGAGACAGCTATTTTACTCGTTAGAAAATTTACTGAGTAGGAAATTACTTAACAATATACAAGAATAAACTATTATTCCCTAATTAGGAATAAATAAATATGCTTTTGGCATATATAAATTAATTCGAGGATAGCCATTTATATTTCGGAAACTGGCAATACTGACATTGCGAGAGGCCATCTGTCATACGCTTTGTAAAGTTTGACACTTTAGATGGTATACGTACTCAGAACGTTTTGACATACGAACGCTATTTGTGCTATTTACACTAACTTCAAAATTTCAACTCGGCCAAAAAATTGAATCAACTCATGAATATTTTCGGGACATTATTTTTCATAACTCTCAACGTAGTTAATCTCAACAAAAGTGTATCAATGAACTTAATTCTTTATATGGCGATAAAGTACCTACCAAACCGACTATTATGACAATTGAGACGCCTGGTGGTCAAAGTGAAAAGTTTTTCGAGCCAAGTGAATTCAAAAAAATACGTGAAAAATTGCAAAAAAATTATTTGAAATAATATTTGTAATAATTGTAAATATAACTTATTTATTAAAACTAGTGAAATTTTAAAATTATTAAAAAGTTTTTTAGTTTTGAATAATAAATCTCGACTCAATCGAGCTCTGAAGCGAGCATCTGCAATGTTATTATTTATTTAATTGTTTTTCATACTATATTTAAAACGTACAAAAGAATGTTTCGGAAACTTTCATTGAAGTGAATATACAAGATATTTTAATTATTTTAGTGAATCAAAATTTATCGAAGAAGTAGCTGTGGCAGGACACATTTTATTATATGAAATCAAATGCAAAAGTGATGAAGAAATTGTTTTTATGTCATATATCATGCAATTCTATAAACTAGACAAAAGACTGAAATTAAATTTTAGTGAGTTATATAAATTAACTGGGTTATATGTCTTGCTTGTAGGCAAAGCATGCATATTTTTGATATTTTGTTACATATCCACAGGTATGTATATTTTTTGTATGAAATTATTACAAGAAAAATATAATCGAATGGCAATTTGTAGAAGCACAATAGAGAATTTATAACGAAGTCAAATGTACGATAACATTGGGGAAAAGTTAAAAAAAACATTCAGCATCCGTATAGCAAAACTGAATCAACTGACAAATATTGCTATTTTCACAAAGCTGATGGCAAAATTGAGCATTTGACTAATGAAGAATTGAAAATATTTTTTTCAAAACGTCAGTAAAACTGAGTTCCTGCAAATTCTGTATTTTGCTTCTACAATTTGTCATTCATATATTTATGACATTTTTTATGTGATAACTTCATACATTCCTCGTCAGATAAAAAGACTTACATACACTCAATTTATTTATACCACTCACTAAAATTTTAATTTCGAACTCGTGTGGCTCAACATTGGTTTTGGACGGTTTCCTGATATATGCCAGAATAACAGTTTCTTTATCATTTTGGCATTTAATTCCACATAATAAAATTTGGCTTGTCAATAAAACAGCTGCTTTTTCGATACCGGGGCGTTTTGATGTACCTCATGCTAATTTTGCACGTTGTAAATCTAGTATGAAAAACAATTTAATAAATGATAATATTGCAGATGCTTGCTGCAATTGATATTTTTTTTTTATATATTCCCGGGTCCGTCCTAAAGCCGGATGCACTGCGACCAGAGTAGGCCTATTGTGCTCACCTTAGACATTATAGCCACTCTGTCAACCTAGCCCCCTGGCTCAATCTGTACAGTCCTGCTAAGGAGTGAGTGAGTATTTCTCCCGGTTCCAGTTTTACTGACCCGAAAGTTTGTTGTCTAAATCTCACCAGTGACTCACAGTCACATATGATATGCTTCACCGTTTCCTCGGCTTGTCCACACAGTCTGCAGCCGAGGTTTCCGTTATATAGATTCATTCTATTCAGATGTACTTTGACGGCCATGTGTCCCATCATTATACCTGTAATAGTCCTTAATTGGTTTCTACTCATTTGTAGTAGTTTCTATGCCAGTTTCGGGTCCGGATTCCCAATAAATAGCTTGCTGTGGTTTAAACCCTGTCTGGTCATCCAGTGGTTTTTATGTTCTCTTTTGATCCATTCTTTGACTGCTTCTCGTGCTGCACACCGCGGCACCCCAAAGGCCGGTTCTGGACCAATGTATTGAGATGCTGACCCTGCTCTAGCTAGTTCGTCAGCTTTTTCATTTCCATGTATGCCTTCGTGTCCTGGTACCCACTTTAACATAACTCTGTTGTCTTTTGTCAGAGTTTCCAGCTCGCTCTGACATTCCCAAACCAGCCTCGATGATACCTTTTGGTCCTTGAGGGCCCTTAGGGCTGCCTGGCTGTCAGAGTAAATGAGGATTTGCTTCCCTTTGTAAGCTCTCCTATTTATCTCATCTGCGCACCGTAAGATTGCGTATATTTCTGCCTGGAACACTGTTGGGTATTTCCCAAGGGGAAGGGTTAGTTCCTTCCTCGGTTGTAACCCGTATATCCCAGCTCCAGTACCCTCACTAGTTTTTGAACCGTCAGTGTACCAGATACTTGCACCCGAGAATGTTTCCGGTCTTTCTCTTTTACTTGCCATTCGATCCTCTATTGTGACTTCAAACGGTATGTTATAACGGTAGCTCGAGTTCATATGGTCCGTGTCCATTTCCAACTCAGGGCTCCTGATTTTTTTACATATGTTTTTGCAATTGATATGGTCTCGTTTTCAAAATTTCAAAAAATAATAAAAAACTCGAAATCTTTTTAATAATTTCAAAATTTCCTAAATTTTAATAGGACACCGATTTGCATTTCTAATTGATAACTGCATGTTATCTAGTGAACAAATATTATATATATTTATTTTTATCTTATTTTCCATATAATTTTTTGAATATACATGGTTCGAAGAGCTTTTCACTTTGGCCACCAGGCTTGTCTGGGGAAACATTCATTTGCCAATACTGTTGATTAATTGAGTTCAATCGTAATCGTTGTTCGTTTACGAAAGTTGTACAAAATCTGTTGTATCGCAACAAAATATCTATGCTGTGCATCAACTAATAATACAAGATCGTCATTTGACATACTGTAAGATAATACCAGCATATATAATATATTGAATGGACGTTTGTATTCCGAAACAAGTGATCGCCTGTTTTTTGACGGAAAAACTAGCCATGTCGCAACCGCACCTTTAGAGCATCGTAAAAGTCATTTCTGAGTGGTATACAATCATTTATGTTCGTGAATTGAGAAAAGCAAGCCGGTGATGACTGACTATTTTCCTCCATGAGAATTCGAGCTCTCACACATCGACTTAAACAAGTGACTCTTTGAATCTTCAAAACATGGAGTTAATGGATCATTTCCTGTACAGCCCTGATCTGGCACCCCACCATGTTGTGGGGATATCATCTTCACAGTGTCAAAAATGCTTTTCAGATTGGTACAAAAATTTAAAAAGTGTATTAATCATTGTAGCGAATATTTTGAAAAATAGTAAAACCATCATATGCAATTATAAATATTGGTTTTTGTTTATTTTTCCCGAAGTATAAACAGCTGCCCTTGTATTAATCCATAAACTACTTTTTTAGGTAGATGTCTGCTCTTATTTATTTATATATTTATTGATAATAGAAAGAGAGACCTCAAAAATTTGTGCAAATTGAAATTTTATTATAGGATAATGCTGAAAAAAAATTTCAAGATGAACATATGTGTGAATTTTGAGGATTTAATTATTAAAGTTGAAGAAATTGCATAATGTGGTTCGACTGAATTTGAAATTGAAAATCTAGTGTCTCAAAAATGAAAGAAAATAAGCAAATTTATCTAATCTCATTTTAAAATTTAGGTCACAAAGAGCATCAAAAAATATCGGTGATATAATAAAATTGTTAAATTTACCTCTTAGTCAAGGTAAAACTACCCCCATGCAAGAAAAATGGAAATAAATTGTAAAATATCTGAATGAGTCGTAATTTAAGCTAATTATGTAGTAATTGTCATATGTTTATGGTTCGTTTTTATTGATATTCACAAAAATATTTATAAGAATTTGAAAAAAATTCTTTCTGTATCATATAAATACAAGAAATATGAACAAGATATTTGCATCAGATCCAATACATACACCTCATAAAGAGGGTATATTTCTGCGATGAACCTAAACTTTTAATCGCTTAATCTAATCGAAAAAGGATATTCGCCAGTGGTCAATTTTGTCTGCGAAGTTGGTAAAAAATGGTTCCAACAATATTTTTTGAGCGTTTAGGGCACTTCAGATAAACTAACGTGAAGTAACCTTTAAAGTGAATTAAAAAGGTGGGGACAATATGGAGTAATTTATTTTTATTATTTGATATTAGATTTTTTTTCATTTCTAACCATTTAGTTTGGAGTGGACGTTTTGTCTCTTCAATTATTTATTTCGATGACACTCGACCGCCAAAAAGGTTTGGCCGTGATTAACTAATATGAGCTCACCGGTAGCGCAAAATAGGAGTGAGACTAGAATTTTATTTTTTTATTTAAAACTGTGGGTTAGACTGAACGATTTTTCTCTTAATTTATTTATTTTGATGACACTTGACCCTAAAAAATCTTTAACCCTAATTTACTAACTGGAACCCACTTTTAGCACAAAAGGCGTGGGATTAGCCTAACTATTTAAGGTGCTAGAACTGATTGGGATGACCACGACCAGCACAAGTTCGATCCTCGTGCGTGGTAATTTATTGAAAAAGTTGTCCGACCAATAGTCGGTAGACACGAAAACTGAGAAAGAGTAAAAACTCAAGGTTGCTTGAGTGTCGAGGATCGTGATTCGGAACCCACGTTAAACTGTAGTTTCCATCACTAAAAAATCCAATCCTATGGGTTAATGTGACGTTAATCAATAACTACCATTACTGCTACCACTTTAGCACAACATAGGGGTGATATTAGAATTTTATTTTTGTTTCAAACTCTGTAGGTTAGACCGAACGTTTTTTTTTTCTTAAGTCATTTATTTCGATGACGCACGCAAAAAAAAGTTTGACTGTGATTTACTATCGGGGACCCACCCTAAGGGTAAAAAGGAGAGGTACGAATAAAATTCTATTTTTGATTTCCGACCCTGTAAGTTGAACAGAATGTTTTTTTTTTATTATTCATTTTGATGATACTTGACCATGATTTACTAACAGGAATCTAAACTTAGTCAAAAAAAAAATAGGTATAAGATCCGCATTTTATTTCCGATCCGCTAAAAAAGTTTAGCCATGATTTACTAACAACAACCCACCGCGCCAAAAATAAGGGTAAGTTTAGCATTTTATCTTGATATCTGATCCTGTAGCTTAAGGTAAAAGTTTAACTTTCTTTAATTACTTATTTCGATGAAATTTGAATGTGACTCGATCTTTGTCGCGATTTACTAGCAGAAACCTATCATTAGTGCCCGAAAATCGGGGTGATATCGACAATCTAACCTATAGAATCGGAAATAAAAAATAAAATTATATTTTTTGCGCCAACGGTGGGTTCCTGTTAGTAGATCAATGGCAAACTTTTTTGGATTCATGTATCATCGAAACAAATAACTGAAGAAAAAAAATTCAATCTAACGTACAGGGCGGAATATAAAAAATAAAATTCCAATCTCACCCCTATTTTTTGCGCTAAGAGTGAGTTCTTGTTAGTAAATCACGTCCAAACTTTTTTTACGGTCAAGTGTCTTCGATATAAATACTTGAGGAAAAAGAAATGTTCAATCTAAACTACAGGGTTGGAAATAAAAAATAAGTTTCTAATCTCAAATAAGAAAAATAAATTGCTGCATGCCGTTCCCACCTTTTTAATTCGCTCTATGGGTTGTTCATGTTAGTTCATTTGAAGAGCCTTAAACACTCACAAAAATATTTTTTAATCATTTTTTACCAATTTTAAAAGTTATCACTGAAATATACCCTCTTTATAGGGGGTATTTGTACTAAATCTGATAAAAATATCTTTTTCATATTTCTTGTACCTTATATGAGGCAAAAATATTTTTTTTCAAATTTTTATAAATATTCTTTGCTATTTTGACTGTTAGGAATTGTTTTCAACCCCATGAAAGGGTGAATGCCAATAAACGCGAATCATAAATATATAGCAATTGCTACTTAATGATTCGTTTAAATTATGATTCATGAATACAATTTTTTTCAGATATTTTATAATTTATTTCCATTTTTCTTGCAGGGAGGTAGTTTTACCTTGTATTTAGGCTAAATTTAATAATTTTCTGTTTCATATAATATTTTTTCGCATTATACCTGAGATTTAAAAAGAGATAAGATAAACTTGTTCATGTTGTTTCATTCTCGAGATATTAGATTTTTAATGTCAAATCATTTATTCAAGTGAAACACATTATGCAATTCAATTTCCTCAACTTTAATAATTAATTTCTGAAAACTGAAACATGTGGTCATCTTGAAACTTTTCTTAGAGCTTTATCCTATCATAAACTTTCAATTAGCCCACGTTTTGTTTTCAAATACGAAGTCCACGATAAAAGCTAATTTTACGGTCACTCTTTCAAAAGTAAAATAGAAAAAGAACACTTCTTGTTGACAGTTTTGTCTTCGCGAGTAATGTTCATTATTTTATAAACAAGTGTAACAAATTTCTAGCATGCGAGAACGTTCTAAGTTAAAATATTTAAATAAATTCGTTTCCACGGGTTCCGATTTTGCTGCATGGACGCTACCACGTTGCTGTTATATTATAATTCGATTCATACAAAACACTTGTTTTATTTCAATTTACTAAAACGATTATTCAAATAAATTATTTTATATATTTAAATTTAATTAGCGATTTAATTTTCAAATCAGAACAGTTGGAGGTTTTTTTTTAAAAAAAATATGGCCTATTTAAAATATGTAACAATCCCCAAATTTTTTAATATATTTTTATTTTGAAATCATTAAAATTAATATTTGTAGAAAACTGCGTGTATCGGCTTTAATAATTTTTCTTAGCTGAATAGTTTTCCCAGCGTCTAAAACTCTTGAAGTAAGATTTACGAGTTTTGCTCTCAGCGGGGATCTCTTATATAACTAACAACATAACAGTTCAAGTGGGAAACTTAAATGAAGTTTAAGGACCCATTCCAGAGACACTTCAACAATAAACTTCCAGAGTTACAAGGACAAATTAATGAAAAGCGGTCAGTTTGGTTAGGTATACCAACTATTCAATTTAACTATTGAATTACAACACCCAAGGGATTTTATAGTTGTGCTACCATGACATTTGAAAACTTGAGTAATATCATAAATAATTATACAGGTTTGCAATAGGAAAATCTTTTAAATAAATTTTGAGGTATTTTCATATCGTATAATTTTTTTTCTGTTAGTATTAATGATAATGTGTTTATCTGCTTTTATAAAAAATTTTAGGGAAACCTCTTAATGGATTTCTATTTTTTTATCCTGACAAAGGTGTTTTTGCTTGCCATCTGTAAATGCACAACGTACAACTTAGAATAAACTCTGCAATCTATATCTACTTATGTAAAGGCTATAAAAGTATTTGCAAGAAACAAACCTTTCCTTCTGTTTAAAAACAATATTAAATTCTATTAAAAATTTAATTATTAATTATGATTACCAACAGCTTAATTTTAATTTTAAATTCTTCCTGCTCTTCGTATACACCAGTTAATTTTGCTAAACTCTCTTTTCAAGTTCTATATGTGCCTAACCACAGCTTCATTTTATGACTTTTTTCTATTATTTGAGATTTCCTCCAGGAAAAATTATAATATTCTTCAATAGCATAATTAAGCAAATATAAATATTTTTATAAAAATGTTTCTGATCTTAAGTGACATATTTAAACTCGTGTTGATTTAGATAAGTTATCTCCAAATAAAGGATTCGTGTCAACGCTATGAGTAAATTTAACAGTTTCGAAAATTAAAGATACACAAAGAATTTAAATTAAAAACTATTTATGGAAATAATTGAATCGTTTTCCTTCAGTTACATGAGAATATCCAAGCTTTTATGAAAACAGAGGAAGTACCTTCCGCAAAAGTTGGTGAAGGATGCACTATCTATCGTCTAAAGAGTTCCGCTTTGTACTAGATACCACATTCTTTAAAATCTAAAGAGGTTCCACCTAAGAGGCCATTCAATTAGAGCTCTTATGCCTATTCAGACTTCAGGAAATGTTTCGTCTAGATAGTCTCTGACGCGTCTACCAAAATTCATGGGCGCTTCATCTTTCTGAAACTAAATATTGTTTCTTACCATCAGATAAATAATTAAAACGAGTACAATTCTATTTCATAGCAAATTTACGTAGGAATTAACTGTAAAATTTTCGTGAAATGTGTGGAGGGGGAATCTGGTTTCCAACAATGCCTACCCAAGTATTTAGTTTTTGAAGATATTGCATTATCCGATGAGCATTATGGTCAGATCGGTTCAGGCAGTTGTCTTTGTGAACGAAGCCATTAAGATAGAATGGCTTACAAATTAGGTTGTAAGTCTATAATATCCATTATTTCTTGATAAAATTGCATAAGTCTGTCGGTATCGTCTTCTGATAGTTGCTGAAGCAACGTTAATTTATAATGATTCATATAATATTCAAGGACTTATTCTCATTGGTAGCAGATCTTCTTCGATAGGAAAATGGGCTTCCATGCAGTGAAAATTTCACTGAAAAGGTCGGTTGATTGTTGGAAGGATCTATCTTTATCCCCGTATCCTATCATCATAAGCAAAGTCATATGTTCTTGCTATGTAAGCTGATCCATAGTATCTTGTTTCATGTTACTGATTTGATCCATAATAAAAAGACCAATATCACTGGTTAGAAAATAATGTCAGGAAAAATTCAGATATTCTATCAAATCCTATTAGGGTAAATACTTACACACCATGGAAATAAACATTTTTAAGTTAGAAGTAAGGATAAAAAGTAAGGATAAAAAAGTAGGACAATGATAAAATGAATTATGGGTTTGTAGTATTAAATTATCTATACATTTATATTAGAGAAGCTATTTTAGTTCAGGTTAGAACTAACTTTATTAATATAATTTGAGAGTTGTAAAAAACATAAAATTTAACTTCTAACTAATGACCATTTTTCAAATGATTACCACACTTATGTACTTTTTGTTTAGCAATTTTCAGCTTTGTGGATAACAGTTATTAAAATTATAATATTGCCATCATTTTAAAATTAAATTCTATATAATGGCGTATTGGTAAAAAGTTAGTTAAAGCAGGAGTGTCTCTAAAGCCGGTTTTTGCCCAAATTTATTCTTCGGCAATAAAATTTGCAAAAAAAAATATTAAAATTATTTACTCACAATAACCACATGCCGAGCTATTTCAATTTTCCGTTATTTTGAATTTCGAATTCTGACTTCAGATTCATAATCAGGGACCGAAAAAACTCGTCCATACAAAAATTCGCGCATATTTTCGATTTTTAAGCCGCCATATTGGATCTGCCATTTTGAATTTTGTTATTCTGATTTCAGAATCGTAACCAGTAGAGTCCGACCAAAGGTCACTTTTTGGCCGAAGCCGGTTGTTCGGCTCTTGCCATAACCTTTGGCCAAAGCCGAAGCCGAAAGTTCAATTATACTTAGAAATTTTAGGATACTGACTAAAAAGTATGCATAACAATGAAAATTCTGTACTGTTATTTTCTCTTATCTGTTGAAAATATATAAACAAATTGCACCTTTCCAATAATGATAAATTCACTTTTATTTAACAGCAATAAAATAAAAATAAGTTCTAAAAAAAATTAACAGTAACAAATCTTACTTAGATTACAATCGGTCTCATAGACTAAAGCTATAAATTTGGTCAATCGAATACAAATTATTTTTGTCTTACTTGAGCGTATATATAGTAATACTGCCATTTTTATTTAACGTAATAAAAACAAGCTTCAGTCATCTTATTCAACATGAAATATTCTACACGTTTTCAAATAAGAGATTTTGTAGTCTAAATTAGTCTTACATATGAAATTATTAATCATTTAAAGGTTTAGTCAATGAAGAACATTTTATTTTTTATTTAACTATGGTTTTTAAAGATAATATCTCTTGTAGTTTTAGG
The DNA here is from genome assembly GCA_034092305.1 of Diaprepes abbreviatus. Classification (NCBI taxonomy): domain Eukaryota; kingdom Metazoa; phylum Arthropoda; class Insecta; order Coleoptera; family Curculionidae; genus Diaprepes; species Diaprepes abbreviatus. The sequence goes on along the minus strand of JASJET010000043.1, from coordinate 5,355,300 downwards.
TATACAGTTTTATATCTGGATAAATAAAAAATATACTAAATATAAGAGACATTAGTGTCTATGACATTAATAATAAACCAACAGTATACAGGTACTTGAACAAAATAAGACTTAAGCAGATGTTATCAGCTAAAAGTTTATCGACATTTTCACCATGCAAAATTATCTCTTCTATCATTATAAATTTAATCTGCAGCACTGAATACTAGTGGAAGAGGTGATAAATATTTGATTGCTATCGATCGTAAATAAATATAAGGACTGGAAGCCCAATATTGAAAAATGTCAGCGGTCCTTAACAGCACAAGTTCTTTCAAATAACAAGTCAAATGTTCTTTAAACCGCAGACGAGACTTTCTCACTATCGCCATTATAACAACGTCTTGGAAAATTACGTCATAAATCATGGGCTGTGGAGTGTGAGCCACACAACCAATAAAAACGAAGCATGGCCGCGTTCGTATTTATAGCATCATCATAAATACCTATATGGATCTTTTCTTTTATGTTGTAATCAGTAACAGTATCAGTTATTTTTTGTGTAATATATTGCCCTGTATGATCTTGTTTCATGATACTAGCTGCCATTATAACTTTTTCCCTTTTGGAACCCACAATGAAATGTACCGTGAAACTCAAATGTGAACATGTTATTGTTGGATTACTCCATATGTCGTTGGTAAAACTGACCCACTCAGCCCTTTCTAAAAGCTGCGTGATTTTTTTTTTACTTTTTCTTACGTAGCTGGCATTAAAGAGGTTCTAAAATATTTCTCTGACTTTTGTCGGTACCTTGGTGGAGCTGGAGGATCAGGAAAATTAAGTCTGCAAAATGCTTCTCCTTGAATAAGGTTGTACGGAAACATATCTCCGATGATACATTTATCGATCCGCAAATAAATCGAATGATTATTGGGCCATGGTGGAGTTACTTTTTTTTCAATGATATCTGATAGAGTAGATTGTTTACATTCCTTTTTAAGACTTTGAGGTGCATTTTTAAAATTTAACCAAACTTTGGTATTTAACACTGGCATCATGATGGACTTTCCATTCATCATTATGAATTTTTGCCAAATGGTTCTTTATATTTGTTATCGTCTACTATTTTGTTAGAGAACTGACGAGCCACAACGATTTACTGCATATTTTGCAAGCTGCTTTGGCGTCATTCATAAAATATTTACAAAAAGGGATTTGGTCTCACAGATGAGATTTTGTGATATTAAATACTTTAAACAAATGAAAAATATGTATTTTGTTACATTATTTTAATCCACAAATGTGGGACCGATCAACAAAGCTTATTATTATACATTTTTGTAATCGTTAGTTGCCTAATGATCTTGATTTTGCAACGTTCTAACTTACCTTCATATATGATAAAAAATAAAATATAATAGTACATTCCGAGAATATTTTTTGTTTCACTTAACCTATTTGAAAATACTATTTTTAAGCAGTAGCCGATATTTCATTGAGTATACCTAATATCTAATTAATTTAATTTTGTCTATACCGATACTTTATTTTATTGATTCACTAACGCATTAGGTGCCTGGACCCGTGACTCCTTTAAATATGGCATTTGACGATAACTTAATTGTTAACTACAAGCCACCATTAATGAAAAAGTAAAGTAAAGTAACGTACGTCCTTTAAAGTAAATAACTTGTGATAGTTTAAATAGGGAAGCGTGGGGTAATTGGAGCCTACTAAGGATATTTTATAATAAAACTCCTAATTTACGTAATCAAAATGTTTTTATTATGGATGGGAGCGTTGTCTATCTGGCTACTTATAATTACAGAAAAAAACATGAAAACAAAAACGTCATCAAACCCTTCTCTTGGGGTAATTAGAGCCATGAAAGCTCCATATATCAAATAGTATTTTTTATAAAATATTTATAGTCTTTTTTTTTGCTTATAATCAGTCTCAATAAGATTTTACCTTAATTGGTTAAGTAACAGTTAATAAACGTAAACATTCGGCAATAAAATCAACAACTATCATTAATAACACTGGTCAAAATAGATACTTAAGGATCCAAACAGAATAAACACATATAATCATTTGGGCTTTTACTGCCAGAACATTTTGCACGTGTCTTTTTTCCACAGCTTCTGCATCGATACCAAACTTTTTTTCCTTTGCCTGTATCAAGACAAAAGTAACACAGATTTTCTTCATCTGAGTATTCAAATTCAACATCGCAAATTTTGTTTTCATCAACTTCTTCATTTGATGACCCATCTTCATCACTGTTGAATAAATTTTTCTTTACTCTTTTTTTTCCTTTTCAACTGTATTCTTCTTTCGTTTAAAATCTTTGGCACCTTTATCACTTTTTTCTTTGGTACTTTTACCTTTGGCACCTTTTCCGATTGGTTTAGGATTTTTGGCATCCTTTTCCATACGTTTCTTCTTCTTTTATTCAAGCAACACTTTCATTGGTGTACTCGTCAAAATTTCTGAATGTTGTTTCTGCCTGGTAGTCATCGTCGAAGAAATCTGGGGGATAGGTTTCGGACTTAAAACAGAGACAGTAGAAACTAAATCAGAAAATGTGCTCGGCTGTGGTTGAAAGTATTCGGAGTCATCAATCGTATTTGGTAAATCAGTTGTTGTGGCTTTTGTAAATTATTCGATGCAGTCTGAACCAGACAAGAATTAACTAAAGTTTGCAGTGGTGTTTCATTTGCTCTAGATTGGATAATATTACGGTTAACAGAAGCTGGCTGTTCGGTTACAATATTATCAATAAAATCTTCATCATCAAAAGCCGCAGGGTTTATGGGAAATATTCCCGTCGCGTTAAAACCCCAAATTACTTTTTCTAAACTTGCAACCCTACTGTAAGCTTTATTCAACAGTCCTGCGATTTCATATGGTGTTAGTTTTTTCATATTTTTTGATTTCATGTACATATCACACTCCTTGTTATATGCTTTTTTTAAGGGCACGAAAAAAGTTACATCCAACGATCGTAAACGGTGGGATGAATGTGGGGGGATAGTCAACATTATTACGTGATTAGTTTTAGCTAATTCACAAGCTTCTAAAGTGGCATGACTATTGTGATTATCCATTACAAGCAGAACGGGTTTTTCGGCTGTAGGATTTGAGTGTTGTACAAGATGTTTTAACCACAGAATGAATATGTTTTCGTTTGTCCAACCATTATGTGTGTAGGCGTAAATAGTTCCTGGTGGTCTATGTTTTTCCAGTAGGGGCGAGTGGCATTGGCGTGGAAATATAAAAAGTGGTGGTATGAACAATCCTGAAGCGCTCATGGCACATATTACTGTAACATTTTCCCCCTCTCCCAAGATATCACTAATCCAACACGTTTTTATCCTTTAGGCGCAATAATTTTTTCAGTTTCTTGTACTGTGGTGACACCAGACTCATCCGGATTATAAATGTTAGTTGCTTCAAATTTGTGTTTAAACATAACTGTCTCTAAATTTTCAAAAGACGGTTTATTTCTACTCTGTTGAATCCAAGTATTCTGTTAATACCTGTGGCTTCGGGCTTTCTGATACTGAAATCGGGATGTCGCTGCTTCATTAAATCGATTGACACACCGAACTCCACAGGCAAGTCGTAACATATTTTACGAAATTGAGATTTTGTTAACCCGTAATATATATTCGACATTTGACGAAGATGATCGGCCAGCTGTTTTTTTTTTGTTCGTCATAGAACACTACACCTCTTTCCAACTTTCGAAGACTGCTGTACTTATCATTATTCGCTTTAGCTAATCTGTATCGTTTTTCTAGCATACTGTAGGGTATTCCTGTGGCCTTAGCTACTTTGTACACAGATATGCCACCGTTTCGAAGGGTTTTGATGGCATTTTCTAATGTTTCTACAGTCCCAGAAGCTTTTGACGTCGTACGGGATCTTTTTCATGGTATCTGGAAAGGTTAATTAAGTCATGTAAGTCAATGAAAATTTAATAAACTGCAGTGGGGTAGTGGGAGCCAAATTCTAATAATGCGGGTAATGGGAGCCATGACGTCGTACGGGATCTTTTTCATGGCATCTGGAAAAGTTAATTAAGTCATGTAAGTCAATGAAAATTTAATAAACTGCAGTGGGGTAGTGGGAGCCAAATTCTAATAATGCGGGTAATGGGAGCCATGACTAGCTCTCATTACCCGCATATCAACCACTTCAAAATTAAAAATATAATAAAAACACGTTATTTTCAGTAGCAATTTGAGAAGCAGTACCGTAAAATAGATAGATATGGTGATATATTTAGTGCAAATACAATACAATATGAATATATTTTAACACTTATCTTGAAAAATGAAATTTATAATTTTTTATAACCACAGAGCCAAAAACACCCTTCCGTCTCGTGCGACTGATTATAATATTGACATCATTTTAAAATTAAATCGTATCTAATGACGTATCGGTAAGAAAGTTAATTAAATATAGTAAGGAGTAAAATTAATTTTTATTGCCATCCAACATATTAAAAAAAAATAACAGAGCTTAAAAATTTCAATACAAGCCTAATAAACTTTTTAACAGTCCTTATGGGAAATCAAAGTGTACGTGTGTGAAATAAAATAAATGTTCTTACTTAAGTTGTTTATATAACTTAAAACATAACACTAAGTAAGAAACTTAAATAAAGTTTAAGTACTTCAAAGTCACACTTCAAGCAATAAACTTGCAAAATTTCACGTATAAATTAATAAAAACGGTCAGCTGGGTTTAGAGCTTAACTTTCCTAGCACTTAATCGCTTTTAAACTTGCACTGTCTAATTAATTTTACATTTTTGATAGTTTGTGCTGAGTAAATTTTACCGTATAAATTAAGAAAGGTTCTTCAAAAAGATTAATTATTTTTAATTGAAATTAGATTCATTTTTCTTGAGACAGTTATTTAAGGAATTCAGTTTTAAAATAAGTCTCTATACTGTCAGGAAAAATCAATTTGAGTTTCAGCATATATGAATAAAATAAGTGAAAAATACATATTGCTGGTTTTTTATTCACGTTTTCGTGTCTTAAAATTTAAATACTTATAATGATAGAATTTTTTTTTTTTGAAATTTAGACGAATTTTTGTAATTTAATTTTTTTTACAGATATAGTGATTGAATCTGGCAACATTTGACTAACTGGGATATATGGTATTGTATTAAACTAGTTAAGGTGGTACGAGTATGCAATAAATACACATCAATTGGCATCAAAACTGTTTACAGGGTGGGAAATCTCTTGGATATGAAAAAAAAAAACAAGTGAAAGGAATACTAAAAGTTCATATAAATTTTTTTCGTGTAGGACTTCTCTTTGGAGACATGGACTCCCAAAGATTTGCAATGGAATCAAGTTTTTTACACATAATTATTGAACCACGAGCTATATTAGAGTTCTGTTTAATATGATATATACCAGGTAAGACCCTTCAAATTACTATCGAAGAATGTGTTATAAATTACTCACAGCTGCAGGGACGGACTAATTGTGATATTCACACTACACACACTAGAATTTGCCCCTGTCACCATAGTTTCAATAAAAAATTAAACTGCTTAGTTAAAAGCTTCGTAAGAGGGTTCAACATGGGCTCCGTGAAGTCTGATACACTTACGGGTACGACGAATTGAGGACTGCTGTACTCGTCACATTAACCCAGAATTGTTCCTTATTTGATCATAATGAAACGTAATTATCCGTAAGAGTTCCTCCCTACTATCGACCGGAATGTAATACACCAAGGTTTTGAAGTGTCCCACAGGTTAAAATCCAACGACGTACAGCAATATTGAAATGAAGTGGTGGTCCATCGTGAATGTAGTATACGTTTCGGTGGGTTTCAAGTGGTAAGTGCTCTACTAAATCGTGAAAAGCGTTCAGGAGGAACTCCAAATAAAGTTCTCCATTAAGTCGGCCGGTAATACGGAGGGTCCAATCAAAAAATTGCCAATGATTCCTGCCTAGACATTCATTGATTGGAACTGATGTTGATGATGCGAAACGATAGTTGCATGATGATTTTCATCAGCGCATATATGTGAGTTGTGTAAATTTATGATACCATTTATGGTAAACCCTGCTTCATCTGTGAAGAGAATAGTGCTAATGAAGTTTGCATTATTTCGTTGCTGATCCAATAACCAATTTGCAAACTGAGAAATCTTCAGGAATCAGTTCAGGTTAGCATGAGTACTTCTTTTTCCAAAATTTCCTAAAATTATGAAGAAATTTAATAATATTACATTATTAAATGAAATGGCCTGCCATTCTCCCTTAGATGTTGATCAACTCGTTGAAATGTTTTCTGATCTGGAAGAGTACGATTAGGATATTTGTCACGATATAATTTCCTGGCTTCCAAAGCATTGCAAAATGCAAGACCATACATCAGCTGTATTTCACATTTTGAATTATTTCACAATTAATTTCACCACGAAATCCAAAAATCAGTAATTTAATATCCAAGTAAAGAATCAATGTGTCAGCGACGTGAAAGTTGACAAGTTTTAAAATGCAGAATATTTATTTTTTTTGGTGCCGATAAAATAAGACGTACAGTTTTTGTGAGCCTAGGTCGAATTGCAATTCACAGAATTAGACTTTTCTTACTAAACACGATGATTCTAACGTTTGTTTGAAGGTTGTAAACAATGTTGAAGAATGAGTAAAATGTGGTCGGAGTTGCATTGTCTTTATTTTTATTTTTACGACGTTTCGATTAGGTTGTATCTCTAATCGTTATCAAGTATAAACTTTTAGTCACGAAGATTCTAATTTTGGATCGAATTTTTTTTATCATAAGGTTGAAGGTTGAACATTTGATAGGAACAAAGATGTATCTATCGAAATACGCCAAATATGTGATGTAAATAAAATGACGTTTTTTTGAAAATGGTTAGGATTAGTGACATGAATGAAAAATACTTAATTTTTAGTCAGTAGTTAAAGGTATGTAAAAAACGTTGCCTACAGTTTTTATCATACAGAGCGAAAAGAAATAGGGTTATGGGTGTCACAGCTAGCTAGTCCCTGCAGCTGTGAGTAATTCACAATACTTTAAACATCATATTAAAAAAAATTGAAATATATCTGGTGGTTCAATAATTATGTGTAAAAAATTTGATTCCATTGCAACTCCTTGGGAGCCCATATATCCGAAGACGGGCCTATAAGGAAAAAGTTTATATGAACTTGTATTCCTTTCATGTATTTTTTCATTTCCGGAAGCTTTCTCACATTTTCCCGGACACACTATATATTGTTCAACACTAAATTTGGGTCTTTATTATAAGTTAGAAATCTAAATTTAAACTTATGCCTGAACATAAATGATATTTGTAAATTGTGGTTAAATTTAGGATTAAACTTAACCTATATTTACTGTCCTGTTATTTTTATATTTGCAATAAGAGTAACAATTATATTTTGTTGTTTATTTGGACTGGTTGAAAATATAATTTGGTTTATTTTCAACTATTGTATGTTTACACGAACTTAACATATATAACTAGACTGCTCGTGTATAATATCTTCTTCCCTAAATAAATATTATATTGGTGGAAGCATATTCTTGATACTTACTGAATACTTTTCATTTTGGCAGGAATATATTTTTGTTTTTACTTCTTATATAATGTTTTATTAATAGTTTCACAAAGGAATATGAATTTTGATGTTTTTTTTTTAATTTCCCTCTTGAGGGGAGGCGATCGCGAGAAAAAACAAGTTGCCGATAGGGGTAGGGGGCGGTGCAAGTAGCATACACATTTCTAGTCTAAGAGGCCGAATCGGGTCTATTTTTCTGAACTCAAAGCTCTTGGGGGGCAGGGGGGTGATCGGAAGAAAACACATATTGTCGACAGGGGAGGAGATGCCAGCAGTATACACATTCCTAGTATAAGAGGCAAAAGCGGATCTATTTTCCTGAATTCCATGGATATAACCTGAAAATTTTTCAATGTTATCAATATTTTGACTTCCCGAACTTCACCGTCTAAAGCAAACTAGTCATGATTATAATTATTCGATATATTCAAAGTACTGAGAGAACTTTCGATTTGACAGACAAATAATATAAAAATTATATCGACTATGCGATATAGGGAGTTTAAAATTTTCCTATATAAGTAAATTATTTTTGCCTGCCGAATTAGCCCAAAATGATTGAAATTATTATTTTATTTTTGCACTATAAAAACAAATGTTTTTCCTATACTTTAATTTTTTATGCTGTGTACTTAATGTCTTTATTGGAATAATTCCACAAAAAATTGTGACCAAATTTTAAAGTCTGATTCTGAAATTCGCTCCGAAGTGTTACCAACTGAATAAAGGTATATAAACTAAATTCATTCAGGTCTGCCGCTAATGACATATGTAATTTTTTAGGTTTTTTCGACACTTTGACTATACCTCTTGAGTCAGGCTGTTCAAAGCATTTTTCTGAAAATAGCATTAAACAACAAGAAGAAAAAACACAAACTTATTTATGGTACAGTTCCCACAAATAAATTGCCTGAAAAAGGTTATGAAACAATGTTCAATATAAAGAAATATCATTCACTGGCCCCACAAAACTCCTTATTTAGATGTGCATTTAACGACATGAGTAAATTTTATTAAAAATAAACAATTAACTTTCTGGTCTGGATATGTTATTAATTGTAAATAGACGTATATTTATTTAATTACTTAAAAATCTTAATTTTAACTCCAGTAGCAAGAAAACTTATGTCATAAAAATTCTCTGTTAACGTAGTGAAGGCATTGGTTATTTGATTGTCATAAGAAAAATTTAACTCCACATTGTTAAAAATAGCCTTAAATTTAATGCAAACTTTATGTCCATTGTACATTAAATTTAATGATTTTGTACACTGTAAAAAGAAAACGCATTAGATTTAAGGTAAATGTGCTAGAAGCGAATTTCATGAACTTTTATTAAATGCGTTTAATGCATTAAATTTAATAATTTATATTAATCCATATTAATTTATTCCATTAAATCTAGTGTAATCATACATTAAATTTAAATTTTTGATCATTACTTTTTAAGGTGAGTATGTACATTAAATATACAGCCAGTGTTCATTGAATTTAAGATGTGTTCTCAAATTTTGCTACCAGGAAGAAGTGGAAACTTTTCCCACAGGTAGTCTACCGTCATCTGTAGACCGATTTTGAACTCATTGGTTTACATCAGTACCAGCAGACATGTACACCTCATCATAAGAAAATTGAATCCTTTAAGCAATTTATATCGTTCTAAACAAAAAGTTCGATACAAGTTGCGCTATCTCCCTAAATCTCATGTAATGTATCATGAATATTAATGTAAATTTCTTTAATGTTAAGGTACATATGAATTAATTTTATTGTACAGAAAGTTGAAATATCTTTTTAGTTACTTTATTGAAATTTAAGATACCATTTGATCAAATGTAAAACGAACTGATATTTGAATGAATTGCTTTAGATTTAAAATAAATGTAAGTCATTCACGAAGTTAGGTACAAAAATCATTAAATTTAATATAGAATGGACATTAAATTTTCATTAAATTTAAGGTTATTTTTAACAGTGTTCCTAGTGGTTTCAGTGATACACTACGTAAACATTTCCACCTTTTCCTGGCAGCAGAATTTTTTGATCTCATATTAACTTAATTTAAATTAATGCAAAATATTAGATTTAATGCATTGCGTTGCATTAAATGCATTTAATAAACCTTTATGAACTTTGCTTCCAGCACAGTTACTTTTGATTGTGCAGGCAAATTTTATTTCAGATTCTCAAACGGTATAGTAAATGTAAAGCTAGAGTACAAAAATTTTTATGTTAATGCAAGAACCTCATTCTTAATTTACAATTTTGTATTAATAAAATTGTTTTGTTTAGGTAAATTAGCTTTTAAATAAAGACTACATTAACACTTTCTTTCCCGACTTTGGAGTTCAAATATTTTTTTTATAAAAATTAAAATTTAGTAAGCAATTTTACTTTTTTGAATAACAGCTAGTTATAATGAATGAATGAATGAAGGAAATATTAACATTAGAATTATAAGTGTAAAAGTTGTTAATGGTATGTAAATATTTAATAAATCGGTACTCCAAATATATCAAGAAGAAAATAATTTTATAAAAGACCTAATTAAGGCCGTTTTTAAATTATGAAACTCTTTTCTTCTCCCATAGATTAAATAGATATTTTGAAACCTTACATTGAACAATATACATCGCTGTTAATTGATATTATAAAACTTAATTGGGGTAATGCCATTCTAGACGTCGAGAAAAAGGTGATTTTTGTGTTTTTTTTTAGAAATAATCATACAAGATATAGAACACAAAATTAAAATTATACATTTAAGATTAAGTAAGAATATTTTCGAAAAATTTTAACTGAAAATAGCGGCTTTGGGCGCTAACAAACTACAACAGTGTTTTTACAGAGGGCGCCACGGCCCGAAACGTTTCACATCAGCGCATGGTTCTAGAATAAAAAACAAAAATGTTCTGATTTTATATGTTAAAATCTAAAGAAGTACGTCCAGAAAAATTTTGAATGTCGTTTATTTGGTGGGCATATAAAAAAGGAGAGATTGTGCAAAATTTTGTATTAAATTGTTAACTACAAAAAAAACTTGTATCAATCCAAAAATCTGTACGTACTTCCTTGAGCAATATTATCTTAAAGTCATGGACAATATTTTAAGTCGATTGATTTATATTTTTAGTTTTTTCTTGGACCGTACACTTGATCTCCTACATTGATATTCTCCTCTTTTTCTTCCTTTAGGCTTTATCTAAGAGTCCTTTTCTGCACCCCATCTTGAGAAGGAAAAACGATTTTTGTCACATTATTCACATCACAGTGCATTGCTTGAGCCTTTAAAAGAATTACATTCAACAGAGAAATTATAATTTTGATTATAAGACTGGAAAATTCATGACCTATATATTTTACAAATAACAAATTTTCTTTTTTTATTAAATATGCTCAATCAACCTGTCACCTGAAACGAGGAAGATGGATTTGTTATTTGGGATACACTATAGAAAGAAATAGTGATTTTCCAAACCTCTTATTTAGAATAACGGATTTGAATTTTAAACACGATAAATCAAGTTCAATGCCGCCATGCAAATATGGTCCCATAATAGCGACCAGCCTGGAAAGGGGAGAGGGCAAACAATATTCAAAATGCACAGTTCAGTTAAAGAAACTGGCTTTAGTTTACTTTGTATTTATACCCAAGTCAAAGGTTAATATGTTAACATTATATCTTTATATCCAATTATTTTGAGATATTAGGGTCTAAAAAGAACGGATATTTTGTACAAACTTTAACGTTGACTTCTGTTTACCAAACGTGGCAGGAATGGGTCAAAATATAAGGAATAATCGAGTTCAAAGAAACTATTGTGTGTTCTAAACTTTAATAAACCTTGTTTATTGGATAAAAGAAAAATAATACTGATACTGCGCTGTTCCACCGGGATTTATCCAATATTAGAAACGTGTTCTTATTTACATTTTTATTAAAACGATTATTTGAAAACCACATTGTAACTGATCCTTTCAATTTTAATGTTGCTCTTCCAAATTCCTATTAAAAATTTAATTATTTGGGTAAGGTTTAAATGAGATTTTTTAGTATAAGTCAATCGATAATATGTTATACAAAAAACCTTTAATTTTTGCTTAAAATCTTTTTTATTGGCATAGATGCTTTATAATCTTTAAAATATCTACTTTTTTTCTATTTTTAGTGGTTCACCGACGAAATATATATATATATATTATTCAGTCATTATTTTTTTTCCGAAGACTATAGGTTCATTAGAAGGGGCGCCAGCTTGCTCGAAGTTTTGAAGAAAAGTTTTTTTTGCCAAAGCTGATATAGTCGCCATTTTGTTTTCGTAAAATATATATAAAAAAATACTTTTAAGTACTCTATATATTATATTTAAAATGTGCCAAATATGTAATAACTTTGACAAAAATATACATCTAATGAGCGTTTTATTTCTCATTCTACATGGACTGCCCCCCTTAATATTAGTTCAAAGTTTAGAGATACGTGATGTTATGTCCCCTCATATATTAGCAATGTAACCGCAAGAATGCACATGGCATATTTGTACTGGTATAACAATAAAGGGATGTGACGTTGCCAAATATACGTTTTCCCTAAATTAAGGAAACTTAGCACAACTTGGCAACCCAACCCCCCAGCGCTTAAAATAAGGAAGATAGCTATTTAAACCCATGTAAATCGACTTTTATGTCTGCTTTGTACTGATCAGCTTCTGTATACAAATAAATGACAAAAGCCTCTATTGCGACTATTATGGAATTGAATAGAAAATTCTGGAATATTCTCTAAAAGTATAGAAGCCGTATTTAGGTATATAAGCAGCTTCAAAGCGGAGGGATTAGTCAGTCGAAATTAATGAGTCGAATCGAATCATTGAGATTGTAAGATGTCTCGAAAATGTGAAAACAATCCAGATAACTTCTGTTATATTTGTGGTGAGGCGACTTTTGCCTCGCAGAAGGGGTCTATTGTCCTATTGATAAAAAAGGCATGTCAGCTTTATTTGGGTTGCAATATTGGGGATCAAGACAAGTGGGCTGTTGTAATGGATGCGCTTCAAGTCTGAGAAACTGGTTAAATAGTAAAAAACGATCTATGCGATCTGCTATTCCTATGATCTGGAGAGAGCTTTCAAATCATATTAATGATTGCTATTTCTGCATCATACCCCATGTAGGGCAAGTAACAAGTATATCCAAGAAGGAAAAGTCCGTTATCAACTATCCAAATATACCATCTGCTATGAGACTTGTGCCTCATAGTGACGAACTTCCTATTGCAGAATTCCCAGAAACATTCATTTACGAATCAGATAATAATGATACAATGATTTCTCAAGAAAAAGATATACCATCAACATCAAGAGATCCTGATTTCATATCTAGCACGTTATACCGCCAACCGCACAAGATAACCCAATCAGAATTAAACGATCTTGCAAGAGACTTAGAACTTCCAAAAAGTAAAGCAGAGTTACTAGGATCAAGATTGCAGCAGTGGAACTTATTTGAAGACAAGGCTTTATTATGTATTTTTCGTATACACCATAAAGGCCTAGCACCATTTCTTAACATTAAACAGAACTTGGTTTTCCGCAATAATATTAGCGGTTTATTGGCTGCTTTTAATATAAACTACAGGCCAGAGGAATGGAGTTTGTTTAGAGATTGTTCAACATTGAGTTTAAAAGCAGTATTATTGCATATGGGAAATATTTTAGCGTCTATTCCTGTTGGATATGCAGTTCACATGCAAGAATCATACAATATGAAGTACCTATTGATAAGTATAAAATACGATGAGTACCAATGGCAGATTTGTGGAACTTAAAGGTAGTTGCACTTTTAATTGGGTTGCAGCTAGGCTACACCAAGTTTTGCTGTTTTTTTTTGTGAATGGGACAGTTGGGCAAAGACACTTCATTGTAAGAGAAAAGGCTGGTCCTTTTGACAATCATTAGAGCCAGGTGAAAACAATGTACAACATATGCCATTGGTAGACCCCAAAAAGATTTTATTGCCACCACTGCATATTATATTGAGCCTAATATAAAAATTCGTTAAGGCACTGAATACAGATGGACCAGCTTTTTAATACCTGCATGAGAAATTCCCAAGGATCGGTGGAGCAAAAATTAAAGAAATTTTTTTTGTTGGGCTAGAGATTCGAAATATTTTGAAAGACAAACCTTTGGACAGTACTCTATCAGATATTGCAAAATTGCTTGGAATAACTTTCGTCTCGTGGTCACTAATTTCTTCTGACAATTAAGTTACTCTTCTTGAAAATATGCTGTAATCGTATCAACAAATGGGTTGCAATTTGTCTCTAAAGATCCATTTCCGACACTCACATCTGGACTTTTTTTGCGACAACTACGGAGCTGTAATTGATGAACACAGCGCACGTCTCGATCATGATATATCAGTAATGGGAAAAGGTGCCAGGGAAAGTGAAATGCTTCCATGCTTGCCGACTAGTGTTGGACCCTTATAAGAGATTCTCCAGAAACAATTCACAAAATAAGAGCAAAAAAGAGGATATTTAGTGTCTCCACAAGTGTAAAAGTATATATGTTTTATTATTTCGTTAAAAGTAAAATAAAAAATCTTGTTCATGAAAATTGTACTTGAGTTTTTAATTTCAATAGCGGTTTTGTGTTCAGCGCTCCAAAATGAACAAAAAATATACTTTTCCTGCGAGGTATAACAAATAAAGTAAAATTTTTTGCGTAGTGCTATAGTCACCCTGTTTCATTTAATATTTTGGAAAAAATTCATACCAAAAAAGCAAATTTTATGTTTCCGAACAAATTTTCAAAAAACCATGCGTTTTTTAGATAATTTATTCCAGACTTTACGTCCTCATTGTGAAGCGTTTTCGTAGGAGGGAGCAAGTCGTGCTCTACGGATCTGTTTTGCTTACGGCAGCGGAACATCGGTCAGTGGATATTTCTCGTGCAGACAGTCATCGGTCAAATGCTCAGCGCAGGGGTATCGGTTTGACGGTATCTACTTATAATCGGGATATCCCTGCTCTCTGAACTGTTCCACGGTTTGACTGCCTAAAGGTCAAAACATCCATTCGGTGGCCAGGGGTCAATTGCGTGTATTAGTGCTGGCTGCCGGCTGCTAATTGTTATATGTAATATTAAAAATGGGACTAAGTAATAAAACAAACGGTTAAAAACATCTTGTATTCTGTATTCTATTCTTTTATGTAAAGACATGGCCTAAAACTAACTTACAATCTAAGATGGACAATAATATTAACAAATAAACGTTCTGGAGGGCAAGAGTATGTTTTGAGAGCTGTTTACGGTAGCTCATACTGGTCGGTTGCGCTAAAAACGGTAACCCGGCGGTATCAATCACGACGCTATTCACGTACCTCGTACTATACGGTTGCGACGTTATTCACGACGGCTCGTACGCAAATTATCGCGCCTCGTATCTAAAATCCGCGTTCACGGTTCACAGCGCTTCGTATTAAAATTCGACCGACGGCGGTATACGTGGTAACAAGAACCCGGCATCGATCGGCGATAGGCGGCGTCTGTACACGCGGCGGCGATCTTTACACGTGGCGGCGGCGATAAGCGTCGGGGCGACAGTTGTTAAGCGCCCTTATCAACGAACATCGGAGGGCACCTGGCGATAAAACACATTCCTGGTCAATACTGAAACAAAACTAAAACCCTTCTTACGGCATTCAGTGCGTGTGTGTATAGATGATGGTAGGAAGGAAAGAAAGGAACTGACGCTGCCCGTTCTTATAAGGGTCCTCGACAATGTCGACCAATAGCGGTAGGAAATTAGGAAAGGAACCGACACTGCCCGTTCTTATAAGGGTCCTCGGCAGTGACGGTAGGATGACACAACATTGCCCGTTCTTACAGGGGTCCTCGGCAATGCTGGCCATTAGCGGGGTAGGACGTAAGGAAGCAAGTGTATGGTGAAATACCATACCTACATTGCTAGATCAGGAAGGCGCGGTCCGGCAGGCGACTCAGTCCAGTCCGTGTGGATTGTTGACCCGGGTGGAGAACGTGCAGTTTTCTGCGAAATACTACGCTGACGTGTGACGGCGTGCGGTGATCGCGCATACAACACTGCTGTATGCGGCGCGCGATTACTAGGGTCGGACACTCTGAAAATCACGGAAAATGATATTTCCCGGCATAGCGGTAAATATTCCGGTAATATTGAAACTTAAAGCAATCTTTTCCCACAAGAATCAGATTTTTTGGATGTAAAATAAATAAATTAAATCCCGGCGAACATAATCATGCCCAAAAATATAGTAACTTCGTTACATCATTATCTATGTGAAAGAGAGAGAGAGAGAGAGAGAGAGAGAGAGACATATTTTTTAGAGTCGGTGTAGTATCCAAATCACCTACATCTTGTGCTGCTACTGAAATGGTTGTAAATAAATTACTCACCTTAATATTCCATAGCTTTATGCTAAAAGAAAATTTGCCGAACCACGAGGTTATTTGCTTCATAATTAAGTTTATTAATAATGTTGTTGTCACTTTCTTTCTGACCTCCTTATTAATATGCAAATTTTAATATATTTTATTTAATTTTTAATTCTTCTTTAATACGGTATTTGTTTGTAGGATCTCAACCGTTAACTTAGTCACGGACAAAGTAAGCCCAAAATTCAATTAACTCAAGCTGTTTTAACGTAGGTGGGATAACAACTGAAGGTGCTTAGAATTGTTTGTAGGTATTTAATTACAACCTAAGCTACCGGACCATTATTTTGAATATGTAATAAAGTAGTCTTTGAAAAGAGTTGGGGTAAAGTAGGGTAAGTGTAATTAAAGGGTTTTTAATTACCGGTAATTTTACAACGGTTTTAATAAATTATGTAATATTTTCCGGGAAACTACGGTTATCGAACTATAATCATACTAAAGCTATTATGAGTTTGTTACTGGGTTAATACAAATTTAATCTATTTTGGAGCAGATATGTTTTTGATTCAGTTATATACAGTGAGGTCCAGAATTAAAGCATGATTTCATTAGTTGTAAAATTATTTTTTGTTGTTGTTTTTTACAATATTATATTAAAAATTACCTTGGTATAATTAAAAAAAAAAATACTTGATGTTTTGTTAATTTATCTGGTATGATTGCAACAAGGGACATATCAACAGGACATTTTCGATATCAGTGTGTAAAATATCAGTCAGACAACATTTATATACAGGATATCCCGTAAGTACCTTCTAATTTCTCGGGAGCATACAGGGGAGATCAAAATAACCTTATTTTGTCATAAAAAAAATTCTAACGTGCCTTTTAACTGCGATACAAAGCCCTAAAGGGGTACCCAGCGATTTACCTTATTGTCTCTAAGTTTTAAACTAACTTGTATAATTTAATGCGATTTTAATATTTTATAGAGGCTATAAAGACTCATTAAATCATACTACGGTAGATGTTTTAGATCATCAGAGAAGTCAGGAATGGACTTGCAGCCACATTCGATGAGCCTAATTTTCGACAGGTTAGCTGAAAACTGATTTTTAAAGACCTTGGTTATTTCCCTTCAAAAAATTACTTTGATTTTATTTCGATAAAACTGGCGGTTTTCAAGATAAATCGGGTTTTATGCGAAACACTTAAAAGTTACTAATGCTAAACACAAACTGGAAAAAATTAAATACGCAGTGCTGATGTGCTTTAATTTATAGTCTGTCTAATTCTTCGAAGACAAGAAGACTTTATGCTGAGAGATTTCTAACTCGAACATTACCAAGTCTAAAAACCTTTCAGAGGGTTTATCGAAGCCTAAAGGAAATAGGTAAAACATAATTAGAAAATAATTTTAAGAGTTAATGAAATAATTTTTTACATGTTTTATTCAGGGTCATTTTTGCCGTGATGTGGCGGTGAGGATTCTCCCAGGAGAGCACAAGACCCTCACAGAGAGGAACAAATTTTGCAAGATATTGCTGACAACTCCTCAAGCACTATAACATAACTTAAATCTAAATTTTTCTAACCTTATTTTGTTTACTGATGAGGCCAGTTTTAAAATAAATAGCAAAATAAACTCACACAATTTACATTTTTGGGAGGATGAAAGATAATTCAAAACAAAAACCAACAAAGGTTTATTGTAAATATGTGGGCTGGCATCATCGAAAATAATCTAATAGATCCATTTGTTTTGGAAGGGAGACTCAATGATGAGATTGATTTACAATGATGCTCCACCTCATTTTAACGGTTTATTACATCGACAATCGCAAACATTTTTGACCCTCGAATGGACAGGTCGAGGTGAGCCTGTCTTATGGCCAGACCTAAATCTCTTAGACTTTTACATCTAGGGACATCTAAAAAAAACTAGTTTATTCAACACCAGCAAATACTAGAGAAGAACTACTAGCGATAATAGCACAGCATTCTAACGAGTCTGTAATAATACCGGAATATTATTTGCAGTGTAGCATGAAAACATTCGAAGAATAAGAAAATGTATTGAAGTACTGTTACGGTTAAAAATTGATCTTAAATAATAAATATTTTCGTTTACATTTTTCTATATTAAATTACAGGTTCAGATTACTAAAGTAATAAATAGATTTTTGTTTTGTACGTTTTTCTTTAAAGGTTGTCAATGACATGCATAACTTGAAACGTAAATTTATAGTAAACGATGTTTTCTAGTATAAAACTAATGATTACCTTTTGTTTTTCATTCATTAATATTGGTTTCATCTATATTCAGATCATTCCTTTCGTTTACATTTTGAAGTTTTGATTGACATCGAAACTTAACCTATTTCTGTAATTTGTAAATTTCGTTAGGTACCTCGAGACAATGTATCACAGATTGGGAAAAGCGTTTTCTTAATGATTGGATAAATATAACCAGTGTTTTTTGTTTTCTTGTTGATTTTCCTTCTTTAGAAAATATTTATTTATTGTCACATATCAGCCGTTTCAGATAAATAGTCAGGTCCACTGTGTTGCGCAGAAAGTTTTTAGGGTTGCCTATAAGATGGCACATCTGTTGAATATATTGAAATGCTAAATTCGAAATAAGTTAAAATCGACTTTTTCATTATGTTGTTTTTAGTTTAATAGTTGAATATTTCTTTTTTGCTTTACTAATTAGATTTATTTTGGTGGTTATAATATTTGAAATTAGACCCTCGAACTATTTCAATCCAAATCGAACTAATGGGATATCATTTTTGAATATTTCGAATCCATAAAGTACTTTGTTCATAGGATAGTCATTTTGTAGGACGAGGAAGTTTAGATTATTAAGATATTGGTTGTCTCTGTCTGATTTGAGTAATGGCCAGTTAAAAATTGAGATAGAAGAATTTTTGTATATATTTTCCGGAAGTAGTTCAAATTGTATTATAAATTTAAAGGGTTCGAGATTATTGCCTCGAGATTAAGTTTATTTTTTTGGATGGATTTTTGATGTTTTTTTTTATTAAGTTTTTTTGGTAACTTGCGTTGGAAGGAATGTGCGAGTGCTTTGAGAAAAATCGTTCTCTCTTGGCTATCTGACGCAAGAGCGAGAAGAAGTGGTTTAGTTTTACTACTTTCCCAAGTTAAGGGATTTGGTCATAAATGGCCTATTAAATTAACGAAACCAAGCCAGGGTGCAAACATTTTTTGGTGATTTGGTCGTTTCACCCTACAGCCAATTTGACGATTATTTTTCTTTAGCCAGTCCCGAAACAACGGCTTAACATTTATCAGATGCCACCATTTTCTTGAGTTCAAGGTATGTACATATTTCTTTCGGAACAGTCAGTTTTTGTGTTTAAGCAAAATTAGCCAGGCTTTGCGTAAGCCTTTTGTACGACTGATTGACTAGGAATTTTTATTTAATTATTTTAGGGTCTTGGGATAACTACAATACTTTTTGGAATAACTACAGTATGTCTTAGGATAACTTCAGTGTCTGGATTTCTTCAGTTTTTTTTGGGATGAAATTTTATAATGTACAGTTTGGGAAACAATAGCCAATTTGGGTTATCGTGCTGCACTTCTGGGATTGTGAGCCTTTGAATGGGACAATCACCGCATTGAGCCAGGTCAACGTCCTTTCTGGTGAAGCCGTCTAGGTCACAGGCCTTGTTTATCCTCATGTTTGAAAGTAATTCAGCTAAGAGCCTAATTTTAGCCAAGGACATGCACACGAGAGTTTCTGATTTTTAAGCCTAATGGGTATTAAACCAGTATTTTTAAATCGCTTAATTCTCTGAGCAAAGTTTCCTTTTCGATTACCTAGAGGGCTAACAGGTGAGGGATTCTTCTGTATATGATTTTGAACCCTTTTAATTAATATACTTTAAATATATGGACTTTAATATTTTTCTAATGATATTTATCTTTTGCTAAATTTATCATATCGCTTAATCTTTGCGGCGAACTAGTAAATTTTGTAAAGTGAAACGCAGTCGACTACGTGGCGCTACAATCTCAAATTTAAATGTTTTATGTTGCGATACCCTACTGTAATTGAGGTTTTTTTTATTATGTTTCCCTGTTAGAGTCCCAGAGTGGCCAACTAACCATATAATAATTGTTGAATGAATATTATAATGATAAATTTATTGAAGATTTTAATTGCTTAACAATTCAATATTTTGGAAACTAGTTATTTTTTACAAAATTGTAACATACTTTTCAGCAAAATTTTGCTAAGATTTTAACCACTTGAGCGACAGTTATAAGTTGATTTCTATGATATAATTCTTGTAATTATCTATCACTTTTTTTTGTGTAATTACCTATTGCTTATATTCTGTTAATCACTAAAACACTCATTATCTCTCACATTATCAATTTTCTAATTCTTTTTCTTTGCAGACATTTTAGTAGGTTTTTTGATATTGCTTATTTTTTTTTATTACTGCAAAGTTGATAGTCTTCTGCATTGTTGGGCTTATGGAACGTCATAATCTAGTTAAAATAGAGTGTTTTTATCTTCTATGACTAGGCTATGTCGACGTAAACCTACCAAGTATAGTAGTTGATTTGTTTACTTTTTGGATCGGTTTGCCGTTCACTGTGCAGGACACTGTCAAGTTTAACTTACTCTTGGGTTTAATTCTCACTTTTTCCACGTCATAGAAAGTCAATAACCTTCGACTAAGTCGTTAACAAAAATTTTATTTATTGCAATTTACCATTTGTAATCGCATTTCTATCAGATAGCCCCATTAGAGGAGCTTGCAATAATTTACACTGGTGATAACTTTTTCCAGGGGTTGTACTTATTTTCTTGGAAGGGGGATACCGCGAGGAATAAATGTATTGGCCTCTATTTAATTGGTTTTATTTCCTATAATCTTAAATTAGAATACTATTAAGCAGTTACACTCAGCGATTTATTTACCCGGATATGACATATTAAATATTTGTTCTTTTCCAAGTTTTCTCTACTACAGTTGCTCGTAGTATAATCATTATTGCACATTCTAAAGTAAAATTGGGTGGTTCTTTTTTGCGTAATTAGACATTCATAAAACCTACACAGGCAATATATTAAAACTAGTGGAAAAATATAAAAATAACGAATCTACCCTGAGATGATCTAGCTTATAGGTAGACTCCAGTCAGCATTAGGATAAACGTTAGGTAAGTCTGAACTGAGGTACCTTACAGGGTGTTGCCAGGATTTGGTAAGGCTTTCATAGTTTGTAATAATATATTACATGGCATCGTAAAATTTTATTACTTCAGTAGAGCAAAAATTCGAAGATTTCACTACATGGAGCCCATATTGAACATTTGTCAAAATAACATTTAAAAGTTTTCACTATTTTTGCATTTTAATAACATCGTAAATTAATTGAGCCTCGATTAACCCTTTGAAAGGTTTCTGGACTCGACAATGTCTGAGTTGAAAATCTTTCAGCATAACATTTTCTTGTTTTCGAAGAGTTAGAGAGCGTCATGTATTTTATTTTTACCTGTTTGTGATTAGCATTAGTAAGTATTGAGTTTTTCGCATAAATACCGATTTATGTCGAAAACCGTCAGTTTTATCGAAATAAATTGAGTACCTTTTTTGAAGAATCAGCACTTAAAAAATTAGTTTTCAGCTCTGTAAAATGCATCTGTCAAAAATTAGGTACAACGAGTGTGATTGCAATTTCATGATTTAATGAGTCTTTATGACCTCTATAAAATATTCAAATTTCATTAAATTATACAAGTCGGTTCAAAACTTGAAGCTGATAAGGTAAATCACTGGGTACCCTTTAGGGCTCTTTATCTCCGTTAAAGAAAACTTTCTTCTTCTTCCTGTACTATGTCAAATCCCCCTAACGTTGGCAATTACAACGGCGATTTGATCCCGATGCTTTTTTAAATAGCTGTACGGCACTAGGTATTCATGTGCACTCTCGGATGTTTCTAAGCCAAAAATCTGGTTCCTTCCAACACCTCTACGGCCCTCTGAGAACATGGCCAAGATATGATAGTTTTTCGCATTTTACGGTTGTGAGCAATTCACGAGTGGCATATGTCTGATCTAAAACTGTCATTGCAGACAAGCGATATCATTTAACTTCTTTATTATGTTCAAGCTGTTCAGTAATAAAATATAATTTTAGTTCTAGCAACATTTCTTCATTCTTTCTTTCCCAACCCTATTGACAGACTCTAAGAGTTGTTGTAGACCCCGGAGACTATCACATATCACGACCGTATCATCGCCAGAACGAATCGTGTTTATTAGCTTGCCGTTGATTTTAATCCCAAATAATTTGTTAAATAGGGCTTCCTTAAAAACTTTATCTACATAGAAATTAAACGGCAGTGCAGAGAAAATACATCCCTGTCTAAAGCCTCTTTGGATTTGCCATTAACTCGAACCACTGCCCTCTGACCCCAATACAGATTCTCTATAATCCGCACATCTTTGCCATCCACATCCGCATTTCTTAATATGTCTATGAGCTTTACATGCTATACCCTGTCAAACGTTTTCTCGTAGTCGATAAAGCATACGAAAATGTCTTTACGTTTTTCTCGACCTTTTTGGAGAAGTATATTTAGAGCAAATAGCGCTTCTCTAGCACCAAAGGTATTTTTAAATCCAAACTAGGTCTCATCTAGCCCATTTTCATATTTATTCCTTATTCTACACTGAATAATACTCAGGAAATCCTTCAAGGTGTGCCGGTAGTTTCCATAATAGAAATCCAAAAAAAAACATAATGTTTTTCTTTATTTTTAAGGAATTCAATTTTTATTTAATAATTGAAATGTAATTAAATCACTCTCAAGTCACGGAACAAAGAACACACTCGAAGTGCATGACGTCACTTGTTCGCAGATATCGTCGCTGTCAAAAGCTAAGTTATTTGGTTAATAGTGATATTCGTGTAATTTCTTCGAAATTTGCTTACTACTCTCTTTGAAAACAATGCGAAGAAATTTTTCCTTGATGGAAAGTTTATTACAGTTCTACTGATAAGACTATTAGGTGGTCAAAATTAGAATTAACAGAAATACAAAGCGAATTTCGCAGAAAATAAATTATTTGTATTTCTTTTTAATTTTCTGAAGGAATAAACATTATTTTGTTAAAATTCATTTAAACGACAATCAAATATTTCTTTATCTTTTATTTAGTTTTAAAAGCTTATTCGTTTCGCCATAGATTTCATTTTGATTTGAATCGATTTTTACTGGTATTTTATACATAACGTTTTGTCTTTGTGAAACAAAGTTAATTAAATTGTAAACAATGGTAAAATACTGAACGCGACGGGACATTGCGTTTTGTCGGTTGGATGTAGAAGCCAAAGAAGGCAAAATTACTTTATAACAAAATTTACACATGTACTTCTAGATTTCAAACATTTTGATCAGTTTCAAACAACTTTAAATAAACATTAATTCTTCAGAAGATGTGATTATTGTGCTACACTGGTCATTTAAAGGAAAAAAAAAAGGCGCGATACCTCACAATGAGGTGAAAGGATAATTGATTTAATTCAAAACAAATAAAGAAAAACACTAGAGTACAGTAGAATGCTAACAGCAGGGGTTATTCAGGGCGCCACTGCATCGGAGTCAGGTGGAATGCAGAAATCTTTCACGATGTTATTAGGAACTAGATTTCAACTTTATTCTTTAAAATTAGCTATCAATTACAAATAATAAATTCTAAGCAAGTAGCATGTCAGTCAAATATAACTCAGTAGTAGTTCGTTATAATAAAAATCTTTAATTAAAATTAAATCGTTATAATAAAATCTTCAATTAAAATTTAAACTGCAGTGTAAGCTAAATAGATCATAAAATTGAAAGAAAATCGAATTTAAATAAATTTACAAAAAAAAAAGGACACACCTTACACTATATAGCAACCCGTTTTGTTTCTCTATGATCATAGATGCTGAGTTATAGCGCCACGCCTTACAATAATAAAGTATAATTCTGGTTAATAAAATTATTATTAGATTATTTATAAAAATGTATTAATATAAAGGTTTGCCTGAGTTTGCCAGTTGCCTAATTTCTCGGTTTGAGGGTGCAGGCTTTGCCGAAGCATCCACAGGAACCCGCATGACGTAGCAGTAACGATAAACCCTGAGGATAGTACAATATACCCCTAGGATGGATTAACAGGGTTTAGTATGTCCCATTGGGTGGACACCAATAATGATTCAAACCTTAGGGTAGATAGCTGTGATGTCGAAACCCGTAGGATAGATTGCTATGGTGTTCAAACCCGCAGCAATACGTACAGTAAAAGGTAGAACAAATGAATTTATTAAGTGAATTTATTATTCATCATCCATCAATGTGTCAAAAATTCCAAGAAGAGCAAGAAAAAAATTATAAAAAAAACATAATGCACACGAAAAACAAACTACCAGTCTGACTCAAGCTATTCACAAAAAAATAATTAGTTAAAAGTATAAAAATAGATCTATTCAATAAATTAAACGCTTACTAAAAAAAGTTAACCAACACATAATTGAAGTAGCAATAATACAAATAGACAATATTGGGGGTATAAAATCGCTTAATGCTTGTTTTCTTTTAACATTAAATAAATTGGCTTAAATTTGGCTAACCTAAACTTATTTTTAATCAACTACAAGGCAAAAAAATAGGAACAAAAATATAGTCACAATATAATCATAATAATACCTAACTATTATGTAAAAAGTCGATATATGAAGTCTTCCATTAACTTTTAATTGAACAACACTAAATGAGCCGAAAGAATTTCCAGTAACCTGAACTAGCCTGAACTAACCTGAACTACCTGAACTAACCTGAACTAACTTAACTAACTATTATGTGAAAAGTCAATATATGAAATCTGCCATTAACCTTTTAATTAAACAACACTAAATGAGCCGAAAGAATTTCCAGTTTTCACTTAATTAGCCAATCTATAATTCTTATATATTATAACGGAACACACAAAAAAAATATTGCTGGAATTAGCTGAAAGTTAACGTGGCCATGAACATATCACTATACTAAATAACTCTAAATTCACTAATAACAAACCCATAATGGGGCCCAGAAATTGCATACAGAATCAAATACTACATAAGACACATAATAAGTTAATTTACCTAAAAAATTGGGGACATGGAGGAAAATACATTACAAAATAAAGTGCATATTACAATTTATAACAAAAGTACTCTCAAAATTAACTCTTATTGATAACAAAAGGGAAAACTTAGGCGCTGCAAGGTAATAGATATTGAAAACTAAGAAAATTACAAAATTTATTAATCAATAATCATATAAAAAACAACAATCAGCCCTAAAATCCCAAAATACATCTTAATAATATTCTGATATGGTTAATTTTAGGTTTAAATGAGACTTTAAATAGCAAACTATGATTGGTTTTAATTTATGTTCTATTTTCACTCGGTAAACATCAATTTTGAGTTGAAGTATTTCAAAAATTAGAAATTCATGCAGGATTGTTTTAATACATGGTAATTTAATATTCCTTACCGGATTTTCTGGGGCCTAGACGAATTCCTTTTTAAAAACGTGCCCAAGACTGACAAAATCCCTGTTTCCAGGTTCCATCTCAGTAAACAAGTCAAAAAAGTACGTCAAACAATATTACACTGCTAACGGAATACTCCAAATAAAATTTCAATTCCAAATTCAGCAGGATTGCTGCAGATCCATCGGAATGGAAGTCTTCAGTCTTGTCTTGTCAGTTCTAACAGGAAAAAGTGAAAATGAGGACAATTTGGCCTCCATTTGTATGTAAGCTTCCAGCTTGCGTGACACGATATTGAAGCGTCAGGGAATATTCTACGGGGTACCAACTTAACAGAAATAGTAGTACAAAATTGACCTGGAGCGACCCAGAAAAATAATGGGCTGAAACAGATTTTCGAATTACTGAATCATTAACATTTTCGGTTCCAGCTCAAACGGGTATTCATAGTTTATTTTTCATTTTTAAATTAAAAAATATGCATTTCCTGCCATCCATTAACAACACGATATTAGTTGCCCGGCCAAACTTCTTGTAAAAATTACTAAACAGAAGACACAGCCTAACACGCTACTACCTAAAAGAATGAAAATTGCCTATCTTCGACTCGAAGCGACACACCAATCTGTGACAAATAACCTAACTTCAATTATAATTTTTCTTCCTTGCAAATTTTTTTCCCAACTCGATTATTTTTTTACCATTCTGTAATTTGCCTATAAGAAATACAGCCTAAATTATATTTTTATTTCTAGCTTGATTCATAGGTCGTTGACTCAACTAGGTACTAGGTAGTTTTTGTTTAGATAAGGAATTTGTATTCACCTTTCTTTTGTTAGATATCGTTTTCTTACCTATTATCCGAGTGAAATTCTTATGTTTATACATTCTTATAGCAATTTTCCCTGATTTTTGTTTTAAATAGTTTCGTAGATTTTGTTGATATCTAACAAAAAAAAAAAGGTGTGTGGTATCTGTGACTGCTTTATTTTCCGCTAAGCTGCACACCATCCCAGAAATAAATTAAAGTTTACTAACAAGGAATGTCGGGCTCCGATTATAGTGAAACTTCATCATGTTGTAAAGGAAACAAAAATGAGAGAATCTGCGGAGATTAATTATAACGGGGTGAAAAAGCCCCTAAATTTCACTCCTAAAATCAATATTTTTGAAATATCTCAGGTTCTAAGTGAAATATTTTAACAAAACACAATTAAAGTTACTATGATATTCTCACCGCCAAGGATATCATCTCTTATTTTTTACTGGAGTAAACCATCTATTTACACACGTAATTTAATTCAAATAAAATTTTTATAAAAAAATTGCACCGACTTCTAAAGGTGCGCAAAAAAATTGAAAAAAAACTATACATTTTGATATGAAATTGAACTTTTTGAAGTCGGCGCCAAACTAATACCTGACAAAATGTGATTCCCATAAACAGATTAAAAATACTTTATATGTAATTGCTTTCTTACCATAATTTGTATATATTAGAAGTTATTTATTTCCTTTACCAATAATTTGGCGCCGACTTCAAAAAGTTCAATTTCATATAAAAATTTATAGTTATTTTTCACTTTTTAGCGCACTTTTAGAAGTCGACTCAATTTTTTTATAAAAATTTTATTTTTCTATTTTTAGTTTTAGAATTCATTATGATATCCATAAATTATTTGAACTAAGTACTAATCGAGATTAGTGTACCTCGCAATGACTCTAAGGTAGCAAAGAAGTACCCATTTTATTCCAAGTTGTAAATCACCCTAAAATGAACTACTAAAATTCTTTGGTTCTTAGAGTTCTCCAAATACCAATAAAATTGTATCAAACAAATATTTAGTCTGTCATAATAAATCCAGATTCATTATCTTAAATTTCAAATTAATTTTAAATTGATAATATAGGCCCCAAAACCGTCCAATATTGATATTTAAAGAACCTGAGATATAAATTTCTTACCTCGATATATTTTATACTGCATATTGAGCTTATATACGCCTCAACAACCCTACAATATCAATTTTGAATATTTAAAGAACCTGAGATGTAAATTTCTTAGCTCGATATATTTTATACTGCATATTGAGTTTGTATACGCCTTTATATCTTCAGCGCAATATATGTTGCCTCTCAGAACATTAGTCAGTTTTTCTGTTTCTGACTTTAATAAGAGTGAGAAAGTTGGACAGTGTTTGAAGTCACCAAAGGACTCAATACCATTACAACCAGAAGGCGTTGATAATATACCTTGCTCCTGTAATAAAGTGTATGTGGGTGAAACAGGACGATCTATATCCACTAGGCTAGATACAAATTGGATACATTGCAGTAGCTGAACACTGGCGTTGCTCAGATCACACTTTAGTGTAAAAGAAACTAAGGTGCTAGCATCAGTGTCTGATTTCTTTAAACATATATTAAAGAATCAATCGAAACTCGTAAATATCCAAATAATACTAATAGAGATACAGGTTACAGTCTACTTCACACGTGGAAATCGATTGTAATGCTGGATCACGTTTCGCTGAGCACAAGTTGGGTATAAATACCGGGCTGTTGCTCACCTATAGCCATTCAGCCTCGTAAACTAAAGATTCCTGAAGATGTTTAATGCAATTGTAGGCAAAACATCGGATAATAATTCCAATTTGACACGGTCTAAATCCAAGAACCCCACAATATTAATTTTAGACAAAATCGGAATATGTAAAATTTTCTGTCCCTCGTATTGTATCTTATCAACCTAATAGTTGTAAAAAATTTACCTCATATTCGTACTACACGACTTCGAAAACCCCCTAACACCAAATCTGAAAAAATGCGAATAAGGTCAGATTTTCAACCCACCATCCGCTATATTGAATTTCAAAAAAATTATTTTAAGTCTTAATCTAATCTAAATCTAAACCCTTCAAAGCCCCCTAGTACCAATTTTGGACGAAATCCGGAAATTTAAAATTTCTAAACTTGTATTCGCTATTTACATCCTCAAAAATGATTCAGTCCCACCTTTGAACAAAATCGAAAAATGTAAAATTTTTAGTCTGTTACATTGGATCCACCATATTGAGTCTTGAAAAAATACTTTTAAATTAATAATTTACACCTTCAAGAACCCCGTATTAAGTTTGGGAGAAAATCGAAAAATGTAAAATTTTTAGGACACCATATTGAATCTGCCAGATTGAGTTTTTCAAAAAATATTTTAAATCATAATTAACACTAACAAAAATACCCCAATACTCATTTTAGACAAAATCGGGAGATGTAGAATCTTTAATCCGCAATCTTGGATCCGCAAAATTTAATTTTTTTTAGATAATTTCAGATTCGTAATGTGCGATCCCAAAAACTCCCCTGTATCAATTTTGGAAAAATCGGACAAAATTAATTTTTTATCCGCCATATTGGACCCGCCATATTGGACCCGCCATATTGAATTTTTTAAAGAAAATTTTAGATTAGTTATGTGCGACATGAAAACCTCCTCGTACCAATTTTTTTAGAAAATCGGACAAAATTGATTTTTTTGTTCGCCATATTGGATTCGCCATATTGAATTTTTTAAAAATATTTAGATTTCATTATATGCGACCCCGAAAACTTCCCCATACCAATTTTGGAGAAAATCAGACAAAATTAAATTTTTTTGTCCGCCATATTGGATCTGCCATAACGAATTTTTTAAAAATAATTTCAGATTCGTTGTGTACGACACCAAAAATTCCCCCATACCAATATTGGAGAAAATCGGACAAAATAAATTTTTTTGACCGCCATATTGTCAGCGCCATCTTTGATATTACTACACCAATTTCATCCAAAAAAATATGGGACCACCGCAGCAACTTCCTGAACATAACGTAAAAAATTTCATTCAAATGGGTGCCGCCGTTCCGGAATAATCAGACATACATAAAAAAAAACATACATACTCGACGAATTGAGAACCTCCTTCTTTTAGAAGTCGGTTAAAAATTATGATATTTAATGGAATTGTTTGAAGATATTTTTTTCACGATAACCATAAGTAACTTGAAGTGAGGGGTTTCGAGGTTTCTAAAAATAAATTAGGAAAAGAGGGTGAACCACCCCCAAATACTTTTTTAAATTTCAAGTTCTAAATGAGATATATCTACAAAACAAAATGGAAATAACTTGTTATTTAAAATGATGTCGAATTATGATATTTTCACCGCCAAATACATCATCCCTCATTTGTTATAACGGCAAACCCTCTATTAGCTCACGTAATATAATTCTAAAAAATACAAAGTTTAATGAAATTGTTTCTAAGTATTTTTTCCACGAATACCATAATTAATTCAAATTGACATGTTTTGGGGTTTCAAAAAATGAAGTAGTAAAAGAGGGTGAGTCACCCCCAAATACATTTTTTTTCAAATCTCAGATTTTGGTTGAGATACCTTTATAAAACAAAGTGGAAATTACTTATTAGTTGAAGTGAGGTTATACCATGTCATTTTAAACCCATAGATATCATTCCTTACTTTTTATGAGGGTTGATCTTGTAATTCATTTACATAATTTATTTCTGGACGTTACGAAATTAAACCAAATTTGTTGATACTTTTTTTTGATAATACAATAATTAACTTAAGTTGACATGTTTCGGGATTTTTGATAATAAACTAGTAAAAATGGGTGAGCCATCCCCAAATACGTTTTTTTAATATCCCCAGTTCTAATTAAGATATCTCTACAAAACAAAATTAAAATTACTTGTTATTCAAAATTATGTTAAACTATGGTATTTTCACTCCCAAGCATATTATTCCTAATTTTTTTATAAAAGTAAACCGCCATTTCATACATATGTTATTATTTTTAAAATTGTCAAATTTTAATTTAAATGAACGTTACAGAATTAGAAATCACTATTTGTCATGAATTATACTAATTTACATACATAAATGCTTAACCAATGAAATAAGAATATATTTTCTTTTTAGGTAAAAGAAAAAATCTTAATATGCTATGTAACGTTCATATCAACTGAAATTTGGCAATTTTAAGAGTAATTATACATGTATCAACTGACATCCTTGGAAGGATATCCTTGAGGGTGAAAATACTTAATTTCATTTCAAATAACAAGTAATTTCAAATTTGTTTCGTAAAGTTATCTGAATTAGAACTTGAGACGTAAAAAAAAGCATTTGCGGGTGACTCACCCTCTTTTATTACTTTATTTTTAGAAACTCCTAAACACCACAATTTAAGTGACTTACGCTATTCGTGAAAAAAATATTCTCGAACAATTCCATTAAATTTCGTAATTTTTACAATTAAATTACATGAGCAAATATATGGTTTACCTTAATAAAAAATAAGGGATCATATCCTCGGGGGTGAAAATAGCAAAGTTTAATATCATTTCGAATAACAAATAATTTTCATTTTGTTTTGCAAAGTTATAATTAGAATTTTAGATAATAAAAAAATATATTTTAGAGTAATTCATCCTCTTTCACTAGTTTTATTTTTGGAAATCCCGAAAGTCAACTTGAGTTATTATGGTATTCGTGAAAAAATATTTTCATGCAGTTTTATTAAATTTCGAAATTTTTAAAATCAAATTACTGGGGCGAATAGATGATTTACCCTTATAAAAAATAAGGGATGATATTCTTGGAGATGAAGATATTAATTCAATCATTTCAAACGATAAGTGATTTTTATTTTGTTTTGTAAAGATATCTCAATTAGAGCCTGAGATATTTCAAAAATACTATTTATAGGGGCGGTTTTTGCCCCGCTAAAATGAATGTCCAGAGAGAAAAAAAAAACTTTTCTCTTATTTTTGTACCCTTTACAATATATTGATGTTTCAATAAAATCGGAGTTACCTTCCTTTTCAGATTGAACCATAGGCTATTGAACGTTGATTTTAAACAAAGAGTTTTAATATTGTCACCTTTATGTATTTCTGGCGTATAAACTGTCTAATAAGTTAAGATATCGCCTCAAAACTATGTTTAAGATAAACTTTTAGAGCAAGTTTTGGAGTACTAATTGAAATAGCCTGTTAACTTTCGCGGTCTAGTTGAATACGATCTTAAATCAAAATAAACGGTGTTTACTTAAATAAATTACTCCCTTGTTTCCCAATTCACTTACCGCTTCAAAATAAACAGGGTCACACATTTATATTGTTCCGCCTTTGGCTTTGTCGTAGTAATAAAATAGCGATTTCAAATCTATATAGGATATTTATTAACGAGTTTTGTGCTTGTGTGTAACATTGTTTGATCATAGCCTATATATTTAAACAACAATAGATCTGTTTGAAGGCTGTTTATGGTCGGTGGGTGAGAGGCTTTTTTCATGTTTGACAGACATAAACATGTTTACTTATATTTTCTTTCAGTTTAATTGCTTGTCATGACTTTTTTCAGTGTTCTTAAGTATTAGAACAAAAAGAGGATTTAAAAATTTATTTTTATGGGTAAATATTGTTGGATATGTTTTGCATATTAAAAATAATAATAATAATAATTTAGGCAACCATATATTCATACTTTTATGTATTCAGAATTGTCGTACCGATTATCTTATGATACTTGTTTAAATAATGCAATTGAAAAAGGATAACATAAAATCGGTATGTGTGTAACAAGAAATGAAATATCTACTGTTTATCAACACTCTTTCAAATGCAAATAAAAATATTATTACATTATTTAGCGTTTAAACATCCGGGCCCTAATTCTGACGTTATGCTAATTCTACAGAGATATATTACTATGTGGAAATACTTTTTAGGTTTGCTACAAATAATTTTTAATTTTAAACCTAGACAAATTAAACTATATGAATGATAAAGTACGTTTTATTTTAAATATAAAAATTTTAATTGCATCATAAACCTATAAAATTTTTCAAATTCTATTCACGAACGCTACATTACAACTAACCCTAATTGTTGTATTCTCAGTAAACCAGTAAACAAGGAGGGATAAAGGAGTAGCAGCTTCTTAAAGAAACAGCGTTCATTTAGCCAGGATAGCATCGTGTAAGAGCTCCTGTCTAGGATACAGTGGAAAACCGAACAATTAAGAACTGCGTAACGTCGCAAATGGGAAAAACCAAACAGGGAAGACTAATCTTTTAGGTTATTGCAGACAATTAGTCTAGAGGAAGAAAATCTTAAAAAATCTACACTGATTCTCCAGGTTGCTCGTTGGGATGATGCTGCAAAAAGGACTAAATAACATCCGAACATGGACGAAAAACATGGATTTCGAACCAAGCAAGGGTGTGGTCAAGTGATACTTAAAGCTCAACGAAAAACTTTGAGCCCACTTATAAGAAAAGCTTACGAGTTATATTTCGGGTGCAAAATTGGCGATCAAGACAAAACTTGGCCTCCCAAAATTTGCTACTACACTTGATCAAGAACCTTAATAGGTTAGCTAGTTGGTACTCACAAGTCTATGAAGTTTTGAGTGTCAGTGATTTGGCGGGAACCTCAGAATCATGTTGTTATCTTTGCTTAATAAAAATCCGGGAGTTTTCTAATAAAAAGCAAGCATAAAATTGAATTTCCTAATATCCTCTCAGCCATGAAACCTGCACCTCATAATGTTTCTAGCATACCTGTCACTAAACCTCCAGAAAAATACAAAATTGACTCGGAATCGAATCAATTAGATGATTCTGAACTAAATGCCGGTCCAAGTTTTCAAGGGAAAGACGATTACATATTTAGTAGCAGTATACAGTTATATTTTATATCTCAGAAAGAACTCAACGATATCATTTGGGATTTGGATCTTCCCAAAACAAAGTTACAGCCTCTCAGACCTCGTTTAAAGCAGTGGAATGTTTTAAAAAAGGAGTGAAAATTTCCACGTTTCAGAAAAGGCAGTATATGCTGATGGTATTTTCCTCAATGCGACGAACTTGGCATTTCTTATAATTCTACCGAGTGTCGATTGTTTTAGTGACTCTACAAATCTAACAGCAGTAATATTGGTTAATTGAAATGAACAACCATTTGTTCCCGTGGATCAGGCTGTAAATATGAAAGAAACGTACGAGAATATGCGTATATTACTGCAAAGCATAAAATATGAAGATCATAAATAGTGTAAGGGCCAGGGCGTCCGCAGTGACCTCTCTATTTTATATGGGCTGATCCAATTTTTTTTAAGTATTTTGAGTCCTTGAACAATAATTTTTAGAGTGGACGTTCGTCCGGGTGAGTATGAGATTGTTATAACCAAATTATTGTTTAAACCTTTAAAAATGAAATTATTGCAAAACTAACTATTGGATTGTATTCTTTGAGAGATTTTAGATAAAAAAGGTTCCTACTAACTTTTTCATATGACGTTTAGTTTCCTAGATAATCGATGTTAAAGAAATGAAAAATGTGATTTTTTGAATTTTTGTATGCTAATAACTTTTGACTAAGTGATCTTTTTTCAATTTTCTTGACAGCAGTCAAGAGTCTGAGTCAGCATCTACAAGCTACAATCAAATGCTATACGAAAAAGTTACGTGTTACTTGTTTATTTTGACTATAAATAAATGGCTTTCGGACGCTTACATGCATGCGCTGTCCCGTGTGATGCGTGGAGGGTTGCCTACGAGCATGCGCGTCGCGCGACCAAGCGGCGATACTTAATACATCATAACCGAAATAAACCTGCAATATAAGTTTTCGGCGTTGTATTAAATGGAACCTAAAAAACATATTGTGTTCGATAATTTGTTTGTTATTAAAAAAAAATTTCAATTTTTTAAGTAGTTCTATTAATACCGTTGTCGTGTTATATATGCATTAATTGAATGAAGATCGATTAAATTTGTCTTTTAAATTTTGTCAGCGCTAATTAATAAATAATTCAATTTATGGCATTTTGGTAAACAATGGTGTAAGAGGCATTACATAAAGTAAAACCCATATTTATTTTAGATTGTGTTTATTAGTGCGCATTTGTTCTCGAAAATCTTTGCTTTGGTCTTTCAAGACTTGCAATTTATAATACCCTTCGTCAAGACGTACACTTGCTGCTTGCCTTATTTTATCTCGACCATTTTCTTTAGTAGTAACCTTTATTTTCTCACTATTTTCACATAATACAAAGCTTTAAATCAATTACGTCAATCATCATAAAAAACGTAATAAATAAATAAAAACATTATACACAAGAAACTAATGACTGCTTATAACGTTCTGAAACAGTATACATTGATGCAGGTTGAAACAAGGGAAAAATCAAAACAAACAAAAGATAGTCTGCTAAATCCGCGTAAATAAAAAAATTTAACGCAATGCGGAAAACTTATATTGCAGGCTAATTTTGGTTATGATGTATTAAGTACCCGCGCTTGGTCACGCGAGGCGCCTGCAAGTAGGCTTTCCTCCGTACGCCACACGGGACGGCGCATATATGTTGGCGATAGAAAGCCGTTTGTTTGTAACCGAAATAAATAATTAAGACGTAACTTTTTCCAATGACATTTGATTGTAGCTTGTAGATACTGATTCAAAATTTTAGTTGCTGTCAAGAAAATTGAAAAAAGTCTATTTAGTCAAAAGTTAATAGCATTCAAAAATTGCAAAAATCACATTTTTTAATTGTTTAATTACCTCGGAAACTAAGCGCCGTACGTAAAAGTTAGTTAGAACTTTTTTGCTAAAAATCAAAATACGGCCCAATAGTTGTTTTTGCGAAACTTAAATTTTTAAAGGTTTAAACAATAATTTGTTTATAACAATCTTATCCCCACCCGGACGAACTTCCACCCTAAAAATTAATGTTCAGAAACTCAAAATACTTAAAAAAGCTTGAGTGGGTCCATACAAATTAAAGAGGCCACTGCGGCCCCTACAGTAAAATAGAAAATCTGTACCGATCTAAAAATTATTGTACTACTTATAAAACTGCAGAGTGGCTACACCAAATATTGTTGTTGTTTTTTTTTGTGTGGATGAGACGGCAGACCCAAAAATCAACATTAGGTCGTTAAAAATTGCCGTTACTTGAAAATATTGTACCCGGTCAGAAAAACGTCTTTAACGAGCCTTTAGTAGAGTAGTAGTTTTATGTGTAGACGAGGTAACTCTGTACATAAAACTATGGCTTATAAAAAATTTTGTAAAAGCCTCAAATAAAGAAGAAAACGCTTTTCTTTATTTGAGACGGAAATTGGACGTGAACTGCCTTTAAAAATGTAGTAACTTCGTAGGTAACAAGGAATCGAAGAACTACGAAGATCTAGTTGAAGAACTAGTCCAATCTTACAACATGTTAGGTTGCAATATGTCACTTAAGCTGAATTTTCTTTACTCCCATTTGGAATTCTTCCTTGACAATTAGGGGGCAGTTTCAGACCAAAACGGTGAAAGATTTCACCAGAAAATAGTTCAAATGGAGAAGCGACATAGTGGAAAATGGACCCAAAACCTGTTAGCGGACTACTGTTGAACCCTCAAACGTGACACCGATCCCCGAGAATACAAGCGTAAAAAGAAAAGAAATAATTTATTGGATTGCATTAAAATTTTTTCTATACAAAATGAAGTATATTTTGTAAAAACAGCGATTTTTTAAAATCTTTTAAAATTCATTTGATTGCTTATGGTTTGGGTTTTTCATATTTTATATTTTTCTTTCTTTCTCGAAAAACTTATGGGTGATAGGTAAAAACCGAGCTTATATTTGAATTCAATTCATTAAAATAGATACAACAAGCCCAAAAAAATAAAATAAAAACTGCAGAAAAGTGTAACACTAAATCCAGATACGCCTATCCTTAGGGGCAATGTAATCCAATTTTGTATACATAATTACGTTTTATAAAAAATTGTTAAAAATAAATTAGTGGAGATAAGTTTATATATTTCCATATGAACAATTATTTTATATTCCCTACATAAAAAAGTAAACCGCAGATTATACCCGAATAATTCGTGTTTAATTAAAATAAGTTTTATTTTATTTCTTTTTGTTCGTTTTTGTTTATAGGATCCTGAGTGTTAAGTTAGTCACGGACAAAGTAAGCCCAAAATTCAATTAACTCAAGCTGTTTTCACGTAGATGGGATAACAACCGGAAGGTGCTTAGAATTGTAGGTATTTAATTACACCTTAAGCTGCCGGACCATTTCTTTGAAAATCTAATAAAGCTCTGCTTAAAAACGGTCGTTTATTTTTTCAAGCAATTTTATGTTGCGATTTTCAGTTTTTCTTTTACAAGTATCTTATCTCGTTTTAAATTCTATCTTTGTTGATTTTGCAACATTAAAGGGCGGCTATATGTTTGGAGTCATTTTAAGTCGATTTTTTGCTAGAAAACACAGCTACGCCATGTTTTCTTTTAAATTCGTATAAATATTTTTATAATTTGCACATAACCTGTAGATATAAATTTTCCGAGAACGTATTACTGATTCCCATTTGTCAAACAAAAAGTGCACATGATGGGCAATTGTATTTTCTGACAAACTGATGGGATTTCTGATATTATGCTGTATTGCTGGTCTGATAATAATAAGATTGAAATATCATATCGAATAATTGCATAGATACTAGATAAATAATCCTTAAGCAAATTTTCCATTTCCAATAAAAGACGATGTTTTGCATAATTTTAGGCTTTAATTCGCAATGTTAAATTTCGGCCGAATTTTAAAAATTGGTAATGCATTTTAATATGCTTTAAATACATTTTCGCTTACTTAACTGAAAACAAATTATCTTAAATAATTTATAATTATTTAATTATGTTATTTAAAATTACTTACAGAATTTGAAATATACAGTGTGACCAGCAAAGTCCGCATGATAAGGGATTTTTTTATTAATAGCTTTATTCGAAATATGACTTTGGCATCAATTTCTGCGTGATCGCGTGATTAGCATTACTATCTGTCAAATTTCAATTTTTTACCAAAAAAATTTTAAAGTGGGGTTATATCTCAAAATATCGAAAAAAGTTATGAAAAAAAGTTTTTCAAATGCAATTTTTAGCCCCTATACAAAATTTAATTTAGATTTTTTTCCAATTTTTTTGTAAATTGCACCACTGTTTCAAACTCAACGCAACCTACATAAAACTTTTTAGTTTTGACAATGCTTCATTTCAGACATATTTTGTTCACAGTAGCGCCGTATTAAATGTGTGTTTTTCTACAAAAACCAAATAGGTTTATTAAAATTGGTCACATGTGATGCAAAGTTTATTTGTTTTTGACCCTGTATAGGGTAACTTCATAGAATAACTATTTTTGAAAACGTACTTTGCGTTTAAAAGTAACACACATTATAATTAAGACAAACAGGTACACAGTGTCATCAGTAAAGTCTGCATTAAGCGTAAAATCTATTTTTATTCAATTTTTTTTATATATTATGATTTTTTTATTAGAAAATTTGAGACTTTTCAATTAATCTGTTTTCTTAATAATAATGTGTATTTTTAATAATAAATTAATTGGGTGGAGTTTATAGTTTAATTCAGACTGCAATTCTTTAATATATAAAAGTAGATTGTCCGGTATGGTTGTCCATCTTCTTGCTTTTCTTTGAGCCAAGTTATTTTTTCCATTTCATTAGCTTTCTTCGCTAAAGTGGTCTCTGTTTTGCACTTAAAGTTGACAAATTTAGGGTACATTTTTTACTTTAAACACTGTTGAACAAACCATGCATTCTGTACTGTAATACGTTGTGTGAGTCGTAGTTTAAAACACAATTTAGAGTGATCTGGTATACTTGCATCTTTTAAATACTTAATTCAGTAGACTGTTACTTTGCGATAGTAAATAATTAATAAAACAAAATCTACTTTGTTAAACTTATCGCTTTTATTATTAAATTTGTGTGACCGCGGTTTCGTGATACTTTTATATCTTCAAACCTTAAAAACTACGGATTCACATTATTTTATAGGACTTTTTGAGCTCGCACATCTTTTACTACTATCTAGGTACTAAACTTAGATGATCGAACAACGGAAAATTTAATTTTTCAATAATAATTTTCGTTAAAAACCTGCAAATAAACTTTTTAAATAATAAATTTTTTCAATGGAAAATTTTCTTAACAGCTACAGCCGAAATGACCCTTCGAATACGTTCTTAAGCATATATTTGTCGACATATGTAACCTAAATTATTTTAATATCATATACAAAATAAACTGGCCATATAGAAAATTTAACCTTTATTGCAACTAGATCGATGGTAATTGCATATATATATATATATATATATATATATATATATATATATATATATATATATATATATATATATATATATATATATCCTGCAAATACCACTCAGATCCTCTCTCCATTGCGTTTCGACAACCTTATGATCTGCTCAGTGGAGCTAAATCAGAAATAACTGATATATGAAATATAAATTCCAATGTATGTCGGTAGGATATTGCAAACCTGCCACCTGCCGACCTCGATGTCAGACTGAAAAATATTGCCAGTCGAACGACATCTATGAATCACCGGGGAAGTGAGAAATTTTTTCAAAAATCGAAATTTCAGTAAGAAATAAAGAAATCTATACGCCCGTATTTAAATAGTTGTTATATGTGTATTCTCCTTTCAAGCAGAGAAAAGAATATATACAAACAGTTTATTTCCTGCAAATGCCGTTCTGGTCCTCTCTCTATACAGAGAAAAGAATATATACAAACAGTTTATTTCCTGCAAATGCCGTTCTGGTCCTCTCTCTATACGTGTTTCGACCACCTTATGGTGTCGTCAGTGGCGCTGTAGTGGACCGAGAACAATATTCGCAGGAAATAACTGATATATGAAATATACATTCCAAGGTATGTCGGTAGGGTATTGCAAACTTGCTACTTAACGACCTCCATGTCAGATTGAAAAATATCGCCAGTTGAACGACATCTATGAATCACTGAAAGGAAAATACATATATAACAACTATTTAAATCCGGCAGACAGATTTCTTTATTTCTTACTGAAATATTGATTTTTAAAAAAAATTTCTCACTACTTGGGTGATTCATAGAAGTCGTTCGACTGGCGATATTTTTCAGTCTGACATCGGGGTCGGTAGGTGGCAGGTTTGTAATATCATACCAACATATCTTGGATTTTATATTTCATATATCAGTTATTTCATGCGAATGCTGCCCTCGGTTTGATACAGCTTCACTGACGAGACCATAAGGTGGTTGAAACGCTTACGGAGAGAGGATTGAAGTGGTATTTGCAGGAAGTAAACTGTTTATATATATTCTTCCCTTTTCTCTGCCTGAAAGGAAAATACATATTTAACAACTATTTAAATACTGCAGATAGATTTCTTTCCGAAATTTTGATTTTAAAAAAAATAGATCGGTAGTAAGTTTAAATCTTCTTAGTGAACGTGGTTGTTAAAGTTCAAGTGGAACGGAGATTACATACACACAAACACACACACACACACACACACACCTATATATATATATATATATATATATATATATATATATATATATATATATATATATATATATATATATAAAGAAAAGTCACAAAAACGAATGTTTCTTTTTTTTTATGGTTTATTGCCTTACAGACTAGTGTTTTGGCAAACAAAGTAATAGGTAGACCAGATAAAAAAAAGCTTAGTGCAATGGGCAACTTTTAGTAAGGATTTTCATGTTACAGGTTGATACTAATTTCAATAAGATATATGTAAATTTGTTTTAATTTTGAAATAATTAACTTATGGGGATTGTAGAATTTATGACAGCCAAAAGAGACATTGAAATCCGTGCAATAAGAAGTTGTTGCGAAAATTGTTTAATAGATGGATATTTTGGTTTCAGTTAAACAAAAAGTGGTTGGCATAGCCTTATTGATTACATATGTAATTTGGATCACTTTTGATTCCTATTTTATTAAAATGTGTAGGCAATCTATAATGGTTAAGCTTTAATCTGCTGATGCAGATAATTAATGCTCCAGGTATGTTGGAAGAATGTTATTAGAGTTTTGACTGTATGCTGGTTATGGATTGTGCTATAAAATGTGTTAGACTGGAGTATGTATCTCATCTTCTTTTCCATTTGTCTTTTCACTAATTTGAGCTGCGAACAATTTCGTTAAGAATAAGGGTTAAATTGCTTGATAAATTACTAGATTTTGCAATCGAGTCTGCAATAATATTGCATTCATTGTAGGTACGTGATTTTTAACCCAAAGAAAGTCTTTTTGTTTGTTTATGTAAGGGTTTCTATAATTTAAATAATAAAATGATTTGGGAAAGATTAAAATTCGTAAGAAAATTCACAGACTGAGTTTGAGCATAATATTATCGTTTTAAATTGTTGATTAATGGCCAAATTTATGATATAGCTGCAGATTCGGCACAAAAAATACTGCAGTCTCTATTCAGATGAATAGATTGTTGGAATTTACATTTAGGTTCATACAAAGCTGTAGTAGTTTTCAAATTGCTTTGGGATCCATCAGTGTATATTATGAGAGAGTTATTTGGATAGTTTTTAATTCTCAAATTTCAAATTTCATCAAACACCATTGGTACATATAGGGTGCCTGGTCAGTACCTTCTAATTTCTGGGGAGCATACAGGGGAGATCCAAATAACCCTACTTTTTCATGGGAAAAAAATTCGTTAACGGAGATACAGAGCTCTAAAGGGGTACCCAGCGATTAACCTTATCGACTATAAGTTTTGAACCGACTTGTATATATTACTGAAATTTTAATAATTTATATTATTATGATTTTTTAAAAATTCTGGTCATTTCTCTTCAAAAAATGTACTCAATTTTTTTCGATAAATCAACGGTTTTCAGGATAAATTGGTTTTTATGCGAAAAACTCAAAAGTTACTAATACTAAACACAAATAGGTAAAATCAGGTTGTTATTGTTAATAGCTACATAAAGAACTACTATTGACGGAACTTGTGAAAACCGCCTTCAAGAAAACATAATTTAAAAAATGGAAGTATATTCTTACGCTAAGTATGGTGATGTGCATTTAATTTATGGTGAAGCGCTGTCAAAATTTTCGATGCAAAAAAAAAAAGAATAAATATGAAAAAAAACTGCAGGAGATGTTGCATTTAAAATACATGGCCATATTAGTTCATAAAACATAACCACGATTTCAATATGATCGCCACTCTTGTAAGAGTTTGTGAATGAGTTTGACGAGTGGGAAAACGTTTTTATTTGCAGAAATTCTCGTATATGCTGCGTTTTCGCACAACACGTTGATTTGATGAAGTATTAAATTGATATGACCGTCACTTCCTTTTGCAGCTAAGTTGTGTGATAATTTAATGAAGAGCTGAAAAAATGTGTCTGACAAGAGTGATACGTCGATCGTCGCATTCACCGCCTGTAATCTCTCAAAATTATATGTATGTATATGTTTTTTATTACCTACTAGCTGATCTTTTGACAGTTGAATTAATAATTGTATAATTAGGCAGTTATATTTTCCAAAAAAATTTATTCGCCATTTTGCCAATCCTTAATATATAGAATTGTGAAAAAGGAATGTGTTTCTTGCTGGCTAGTGGTCGTTGTTCTAAAGTTATTTATAACATCGTCAATTAATTTTAAAGGATAACCATTCTGTTGTAAATCGGATTTAATATTTGCTACCTCTTTTTCCAATGAATCGGCATTATTATATATAGATATAGCGCGATTATAGAGGTTGCGTATAATTCCCCGTTTTATTACAACAGAATGATTAGAACTATGGTTAAGATATTTTCC
This sequence comes from Diaprepes abbreviatus, assembly GCA_034092305.1. Lineage (NCBI taxonomy): Eukaryota > Metazoa > Arthropoda > Insecta > Coleoptera > Curculionidae > Diaprepes > Diaprepes abbreviatus. The sequence goes on along the minus strand of JASJET010000043.1, from coordinate 5,312,920 downwards.
GGTATGTGTTGGTTTCCTGTATACTGAAGTTTTAATAGTTTCGTTTGAAGGGTCCACCATGACATCTAGGAAGGGCAATTAATCATTTACCTATTTTTCCATGGTAAACTTAATTGTAGGTCGAATAGTGTTTAGATGTTTCAAGAAATTATTAAATTCTTGAACATTGATGAACACATATGTTAAAAATTCCACTAATTTCGTGAAAATTATTAGTAGCATTAATCTAGAGCCTGACAACAGACTAATAAGTTTGTGTGTGTAGAAAGTCTATATACTAATGTGCCATTAGGGAATCATTAGACATAATCAAAATGAGAAGTTAGAATTAAGGAACATAAAACTCATTCACAAAAAGGGAAACGTCGAGATCAGGTATTGCAGAACACGCCTGGGATAAACAACACCATATAAAATGGTCTGAAGCTGCGGCAATATATATGGAACCCAACATGATAAAAACAAAATTTATAGAAGTAGCTTACATTAAAAATAATAATGGAATCTTCATTAAACCCAGTGTTCAGATACCTAATCTTTGGCAATCACTACTTTGCATCAAATCATTGAGGATGTACAGTGAAGCGAAATTTTGCTCTTTAATGGACACAGTCCCTATATAAGTTCGTAGCCTTAAGAAAAAAAAAAGTCAGTTGATACTTGATAAGGGTTAGAGATATAATATAGTCGAAACATCGTTAAAATAAGCAAAAATAAGGACAATGCAATTCCGACAACCACATTTTAGTCAAGAAATTTCATGCCAATAATTTTCCTTGCTCATGTACTAATACTCTATGAACTAATATAATATATCAAGTAATTTGCAAATTAATCCATACGTAACCCAAATATTTACCATGTGTTATGAATATATATGAAGTAGGTAAGCAAGTGTGTTAAGCAAATAATTGTTTTAGGTCAAAATTCTCCTCTCGAACTCGTCAAATAACTAAAATTGCATTTCTACGCAACGTTCCTCTCCAACAAAATACATGGGGAAACAAAGTTACCAGCACGATAATATATATTAAACTTCAAGTACTTTATTAAATTAGTTTCGGGATATTAATTGATTGATCGATGCTGCATCTGTTGTGTTCGAATATAGCAGGGTATTTCCTATATTGGAAAAAAGATTAATCGGTATAGAACGGCATGTAAATCTAATTCGCCAGTATACACAGTTCATTCAAAAAGTTCTGGACTAATTTTTTATAAGATTTACAACTAGCGCTATCTGTTACCCGATGACAGAACTATGAAATTATGTAACATCATGCATTAGTTACCCACAGTGAAGATGTGAGCGCTGCAACTTTATTTATTGGACAGCTATGCTCGTTTGAAGTAGATGTGTTGGTGTCACTGGGTCATAATTTTCTTTAAAAGCAACGCGCCTCAATCTAATTTTGTTTTCAATTGAGAAAAAGTGATTCGAAAGCATTGGAATTATTGAAAACCGGATATGGTGAGGATTGTTTAAACCGTAGTAAGATTTTCGAGTGGTATGCGCGAGCCAAGAACGGTCGACAGTCGCTGGGAGACGATCCATGGGAGGGGCGCTATTTCACCTCGACTACTGATGAGAATGTCCAACGTGTGTGCGTCGCACTATCTCGTAATCGGCGAATTACGTTGAAATGTTGTCAGAGGAACTCAACATCAGTGTAGGAAGCATGCACCACATTTTGAACGATACTCTCGCGAAAAAAAAGTGTGTGCGAAGTTCGTTTCGTACTTGTTAACGGAAGGACTTAAAGAACTCCGTCTAGAAGTTTCATACGATTTGGTTAAACGGGCAGACACGCATGCATTTTTTTAAGTAAAATTGTAACCTGCGACGAATCATGATGTTTTCAATATGATCCATCGATCAAACGCCAAACCGTTAAGTGGCGAGGCAAGGGCGGGAGGGGGGGGGGGGGCGACGGCCCACTAAAGTTTTAGCGATAAAGTCGACAATCAAAACAACTTTCATTTCGTTTTTTGATTCTCGCGGGATACATAACGAATTCGTTCCCCCAGGTCCAAACAGTGAACGCACATTTCTACAAAAGTGCGTGAGACCGTAATTGTACCTCATCGGTGACTGGTTTGTGTTGCACGACAATGCGCCAACCTATTCCTCAGTATCTGGCTTCGGCAGGATTCTTTATTTCCTAAATTGAAAATGACGGTAAAAACGGAATGTTTTGAAGGCATTAAGGCGATTCAAAGAAATGTAATAAGGGTTCTGAAAGCTATTCATGCAGAGGAGATTTTCTGGCCGTTCCAGCGGCTATAAAAGCGCAGCAAAATTTGCATAGAACGAGGACGAGATTATGTTGAAAACTAAATAAAATCTTTTCTCTAAACTCTTGTTTTCGTACGTAAAAAAATGAGTTCCGAAATTTTTCAGTGAACTGTGTATTAATAGATCTCTTTTAATACAAACCGTTAGAAGTTGCTTAGAGATCTCACCATACGAGTGTTTTTTCATATAAACAATCCTACTAGGAATTTAAGAGTTGACAAGTTTTTAATTATTTATTATAATAGGCGAGTGGCCAACAAACAACAGATGCATAAAAAAAACAACATAACTGACCAAAACAGGGCGCTGGGATGAAACATTTTGTAATCGATTCATTTCATCATTGTCAAACAAAAAACCTAAATAATATTTTTCTATCCGAATGGTTCTTAATTTGTTCCTTCCTTCCTTCCTTCTCAGCCCATTGGCGCCCACTCCTGGACATAAGCCTCTCCGATGTTCCTCCACTGGGATCTGTCTCTCGCCTTCTGGAGCCAGTCTTTTCCAGCAAACTGTCTTATATCATCTACCCATCTGCGTTGTGGCCTGCCACGATTTCGGTTCGTTTCTCGCGGTCGCCATTGCAGTAATTTACTCGTCCACCTATCGGGTTGTTGTCTAGCTATATGCCCTGCCCATTTCAACTTTAGTCCTGATATGCGTTCAATGACATCAACTACTTTAGTTCTTGATATTATTACTTGATTTCGTATTTTATCCCGTAACGAGATTCCTAACATTTGTCTCTCCATGGAGCGTTGAGTGACTAGGAACCTATTTGCGTTTTGTTTGGTTAGTGTTATCGTTTCCATGCCGTAAGTAGCAATAGACAAGACACGCGTATTATACACTTTCCGTTTAAGGTTGATTGATGTGTTTCTATCTCTTAATACGTACTGCAACTTTTCAAAGGCAACCCATGCCAGCGCTATTCTCCTTGTTATTTCCGCGGTTTGATTTTCTTTGCCCAGTTTCATGACGTGGCCTAAATAGATGTACTCTTGGACATTCTCTATGATTTCATTTTGAATCTCTATTTGTACATTTGCGTCAGGGCTCATTAACTTAGTTTTCGCCAAGTTCATCTTAAGTCCCACTTTTCTCGCCTCTTCATTGAAATCTTGAAGCATTTGTTTTAGCTCTTCTGGGTTACTAGACATGACAACAACATCGTCGGCGAAACGAAGATGACTAAGATAAGAACCGTCGACTCTCAAACCTTTTTCATCCCAATTTAGTTTTTTAAAGACATCTTCCAAAGCTAGCGTAAATAGTTTCGGAGAGATGACGTTTCCCTGACGCATACCTCTCATAACGTTTATTTTTTTGGTTTTTGTGTCTTCGTCGATTTTAACCTGTATAATTGCGTTTTTATATATATTCTGTATGATAGTGGTATACCTGGAGTCAATTCTAGCATTATTAAGTGATTTCAAGATCGCCCATGTTTCTATAGAGTCAAAGGCCTTGTAAAAATCTAAAAATGCCAGGTGTATAGGAATGTTATATTCCTCGGTTTTTTCTAGGACTGTGGGTAGGGCTTGAATATGATTTATCGTACTAAATCCACGTCGAAAGCGGGCTTGCTCTACAGGCTGGTAATAGTCAAGCTTTTCAGTCAGGCGATTTGTCAATATGCGGGTGAATTGTTTATATAAGTGGTTTAATAAACTGACGGTAGTTTTCTATATTTGTTGTGTCCCCTTTTTTGAAGAGGAGTACGACTTGTGCGTTATACCATTGTTCTGGTACTCTACCTTCGTATAAGTATTTATTCATCGGTGTTTGTATCGCTTTTTCAAGACTGTCTCCACCCATCTTTAACATCTCAGTTGTAATTTGATACTCGTCCGGGCATTTTCCATCCTTCATCTGTTTTAGTGCTCTTTTTATTTCATCTAACGATATCTCCGGCAAATCTTGTGATCCTACATTTTTTATTTATTTTACTGTTTTTGTTGGATCTGCGTAGAATGCTTCCACAGCTTTTATGATATCATCTACATGTGTTACTGTCACCGCTTCTCTGTTCTTTTGGTTCGTTCTCTTGAGAGACCTGACCTCAAAACTTTCATATTTGCTTTTCTTTCTATTGTTTCGTGTATTAATTTTGTTTTGTACGTTCTAATGTCTTTCCTTACTTCTTTTTTGATATTTGTTATTAACAAAACATTGCGAAATTATGAAAAAATTAAAAAAAAACTACGGTTAATTGGGCAAAAATAAACAGTTTTTATTCTTTACCATTTCTTCGAAAAATACATCTCTTTGCTGCTTTCGAGTTATCAGCTATTAAATGCCGAAAAATGACCAAAAACGGCCACTTTCAAAAATTCATATCTCCGGTTCTACCAAGTCTTTTCGACCACTCTTAAATACAAAATAATCGTTGAGAGTTGTGAATTCTGAAACCGAATTTTCATAAAATATTGCAATTTTTTATAATGACTTTATAATTCAGTAAACATTAAGTTAGCATTACATGTAGTATTGTATATAGTATTTTGTCTCATGCACATTATTCAATTTTAACTAAATTTAAATTGACGCTCTTTTTATAGTTTTATCGTTCAATTGTTTTATCTTGTTAAAACAAGTAAAATAATATTATAGATCAAGCTTTGAATGCCAGCATTGAGCATAAATTAATTAACTTGCATTAAGTTGTAATCGTTTTGCGTTTATTAACACCGTATGAAAAATCGTTTACTTATAATTTTGACTTAATTAAAGAATATTCAATATACTTAATGATTTTTTCTTTGCCTTTTATGCTGTGATAAATCTTCTTTTATAAGAATCCGCAAAAAGCGTCCATCATAGTTAGATCCTATTGTCTCTGGTACTTGATTTCTAGTATTTTAAAATCTGAATGAAACTTCGCTTTTTATTCTTCGCTTGCTGAATCAAGATTAGTAAAAAATAAGTCTAGATGAGAATGTAGAAAATAATTTTTATGTGATATTCAGCAACCTAAGTCTTGATAAGAGAGCAGCGTGTCCGAATCAATGCTTTATAGTTTTGTGATTTATCATCGGCTAGTTAGCTTTTGACGACTGTGAAGAAACAGATCCAAGCTTTGAAAAATAAAGATTGCTGCTTAAAAAAATCTTAAACTGGATAATTAAAATTGCAATTAATTTCGTGCCAGTGAAATCAAGAAATTTTTGCTCTCTATGAAATCTTAAAATTTTACCATGAAATATAATATATTATTACCAACTATGAACACCTTACCAAATCCTGGTAACACCCTGTAAGGTACCTCAGTTCAGACTTACCTAATGATTGTCCTAATGCTGACTGGAGTTTACCTATACGCTAGCTCATCTCAGGGTAGATTCGTTGTTTTTATATTTTTCCACTATTTTCAATATATTGCCTGTGTAAGTTTTATAAATGTCTAAATCGGGAAAAAGACGCCACCAAATTTTACTTTAGAATGAGCCCTAATGATTATACTACGAGCAATTGTAGTAAAGAAAACTTCGAAAAGAATATATATTCAATATGTCATATCCGGGTAAATAAATCGCAGAGTCTAAGTACTTAAAAGTATCCTAATTTAAAATTATAGGAAATAAAAAAAAATTAAATAGAGGCCAATACATTTATTCCTCACGGTATACCCCTTCCCATATAATAAGTACAACCCCTGGAAAAAGTTATCACCAGTGTGAATTATTGCAAGCTCCTCTAATGGGGCTATCTAATAGAAGTGCAATTACAAATGTTAAATTGAAATAGAGAAACCTTGTTGACTTAGTCGAGAGTTATTGTCTTTCTATGACGTAGCAAAATGTGAATATTAAAACAAAAGAATAGTAAATTAAACTTGACAGTGTCCTGCACAGTGAACGGCAAACCGATCCAAAAGTAAACAAATCAACTACACCTGGAAGGTTTACGTCGACATAGCCTAGTTATAGAAGAAAAGAACACACTCTATTTTAAACTAGACTATGAAGGTCCATAAGCCCAACAATGCAGGAGACTATCAACTTTGCAGCAATAAAAAAAAAATAAGCAATATCAAAAAAGTACAAAAGTATCTACAAAGAGAAAGAATTAGAAAATTGATAATGAAAGAGATAATGACAGTTAACAAAAATATAAGCAATAGAAAGTTGCACAAAAAAAAATGATAGATAATTACAAAAATTAGATCATAGAAATCAACTTATAACTGTCGCTCAAGTGGTTAATATCTTGACAAAATTCGACTGAAAAGTTTGTTACAATTTTGTACATAATAATTAGTTTCCAAAATATTCAATTGTTAGGCAGTTGAAATTTTCAATAAATGTATCATTATAATACTCATTATTTTAAACAATAATTAAATGGGTACTTGGCCAGTCTGGGACTCTAAAACAGAACCATAAAAAAAAACTTCAATTACAGTAAAGTATCGCAAAAATAACACATTTAAATTTGAGGTTGTAGCGCAACGAAGTCGACTGCGTTTCACCTTACATAGTTTACTGGTTCGCCGCAAATATTATAGGATATGGTAAATTACCAAAAGATAAATATCATTAGAAAAAAATATTAAAGTCCAAATATTTAAAATCTATTAATTAGAAAGGTTCAAAATCAAATACACAAGAATCCCCTACCTGTTAGCCCTCTAGGTAATCGAACAGAAAACTGTGTTTAGATAACTAAACGATTCAAAAAAACAGGTTTAATACCCATTAGGCTTCACAATCAGAAACTCTTGTGCACTTACTTTGGCTAAAATTAGGCACTTAGCTGAATCACTTTCTAACAGGTGGTTAAACAAGGCCTGTGACATAGACGGCTTCTCCAGAAAGGACGTTCACCTGGCTCAATATGGAGATTGTTCCCTTCAAAGGCTCACAATCCCAGAAGTGCAGCACGAAAACCCAGACTGTACATTTTACAATTCCATCCAAAAAAAGAAAGACTGAAGAAATCCAGAGACACTGTACATTGTAACTATTCCAAAAACATACTATAGTTTTCCCAAAGACGTAATTATTCCAAATACATAATTATTCCAAAGACATAATTATTCCAAAGACATAATTATTCCAAAGACATAATTCTTCCAAAGACCCTAAAATAAATAAATAAAAATTCCTACTCAATCAGTTGTACAAAAGGCCTACGCAAAGCCTAGCTAAATTTTGCTTAAACACAAAAACTGATTTGTTTCAAAAGAAATATGTACATACCTCGAACTCAAGAAAATGGTGGCATCTGCTAACTGATAAGCCGTTGTTTCTGGCTGGCTGAAGAAAAATAATCGCCAAACTGGCTGTAGAGTGAAACGACCAAAATCACCAAAAATTGTTTGCACCCCGACTTGGTTTTGTTATTTTAATCGGCCATTTATGACCAAGTCCCTTAACTTGGGAAAGTAGTCAAACTAAAACCACTTCTTCACGCTCTTGCGTCAGATAGCCAAAAGAGAACGATTTCTCTCAAATCACTAGCACATTTCTTCCAACGGAAGTTACCAAAAAAACTTTATAAAAACGTCCATCAAAAATCTATCCAAAAAAAATAACCTTAATCTCGTAGCCATAATCTCGAACCCTTGAAATTTATCATACAATTTGAACTACTTTCGGAAAATATATACAAAAATTCTTCTATTTCAATTTTAAACCGGCTAGTACTGAAATCAGACAGAGACAACCAATATCTTAATAAACTAAACTGCCTCGTCCTACAAAACGACTACCCAATAACAAACTACTTAATGGGTTCGAAATATTTAAAAATGAAATCCAATTAGTTCAAATTAGTTCGAGATAGTTCGAGGGTCTAATTTACAATATTATAATTACCAAAAATTCTAACTAGTAAAGTAAAAAGAAATATTCAACTAATAAACTAAAAACAACATAATGAAAAAAATCGATACTATTTTATTTCGAATTTAGCATTTCGATAATATTCAACCGATGTGCCATCTTATAGGCAACCCTAAAAACTTTTCAAGAAATTGAGTGGACCTGACTATTTAACAGCTGATATGTGACAATAAATAAATATTTCCTAAAGATGGAAAATCAGCAAGAAAACAAAAAACACTGGTTATATTTATCCAATCATTAAAAAAACGCTTTTCCCAATCTGTGATACATTGTCTCGAGGTACCTAACGAAATTTACAAATTACAGAAATATGTTAAGTTTCGATGTCAATCAAAATTTCAAAATGTAAACAAAAGGAATGATCTGAATATAGTTAAAACCAATATTAATGAATGAAAAACCCAATCTGTGATACATTGTCTCGAGGTACCTAACGAAATTTACAAATTACAGAAATATGTTAAATTTCGATGTCAATCAAAATTTCAAAATGTAAACAAAAGGAATGATCTGAATATAGTTAAAACCAATATTAATGAATGAAAAACAAAAGGTAATCATTAGTTTTATAGTAGAAAACATCGTTTACTGTAAATTTACGTACGAAACAAAAATCTATTTATTACTTTATTAATCTGAACCTGTAATTTAATGTAGAAAAATGTAAACGAAAATATTTATTATTTAAACCCAATTTCTAACCGTAACAGCTTTTAGTTTCTTTTCTTTGATTTTTTACCAAAAATACTGTCTATAATCATCTTTCTGATCTGAGGACCTATAAAAATCCCTTCTCTCAGCTTAGCATCGCAAAGTCGAATGAAAATGTTTTTTAGATAATTGAAACCTTTGCCATTTTGAATCACGCCTTTGACTAAATTTGTTATTAGTCCCAACCTAATATGCAAAGAAGGTAACATAACATTTTCGGGATAAACAAAAGGCGTGTACCATTTCGTTGTTCGACTGTCCCATAAGCATAAAAACGATAACTCTACGTGAATCCACTACAATTTCACGAAGATTGCAGTTATTCTGAGGCCTCCACAAAATGCCCAGTTGAATTTTTTGTAATTAATTGACTTTAAAATTAGGTCCATACTATTGTAAATTTTTTTCATAACCATGGAAAAGTAAATGATGATAAGCGATGGTATTTTGTTACCATTGTGCAAAGGGCCTTTAAACAGTATTTTGATGAATCGATAAAAAACCAAAGCTCGCTAAGCTAACTATGTGAATAACGAAATATTTACTTTCAAATTATATCAGAATTTAAACCAGTCCCAAAAATTTAATGCCTGAATTTGTGAAAAATGAGGGTAATACAGAAAATGTGATCATTTTTGTTTTTGCCTGGTCTGTGTTCCCTTGTGCTTCAAAAATTAATTGTTACCCGTGTATTAATAAGTTAATTTTGACCCCAATTTTTTCCATTGAAAATGTAAACTGATGGATTTGAACGTTTGCATTTTACTCCACATTAAAAATTAAAGTTACAATCCAACCAAATGAGACTAGAATTTTTTTTGTCAAGTTCGCATTTTTTTTTGGGAAATAATCAACATTTTTAATAAATTTTACGAAACAAAGTTTACCAACTTTTATTGGAATTTCTTGTCTAAAGTTGTCATGATAACTCTAATCGAAATTAGGTCTCGTATTGATAAAATAAACTAGATGTTACGCATAATACCGACCAAAAGTGGAATTGCCTGTTCAGGCTCTAAAAATTATAATAAATCCTCAAGTGGGCACGTTAAAGTTGAGAGCTAAATGATGAATTAGAATATCTTCATTTTGTAGACTGTCTTGTAGATCTGAATATGAAGCTTGAGCAATTGAATCATAGCACCAACAAAACACGGCTAAAGGTAAACTTATCCTAAACAAAAACACCAACGGGGTTATAGAAAGGGTAAATCAATTCACTTCGTTGATCTACAAGGATGTCCAAGCCAGAAAATGGAAAGCTAGTTCTAATATAACAAAACTCATTTGCTGAAGTGGGAATTGAACTTAACAATATATTGTCGGATATGATAAATTTTAGTGGCGACAGTAACTTAATAAACAAAATATAGAACAGATTCAAAGAAACTGAAACAAAATAAAAGAAATGTTAAGTCCTAAAGAGACATATAATCATAAGTTGTTTTTAAAAATGTTAATTAGTATTAGGAATATTACATATTTTCAAAGAGATAGGATATATTAACAATATTGAAAGATCCCGTATAAACTTAATTACTTAACATACTCCTGAAACAAAATAAAATTTTTTGCTGCCAGCGAATAGAGCAAGATGGAGCACTTTTGTGTATGCCCAAAATAAATGTAGAACAGCGTTCTTAAAAGATGTACAAATCGCTATATTATAATATACCGAATGCTTCATATCCTATTTAACGACATTTTGTTTGAAAATATCAGAGAAAGTTACTGTTATAGGCGACAACAACTATTTCCAATCATTAAAACCAATGAATTGATATTAACGTTAACAAATACATAATGAAATTCATTAAAAGTAAAGTCTTATGTTCATGTTTTTCTTTACAAGAAACTATTTAGTAAAAGTAAAGACTAAGATAGATTTGTGAAGTTTATTTTATGTGTAATAAACATTTCCGAGCTAAAATAATCATGACAAGAAATATTTAAATTTTTATAGCAGAGGGTATTGTAAGTATTTTAGATGGTGAAAACAAGCTACAATTTTAAGACATTTTATTTTATCCAAAACACAGCTTTTCTAAAATAAATTAATGTTATATTAAAGACGAGATATTCAGAGAATCTACTAACAACGAAAAGATCGAGAAAAGCAGGTTTAATAGAAGAATTTGTTGAAATAATCGTGGGATGTCCGCTGAAATTCCAGAAATTATGGTTAACTCACGTATAGTTCCGAAGGGTTGGTAGATTGCTGGTTAAAAAGCGATTATTTTGAGAAGGAGGACTTGCACTTGCGCGTCAATATTTATACTGGACATTAGACGAGCGAAAAAAGTTCTATTTATCGAGAAAACGCTTTACAAGATCTTTAATTCAGATGAAATAACACGTGTAAAGGGAGCACTATATATATATATATATATATATATATATATATATATATATATATATATATATATATATATATATATATATATAATAAATACATGTAAAAATTACTGAACACAACAGTTGAAGGGGGAAAACCGATGATGACCTTAAAGGGAAAGAGAGAAAATATGAAATTCTTCTATTGTTAGATAACACCTTCACATGTTTGTAGGAAGAATGCGATAGCTATTCTTTCTTGAGTCGTACAGCCTTGGTAGCAAATTCAAGTTTTTTTCAGTGACAAGATAATCCTCTATACTAATATTGTGGAATTAATAACTGAATATACTAGCTTCCTAAATCTACTGAACGGAAAAAGTAAAATTATTTTATCCAGAGATAAGTTATTTTTCCAAAAATATGGCCTATAAATATGTTACATTTATAACTATTTTGAGTGAAATGAGGACTTCTCCCACTAGAGCTTTTTAAGTCCTGGTGAATCTGCCTCATTTTCACTTATATATAGAAAACGAAGCCCTGAAGACAGTTTATCATCTCAGTTGCCTTTGGCATTTTGGAATTGGAATGGCAGCTTCTCTGGTGTGTAGGAAAGAGCGATGGAGAGGTGTCCATTACTTCCCATGAAGACAGATTACATGGCCGCTTTAAGAAGCAAACCTCTCTCTGGAGATATTTCTGCCAAGTAGAGGGATTGTGAGAGAGCAAAATCTTCCGAGAAATGGATGCTGGTGGTATACAGATGGATCTCGACAAGATGAAAGAGCTGAAAACGGAGTGTTCGACAGGAGTACAGAAGTCAGGGAGTATTAATTATCCTATCGGATAACGTGCGACGATCTTCAGAGTAGAAATTTATGTTATTCTGCAATATGCTCATCTCTGCGAGAGTGATATAAACAGGAAGAGGGTAATAAATATATGCTCAGACAGTAAGGCTGCGATAATTGCACTGAAGGCCAGTGTCGTAATTTTGCGACTGTTGTCTGAGTGTAAAGACGGACTGAATAATATGGTAAGGAACGGTTGTACAATCAGACTCGTGTGGGTCCCAGACCACTCGGGCATACGCAGGAATAAAGAAGCAGACCGTCTAGCAAAGTTAGGTTCCTCAACTGAACCGTATGGACCTCAACCAATTCTACCTGTCACAATTATCGGTCGCAAAAGGAAATTAAAATCGTTGCTGAAAAGCCAATTTATTGAATCATGGAGGGGGGTTCCTGAAATGAGGTGTGCTAACATATAATTGGACCTAGTGCACGGCGTGCTAAGGAGCTTTCCTCCTTAGGAAGGAAAGTGCTGCGAATTGTAGTTGGATTGTTGACAGGACATTGTCACCTAAGGGGCCATCTTCATAAGATCAGTGTCGAAGACTACCCGACGTACAGATGTTGTTTGGAGGAGGAAGAAACTGTTGATCGTGTTCTCAGAGACTGCTCAGCACTCAACGGACTGAGACAGAGATATTTCGAAGATACAATTTTGTTACCGGAAGCAGTTAGGTAAGTTCAATTAACAAGGCTGCTTGAATTCGCAAAGGCGATCGGCCTTGAATGGCCTGCCGCTAATGTAAAAGGCCCAATAGAGACCTAGACATCGATTTAGTGTCACCTCCTTTTGTTTCATTCATTCATTCATTTACAACTATTTTGATATAAAATATTTAGCTTTCTTCATTGGCGGCGTCTGAAATTGGTCATTTAGTTCTAAAAAATTAATGTCGAATGACCCCTTCCAATCCAACTAAACCTGTCTAAATATTTTTTTTTTGTTTCCATTTAGTTTATGAGAAAATCGACGGAGCAAGTTAAAATAAAACGCTGTTTTAAAAATGGTAGATAAGAGAACACATATAATGACAAGTGCATCAAGAGACGCATTCCTTTCTCTTAAACTCATTAATAAAGAAATATGTTTAAGAAAGGGCTAAAATGTAAAATTCTATAGTGTTATTAAGCGAGAAAATCATTTATTCCTAAAATACTTTTTATAATTACGAAAAATGAACTCTGTTGACTTGCACCATCTAACTAAAATTGACTATTTTTTAAGTTTCTTTAATATTCTGTAAATTAGTTTAAAATGAAGCAAAAATAATTAAATTGAAGCCCTTTTCTAATATTTCGCATGGAATGCTTGGCATGTTGTTTTAATAAGCGATACTAAATATTTCAGTAATTTTGTAATTTTATTGAAGTTAGTAGTAAATCCAGTTTAATATCTTACATAAATTAATAATGCTTAAATTAGGTTTAGAGTGGATTTTACGAAGCTTTTATATTAAAATTTTTAATTCATTTTTAAATTGGTTTTCCTGATAATAATTAGAAATGGGTCTTGTACTTTCCACTCGATTTCATAATTAATTTAAAAAAATAATTAAATATGAAATTTAAAAATTCTCTTTCGCCGGCAACTTTTATAATTAAGGCTGGTATTTCCTTAAATATTTTATTTTGCTAGATATTCGTATTAGGAAAATTATGTTTATTGAATAATTAGCTGACCACCCATTAATCTTAATAATTTATAAAATTTATGTTCGCTGCATAATTAGTTCTTGTTTTAATTTGTTTTTTAAACAATTTGTTTGGACACTTAATGAAATAAACCTAGAATATAATTTTCTACACAATTCGAAGAAATTTGTCAGAGGTAAAGCTATTTGATGTTAATGCTTGTGCATTTGCGTAGCTGAGAAGTTTTCCTAAAGGGGGGGGTAGTCGATCAGCTGAAGTTTCACTCCCACAGAACAGAAAAACTGACTCACCTGCTTGCTGCATTAGGAATGTAAATGTCGCTGACCCCCCCCTCCCCCGTCGCCAAATCGCTTTAGCTTATCATACTGTACTGTCTGTAAAATTGGGTAGAGCTTTTCTTTGCCCTTATGATAGTGTCACCCTCCCCAAAAAGAGATAACTTTTTAGTAGTATTGAAAACTTTTGAAAGTAACGAAGCAATTTATTGATATATATATATATGTTTATGCGGCTTTCACGGATTCCCCCGTGTGAGATGCAATAGCAGTGGATATATCCACATTATGCCGTTGTAGTGCTGAAATCACATTCAGCAAACGTACAACTGTATGCAGCTCCGTGTAGGAATGAAGTAAAATGCGAACAGTAAATGCAAACCTCGTTCCAACCATATCCTTTCCGTGTTAGAGGTTGCACAGTTTGAATAAATTGCTAAGGAACACAATTCATCCTATTCCACCACCATCGAGATGATGGCCTACCTATACCACCATACCGAGAAAGCAAGTCAAAACTTACCCTCCCCGCCACAGTGATACGGCAGAGGTACATGTTTCGTCTCTACTAGACTCATCAGGGTACCGACATGCACCTGACTGTGCAAAGGACAGATCGGAAGGAAAGCATGCAAATAGTGAACGCGGCTTCGCCGACCTCCCGCCGGATGGCGTAAATATGTTTATGCGGCTTTCACGGGTTCCCCCGTGTGAGATGCAATAGCAGTGGATATATCCACATTATGCCGTTGTAGTGCTGAAATCACATTCAGCAAACGTACAACTGTATGCAGCTCCGTGTAGGAATGAAGTAAAATGCGAACAGTAAATGCAAACCTCGTTCCAACCATATGCTTTCCATGTTAGAGGTTGCATAGTTTGAATAAATTGCTAAGGAACACAATTCATCCTATTCCACCACCATCGAGATGATGGCCTACCTGGCATCTCACACGGGGGAATCCGTGAAAGCCGCATAAACATATTTACGCCATCCGGCGGGAAGTCGGCGAAGCCGCGTTCACTATTTGCATGCTTTCCTTCCGATCTGTCCTTTGCACAGTCAGGTGCATGTCGGTACCCTGATGAGTCTAGTAGAGACGAAACATGTACCTCTGCCGTATCACTGTGGCGGGGAGGGTAAGTTTTGACTTGCTTTCTCGGTATGGTGGTATAGGTAGGCCATCAGCTCGATGGTGGTGGAATAGGATGAATTGTGTTCCTTAGCAATTTATTCAAACTGTGCAACCTCTAACACGGAAAGGATATGGTTGGAACGAGGTTTGCATTTACTGTTCGCATTTTACTTCATATATGTATATATATATATATATATATATATATATATATATATATATATATATATATATATATAACTGATGTCTTGAAATAATGGTGTTCATTGAGTATCCTCATTCAAAATGGCACCTTCCTCAACTCTGCAATAAAGCTGAAAGTCTGTCGATGTAGCTAAATTTGAAATAAAAAGTGACCGTTGCCTATAGAATAGTTAATATTTAAAAGATAAATAAAGAAGCCATCAAAATTTATTATTATATATATTTATTACACAGATTAATATGATAAAATAAATGTGGCGCCCACCCTTGCTACCTCCTAACTACGCCCATGTGCCTGTGTACAAGATTTTCAGTGAAAATATACTGCATTAGCTCTGGTTTTTACCGAATATTTACATAAAATTGATTGATTTATATGTTAAACAATTTTAAGAAGTACCTAAAGCGCAATTTTCGATTTGAGAATATTAAGTGATCGACTTAATGCCCAAAATTATACAGTTAGTCCAGCAGAGCATATCCATGCGCCAACAATAATATTCATTCGAACTAAATCTAGTCAATAAAAGGTTTATATCCATAAAAATGTACCTATTGCACCGACAATCGGAACTAGATAATGTACTGTATAAAATTCATTTATATTTTTGGATTCGCTATCAGGAATAAGAAAAAATTGCCAAATCAGTTTAAGTTAGTGAAAATATCAGTGAAATAATAATATAACAAACTGATTTATTGAAAAATTAAGGAATTATGACAAAGCGCAAAGAGGAGGAATTAGAACTCTTCACTTAACCGAAAAGAACGTTAAATATAACACAATAGGTTTGACCTAAAAACTTAAGATAAGTATTGTTTTTTCAATGGTCCAATCTATAAAAAGTTATTTATAATTTTTCCTATAGCTCTTTTGAACGCAATATTTTAAAAAATATATTTTAAGGTCAAAAAACAACAGCAATAAATAATCATATAAAATTTTTAAAAAGTGCAAATAATTTAATAATAAAAAATTACGAAATTCAAAAGAACATCGAATTATAATATGTAGTAAAAATTTTAAAACCTTAAACTTATCAAGCCTTCAGAAAGCCTCAGAAATAAGATATTAACATATCAGACCAAGAGTAAAGAATTTTTCACATATTTTCGAAGAAAACGAACTCTTGCGTAAGCAACGCATGTTCTTTCAAGCTTTTTAGAGTGACATGCTTTTCTAAAAATAAACAAGGTTGGCTTGTTTTATAACAGAAATTATACTCCTATTTTCTTAGTACATATTGTACAGTGTATTTCTCACTTCCATTCTGGTTCTTTCGGAAGGACGTGCGGTTTTTTCTTTTCGACGAGGTCTATTTTTTCCAGGAGAGGAAATAATTGGTTTTCTTTTTCTCATGATATTTTAAGAGCAGTATTTACTCTCTAAATAATGACACCCAATTAAAACTGTTTATTTCCAAAAATAATTTTTTTTACCTCTTGGAGAGATGAAACAGATTCCTTAGGACTACCGTTTCTCTTCTCTAACTCGAAACATTTGTAAAAGCATAAGCTATTATCTTTACCTTTTAAAAGTTTCACCAAACATTATCTAAAAGGACAAATCGAATCTCATTGAATTTTTATTAACTGATTATTACAATCGATTAAAATATTACCAAAACATTTTAAAATTACGTTCGACACCGGCGACGATCTAAAAGTTAGAAATATTTACTCGCCTAGGCATAGATTTTCAATATAATTTAATGATAATGAATAATACATACTTACCAGTAAAAAATTATAAAACAATAATTAACTGCCTTTATATGAAACAATCTTGTTTTAAATTCACTTCAATGATAAAAATTATATATATATATATATATATATATATATATATATATATATATATATATATATATATATATAAAGCACTCTCTCTCTCTCTCTATGTATATATATATATATATATATATATATATAGATATAGATATAAAACTTTGAGAGATATTTGTCAATAAAATAATATTTTAATTGAAGTCAAAAGAAGGTTTGTATTCATACAATGAAATGAATCGTTAATCTCAGTTGTCTCTTTTAACTTTCTCTATATAAAATGTCAGATATTTTGTGACGTATAGCTCGGAATAGAAGAATTATATTTTGCTTTCTGTCCATATATATTTATATACAAATTAATAAGAATATATCTCGAAATTGTCTCTAATATGTTCGTAGATTGATGACGCATTTCTCTTACTGGACCCACTGTACATTCATTAGATCATTAGACTATGAATGAATGAATGAATGAATGAATGAATGAATGAAACAAAAGGTGATGATATTAGATCATCGCTGCCTAAGCCTTTATTGGGTCTTTTACATCGTACCATAGCTGCAGGTTATTCGAGGCCGATAGCTTTTGTAAGTTCAAGTAGGCTGCTTCCAGTAACAAAATTGTATCTCTGAAATATCTTTGTCTCAGTGCGTTGAGTGCTGGGTACGCTCTGAAAACCTGGTCAACAGTTTCATTCTCCTTCAAACACCATCTGCACGTCGGATCGTCTCCGATACCGATCTTATAAAGATGGCCTCTCAGATGCCACTTGTCCTGTCAACAATCCCACCATAACTCGCAGCTCTTTCTTTCCCGAGGAGAGGTGTTCCTTAGTACGCCATGCGCTAGGGACAGTTATATGTTCCTTAGCACACCTCATTCCAGAAGCTCCCCTCCACGATTTAATTAATTTGCTTTCCAGCTACGATTTTAATTCCCTTTTGCGGACGGTAATTGGGAAAGGTAGAATTGGTTGGGGTCAGTTACCGAACCCAACGTCTGATTGTGCAACCCTTCCTTGTCATATTATTCAGTACGTCGTTGCACTGAGATACCAGTCGCGAAGTTATGACACTGAACTTTATTGCCATTATCGCAGCCCGGTCTAAGTATATATTTATTACCCTATTCCTGTCTATATCCCGCTCACACAGATGGGCACACTGCAGAATAGCATAAATTTCCGCAATGGAGATCGTCGCACGGTGTCTCAGAGGGTAGTGCTCTCTGACTTCTGTGCTCCTGCCGAATACTCCAGTCCAGCTCTTTCCTCTTGTCGAGATCCATCAGTATACCACCAAGATCCATTTCTCGGAAGATTTTGCGCTCTCACCCAATCCTCTCTACTTGGCAGAAATATCTCCATATATGGTGTGGTTTTCAGCGATATTACCAAAATGTGGATGCTAGAAGCAATCAGTGGCCACAAAATATATGCCTCTAGGATCAAAATATCCGCAGGAAACGTTAATTTGCTGATGAAATTTTTCAAGGAATTTTCAGGATAATCGGCATAATTCGGCTCTTGTAATACAAACCAATGGTTTTACAAACATATATCTATAGGTTCAAAATGTTCCTTCACATTATTTGACCATTTGAAAGTTATCAGAATGGCGTAGATGTCAGCGAATTCGTGGAATTATCACCAAAATGCAGTTGCTAACAAAAGGTAAAGCTTTAAAATATAAGCGAAGAGGCTCAAACCGTTCGCAGGAATACTCACTTTCAAACGTTGTTTGGCCCTTAAAATTTTTGAAAATGGAACTAATTCTCAATGTGATATCATCACACTGAGAATCAAGCTCTTTGTGGAACTCGCTCTTCCCGGGGGTTTAGGAGTTTGGGTATTGAGATTACTCGCTCAAATCACCTGTCTTTTACCTTGGTTAGGTGGGACTCGTTGCCTCCCAGGATATGTGGGTTAGGAAGCTTGAGTTTGCGGCCATAGATCAACCACTGTCCCCCCTCCCTTAAAAACAAGAGAGTTTGAGTTCCGCCACGTATCTCAACTTAAAATTTTGTCTTTAATGTACTCAAAGTTGTGGATGGATAAGTCATTCACGAGATTCCATACTATGTTACTGTAATGGAACAACCACTATTTATTTTATACTGATCAACGTGAAGTATATTCTACTAAAATAAGTAATTAACTAATCATTCTGTAGAAGGATTTTAACCATGGGAACTGAGACAGTATTTATATTACAACCCAAAAAATTCTAAAAAAAAAAATAAATGAACTATCGTGCTAAACCTAAGCTCAACTCTATTACTTTTGAGTTGTTTAAATGTTTTCTTAAAAATATATAAATCCAGACGATTTATGATGACACGAACTAAAAAGATGGTACCCTCCTTTATTATTTATAAATAAATAAGGCGAAGAAATCCTATCCTGGTTATGTAATTAAAACCGAAGAAATAAGTACCGATAAAATGTATTAAACTATTAAACGATTTTCTCATTATTAGGAAATAAAAGAATAATCATATAAACTCACTATAATGTGATATATTGTTTGACAACATGTAAAAAGAATTCGTATAATTACTGTTTTTTCTATTCAGAAGAAATAACGAAGAGTGAATAGCTTTTTTTTCAACAGAAGTTATCGATTACTTTAGTTATAGCAAGATTTAGGTTAGTGTGGTTAATGTTTTTTTTTCATATAAAAAGATAAGATTAGGACGCTAAGAGGCCAATTCGGGATTTAAATAACTGACATATGGATTACTAATGCCATCTACCGACGTGGACCAAAACTTCCGGGAATAAAATTCACTCTTACAGGGTGTACGACTGTGGGAATCCGCGGGGTACTGAGGGAATGCAAGTTTGGCGTTTTAAGGAATAATAAACTTCAGTTACGTTTAAAATTCGGTAGAGTCGGTACGGGTTTAGGAACAGTGTCTTAGAAAATTACAAGACGTGTAAAATCAGAGTTAATTAAGATTTTGTTTTTTTGTTTCCATTTATTTTGGGGAAAAGTCTTGTTTTATTTTATTTGAGAAATTAGCGACTTTAATATTGTTTGTTTAAGCGATATAAATAGTTGTTTTTTCGCGTTTTTATTCTTTTTTTTTAAATATTTTAGAATGCTATTTATATGTTTTATTTTCAAAATTAGGTTCGTTACATGTGTTTTTCTTACTAGAACGGCCAACAGAAGCAATTTTTCTAGTATTTCGATATTGTTAAGTATTTATAATTGTCTCGTTGTAAATATTTTCGTTTTCTATTTATTTTTGTTAATAGATTTAGGTGATTTGAGAAACTTATTTTGTTTAATTTTATAAAACCTTCGCGCAATTAAACTCGCGGGCGCGCTGAGGACGAGCTTCAATACAAGAGGCGAGATCTGACCAGCTAGATAGTAGCCTTACCCGAGTCCAGAAGTTCTGAGTTTTGATATTGGTAAGCCCGAAATTACTTGTAGCTGTTTAAAACTAGAACTGCTAAAGACAAGAGGAACGACTAGACTTCGAGTTTACCTTTGTCATTGGGCATATTTATTTATAGGTTCTTTAGAATAGCTAATAATATGGAACAGTAGTATGATTGCAAACGGAACGACCAACGCTATCCAAAATATTCCGTTTGCAGGAGTCTACGATCAAATGTTGTCACATTACAAAAGGAGGTGAATGGGTCCAAATATACTTAATAAATATTAAGTATATATTATAAATATAATATGTCAAACACTTATTTTGGCTCTAAAATATATACTCGGCGGGGCATATCCTTTAATTCTTTTAACAGACTCATTTTGCTTATAATCCTGTGAATTCGCTTTTTTGAAAACTGTCAAAAAACCAAACAACGTTTGATATGTATCCCTGTTAGCAGTCTCATTTTGCTGATAATCCTGCAATATTGACGATTTATGAACATTTCTAAGCCTTCGAGCATATATTTCAAGGCAATTAATATAATATTTGTTAGCAGCCGTATCTTACTGATTGGCTGGAAATTGCGCCATTTAGCAACCTCCATTTTGAAAAATTTCAATGAGGTTAGAAACACTTTAAGGCTTATTACACATATTGTCAGGGCATTTATTTTTGTTAGCTTCAGTATTGGTAACAAAATATTTGTTTATTTTCGATAGGCGGTTTTATTTCTTGCGTGGGCCATTAAATTGCTGTATTTTTAGTTGGTGGTTTGTAGCCATTTTGTTTCAGGATCAATTTTATGTTAATAGTTCCTTTTTTTTTACTTGGTTGTCGGTTAGCCGAAGAGATCGTGATATTAGGGTGTTGACAACGCCATGTACTTGTGAGAAATGACGGTAAGAATCAGTATTGAGGTGTTGAGCTGTGTGATCAAGACTCTATGGACAAGGATCTATAAGCAAAATGCCCCTCTAAGACCAGTTTTGAGCGCTTACAGCTCTCCTACTCAAAAACTAGAAAAATACCTTGCTAGCTTAATGCATCTTCATTAGAATTAGATATATTTTCCAACATTGAAGAGGATGGGTCATAATGTTCTTATTACGGATAGTTTTATTACTGTAATGTTCAGAAATGTATTATATAATAAAAATTTTGAATTCCTTGACAGTAAAATGTAGTTGTAAATATACTAAGTCGAAAGCTAAAGTGATTTTGTTGGTAGGATTTTCTTTTAAGATATGTACATATTGAAGTCTCTTCCTTTACGATATTCGGGATGGTGATTACCTATAACTTGATTTTTATCACATGTATATCGTGCCACTTTACTCTTAAATATGATACGCATGATGATTTTCACCGGATTGCAGGCCCACATAGTCTCGGAGTGATATTTGAGTTTTTATGTTCGTACTTTATGTCCAACTTAATATACCTTTTACACTCAGAGTTTCCCTGGATTTGTTTGGTATTATCCTTAAATCCTATTTCAACTTTGAGTGGCATTTAAGGAAATAAAAGTTACCTTTCCGATATTTCTTTTTAACTTTTTATTTTCCCAGGCATTTAAATTTCATAATTTTTAGGATTATTTACGCTATCAAAACATTTTTCAGTAATCCTTTTCGCATTATTCTTTGAATATTTTGAAAGGTTTTCCTTTAACTCACGGGACTAACTGGGGGTATTAAGACCCTTCAATGTAACCGTCAGCCCAATAAATCGGCTTATCTGGCGCGCAAAAAAACGCAATGATTCCTAATAAACCGGCGAGTGTTTCGAAAAGTCGTTTTCCCAAGCTGCTTGTATTTTTTCAAGAAAAATCGACTTGTTGTGTTTTGCCAAATAAAATTTTAGTCTCTGGGTATTTGAACATTCCGAGAGTTTCAGATAGGAAATTTAAAAGTATTAAATTCGGAAAATAAAGTTTTTTTAGGCATTGAATTTTATTGCAAAAGTTTCCTTTATATTATATATATATATATATATATATATATATATATATATATATATATATATATATATATATATATATATATATATATATATATATATATATATCCTATTTCTTTACTTTATCTTGTCTTGGATTTAGGTTCTTTGCATAACAAAAAATTCAACAATTGATGTTTCGCCCTCTATTTAGGGCATTTTCAAATTTTTTTTTCATTTATTAAATTTTGTTATCCTTGACATTTTGTTTATTAATAATCGATCTCTCGTCGCTAAATTTTAAAATCGTATTGACAATTTTCAAGCTTTTTATCAAATCTATACTGGGTTTTGGTTCTCCCACGTGGATCACCATAAGCAGGTCACAATTTAGTCGATTAGAGAGCTTCCAGAACATGTATGATCTATATGATCTGTGGAGTTCCATATTATGTTAGAAACACTATCTTCCATAGAGACCTCAGATCAGGGGCAGATCCAGCCTCTCTTTTTTTTTTTGGGGGGGGGGGGGGCGGTGATATCACAAAAGTACAGTATGGCAAACGAAAGCAAGTTGTCACACACAAGGAGACACTAGCAACATTCTCATTTCAAGTGTAGAAGGCAGGGTCGCGTCTGTTTTTCTCTCCTCTTGGAGAGGTGGGGGGCGATCACAAGTAAAAACAAGTTGCCGAAAGGGGGGGGGGAGGATGCGAGCAGCATACACATTCCTAGTATCAGAGACAGAATAGGGTCTATTCTCCTGAACTCAGAGCTCTTGGGGGGGGGGCTATTGCAAGAAAAATAAATTGTCAACGGGGGGGGGGAGTGCCAGCAGCATACATATTCCTAATATAAAAGGCAGAATCGGTTGTATTTTCCTGTACTCAAAGCTCTTGGGAAGGGGAGGGGCGATCGCAAGCATAAACATTCCTATATTCTATTCAAGAACTAGAGAAAGTAATAAAACTGTTACCGAAACCTCCCACGTACCTGCTCCAGTGCCGCAGGTAACTGAGGACTGCCATAAATCTAATTATATTTAATAATATGTAAATATTATAAGGTTTTATAAATTTACTGCAACATTAAAATTTCTTATAGTTCAATTTGATTTCTGTCAGTGAGAAAAGTACTCCTTACAATGTGTCCTTAGTGATTTATCTTGTTTGTGCTTGTTTTTATATATTATTTGAAATTAGTGAGTTACTCAAAAGATATGGCTTCCACATCTATATTTATTCTAAAATCGTTAAACTAGGGCATTTTTTCCTTAATGAAAAACTTATTACGATGAATGTTTATGATGCCTTAAGATATCAATATCTAGATAATAATGTTAAAAGTTCTGTTGAGATGTGTTCCAACATGACATGAGTTGGAAAATCTACTATGTACCGAATACTGAAGGAGAAAAAAACGACTGGAATTGTTAGTACTCCCAAGCCACATTCGATCACAGGCAGACGAAAAACCTCGTTGGAAGACGAGATGAAAACTGCAATAAAAGGAGTTGTACATACATTTTATTATGAGAAGCAGATCCCAACCGTCGACAAAATTCTAACTAAAATCAATGAAGATAGGGATTTACCTGAAATTAGAAGAACTGAGCTCCGGAAATTGCTCAAAGAACGTAACTTTTGCTGGGAAAAACCAGACAGGAAAATCTGTTCTTATAAATCGTCCGAAAAATATTCGTTGGACAAGGAAATATCTCTCTTAAGTAAAAGGTACCGTTGCTAGAAATAACACAACTTACAAAATTAGTAATTTAACTGAACTTTTAAAGGATTTTTTTGAATAAAGTTACTGCAGAAAATTGGGGAAATCCATATAATAAAAGAAAATGTGAAAACTCGGTCTCAGGATCGGTGAGATAGAGGGACCAATTATAATTAATTTGAGCGAAGATAGCTTCATTGACTTTGATTACGAATTAGATACGTAATGTTTATCAGCGTAAACACAATTTATTATTTAAATTTTCTGTAAAAATTAATTACATTTGAAACCCTTTTTAGTGTTTAATTGTAATTCCGCAAATGGTTTAAGAAATAAATAAAACGTCAAATATCCTAAAAATGTTTTTAACTAATAATAAAATAACCGATAGCCCCAAAAAAAAATTAATATTATATGGACGAATTTATTTTTTTCTACATGTCTAACTTCTTGCATTTTTGATAATGGGTAGTTTGTAAGTATTTCAATTTTAACTTAGAATTCTTTGAGAGAATAAGGCTACGTTTTAGTTTGAATGTGCCTAAAACGGTTCAAATGCCGAAATAAAAAATAATAATAAAACAGTTGTGATTTGTGTTAAATATGTCAAAATTATCTATATTTTCTAATGTATGTAAATTATTAAGAAATCATAAGAAATAAAATAATATTATAAAAACTTTTTTTTATTACCGAAATTATTCTATGCCATAAATACTTAGTGATAATAAGAGCAACACTTTCGACTAACGATCAATCATCACGCAATTTGACAGTCATACCGGTTTGTCAGAAACTCGCTATTTGACCACTTTTTTTTTCAAATTACTGGCTTAAAGCCGAATTATAACGTCATTCGCAGAGCCTTAATTAGATTGCCAAACTGGATAAGAATCTATGTACTGGAGTCCGACTAAAAATCTCAAAGATGATTCTATATCTTTGGCCCCAAAGATAGAAATCTAAAGTAGTTAGTTCGAGTAATCCAGGAGGCCATTCAATGGGCCCTCTTCTATCTGTCCATCCTAGAAATTTCTATAATAATTCCTTAAAACACATCAGCTTTTAAATATTCATCTGATATCCAATTTATTTACTACAAAGACTTATGTCTTAAGTGTATAGAATCGTGGTCAGTTTGGCTGGGTTGGGTTGCAAGGAAATAATGAAGATTTTTATGTCTGGATTGTGATAATCTCATATCGACACATGGCTTTGCCAGACTAGCATGAGCTTTTTATTATTTCTAATTTTATTGTCTTACTTGTAAGATTAATATTGTGCCACCAGGTATTAATTTTATTACTTTAAAACAATGTCCCGTTTAATAAAACTTAAAAACAAAGTTAACCTCTCACTGAATCTCTTCAATATAAAAGACTTAAACTTCTTCGATTATATTCAATAAACCTTAGATTCAAATTCTACTTTTCTCCACATAATAAATATTTCAGTTCGAAAACCCCCCTTGCTCAACATAAAAACTTTTAGCATACCCTACTTTTCTATATATTTCTTACAAGAGCACAACCTCATATTTTCATCCATAGAACAACCTTTCTGTCGCCCATTTCTGACCTGGACAAAATCTATAAAAATCAACTTTGACATGATTAAATACAAAAAATACTTCACCTCTCCTGAAATTCTATATATCAAAAATTGTAATAAAAAAATAATCGTGGAAGAAGAGGTGTCGAATTTGTAATATGCAAAAAAAAATAGCGTCGCGCTAAATTGTTATATGAAAAGCCGAATTGTTATTAACTGAATTTACCTAAATTTTAAAAGAAGAAAGATAGATGTTTATCTACACTTATCAGTTGGCTCTTGAGTAGTCTCTACTTTTTAGGGCTCGTCCGACTAACTCCAAAAGGACGGAGAGTGGTCGAGGTAAAATGCGCCACCTGTTTTGGTGCCCTAAAGGTTAAGTCAGAGACCGATCTAAAAACAAAACAGGAAATCTAATTCAACTCCAAGAAAACACCCAAAAAATTTAAAAACAAATCTCTATATATTACGTGTTACGGTGTAAATGTAACCGCCGAGGGTGGCTCAGCGCTTCTCTGTTCGAAGGAATAAACCTGGGACAGTCAGCTGGTTTTTGACGATTCAAAACTAAATAATTAATCTAACGAAACGAATAATTTTAGTTTAATCAGTGTGTTTTGGCTATTGTACTAAATATACAACAGCGATTTAATATAAATGACAACTATATATATATAAAATGATAGTATTAAGTGCACTCTACACTGATTATTTAATAATTATATATACAAAAGAAAATAAAACGCTATGATGTCTTTAAATTTATAGGTTTTACCGAAAGCAAAATTTATGCAGGTTAATGCTCTATAATTCCCTGAAACGACACAGACACATAAAACCTGATTAACGGCGTCTTCTTGATGTTCTGATGTTGAGGCTCTGGATCATTCGGTGTGGTGGTATGTGCAGCATGCAAGGCAGGTGCCGTAAAGATATCTGCAAGAAGGCCCGAGTGGTCTGGTATGTACAGTTGCCAAGACAGGTGCCGTAGAGAAGTCAGCAAGAGGGCAACGAAAGGAAAAGAGAAAGGAAAAAGAAAACGGAAAAAAAGACCTAAAACAACAAATGGACTTAGAAAGAACTCAACCTTTTAGGTTACGAGTGAGGTAGACTACGTCCAATCTTATTCCTTTTTTTTACATACCCACAATTATTAGTACTTAATAATTAAAACAAAGACTTACCAGTGATGTTAGGTGGCCATTTTGTGGTGGAAAAGAAAAAATAGAAAAATTTGACATCGGGTTTGTGTCCCGAACTGACCAAACCAAATCAGCACACAGCTTTTAAAGTACACAAAGTAACCTTTAACTATAAATTTGATCAAGGACCCGAATTTTTTACATTAAAATCTAGCAAAATTGCTAAGTGACCTTTCCAGGTGCAACTCTGCAAGGAAAGTGTTCTTATCAATCTATGATTTTTTTTCTTTTCTCCAGAAAAACGTCCAAGGCGTAAAAAGATACAGGAATCTGTATATCGACGTTAATGACAACTGACAAGCCCTCAAAACAATGAAAAATAAAAATACGAAATTTTAAAATTATTACAAAAAATTTTATTAGCAATTAAGTAAGAAAATTGTGGTATGCTCAAAAATTTATACCAATAAAAAATGGGCTTTGTTGAAGTAAAACTGTCTCGCAAGAAAAGTCGAGTAGATTCTAACCTTAAAGTTTATTTTTATTTGACACTAAGGTAGTTTTTCCGTTTTTAGCTTAATACAATTTCTCATAGTCGCACGATAACTGACACAATGGGAAGATTAAACTGCCTAGAAGACATAGAAGATCCAACAGGATCCAGAGAGCTTCCACTCAGAAATCTGTCGATCCTGCAGCCAAATGATTATCTGCTCACTCTCGATGTAACAATAACCGCAAAATACAATTTAAATTAAGAATTTCTAACTAGATATTCCATACCGAGCCACTCTGTATAAGACTAATACCTTTCTATGTTTTAAGTACAAAGGAGAGAAGCCTTACGAGCTAAACATAAGAACAAGGATTATCAAACAGTTACTATTGATTATAATACCATAATTGTGAATCCAATTCTAAAAAAATAAGATATACTGCCAACGTTTTCTTTCATTTGTAAATATGTTCCCAAAACAAAAAAACCATAACACATGAAGGAGCTAAGCGTAAAAATTATTATATTTATCCGGATTTTAAATAGGGAAAAAAATAAAAACGTAACAAAATCCAACAACATACTAGCTCAGTTCTTTACTGCTTTGTACGCATCGTACAATCTAAACCCTTTCAGTAATAGCACATGAGTACATCCCCAAGCTACCTTCAAACAAATGGCTAATTGTCACTGATTCAATAAGCTCTCTTCTATCCATATCCTCATTTCAATTCAAATACCCCTTTGTCATACGTTGTAATATAAAGGATATACGTCTCTTTCAAAAGGATACCTAGGCACTTAGGAATATACGGAATGCATGAATCACTTGCCAAATCACCAAAAACTAACTACGACAAACTCAAATTGCATTCGCATACTACTTCCCATAATAAAGAATACGTTGAAAAAACTGTCACAAATAGAGCGAGACCAATCAATGTTCCAGAATATGATACATCTTGAGCAATCAATGGCAGGCCATCTCATGATTAGCCACATTAGAATGACACATTCATACCTAATAAAAAATTAAAGACTTCCAAAATGTCAAAGATGTGACAATACACTCACGGTAAAACACCTATTAATAAAATGTAGAGGACTTTATGCTAATCGACTAAGACTTAACACTAATTTGAAACTACGCGATAAATCCCTATTCATTCATTTACCACATTAACATCATCGAATAACTCTAATATTAACACACAGAGGGCGCTAAATGTTTCTAGATACCTACGCGTCCAGTAATAAAATTCTCTCTCTCTCTCTCTCTGTCTTTTATTCGGGGAAGGGATCCGAATATTGGATAGTTACCTAATTTCAAATATATGAGTATCTCCAAAATAACGTCATCTATCTAGCAGCCTGGTTACTATGAATACGCAATTAGATGGAAGCACGGCAGCGTTCATCGATCTCTCTATCAAACTGGCTACAAAATTGCTACGCGTTTGATTTTTAACTAGAAAAAATGATAAATAGTGGTTTTTAAAAACAATATTTTAAAAAAATAAGTGCTAAATATATATCTTCCTTGTCACTTATTAATTGCTAAATTACTTATTTAAAAAGGTAAGTTTTGTAGAACAACTAAGACAAAACTTTTAGATAATCTTATTTATTTACATGTCTGAATTCTCAATATTAGATATATGGTGTTACTCCATATCAGATATTCGATTTTCGGGGTTATGCTTTTTAAGGTAGATTGCGGAGCGTGGATTCAGTCATGGCAAGCGAAAGCGAGTTGATGACGGGGGGGGGGGGGGGAGGGAGCGAACAGGTGCCAGCTACATTCACGTTCCCAATACAGTAGTAAGGGGCGAGCATATTTTTCTGAATTCGAAGCTCTTAGAGGGGGGGAGCGATCACACAGTATGGTAAGGAGGCGATCGCCCCCCCCCCCCCTTGAATTTGCGACTAAGATTGCTTCAAACTAATATATTCTAATTTGTTTCAGTTTAAGCAAATAATTTCCAATAAGGAAAACGGGATGTCCAGATGCCATAGTGAAGGCTTATTTCGCTATGAAAAATAAGGAGATGGAATATTTTAAAGCATCAAAAAATTTGGTTTTCTAAAAAGTACTTTGGAAGATCACAACAAAAGAAAAACAAGTATAGATAAGCTGTTGCGAGATAAACTCGGTCGAGAATCTACATTCCCTCAAGAAATTAAAGATGAGTTAGTAAAATACGGTATAGACATGATCAACAGGTATTATGATTTATGCGCGTCAGATATTAGAGCAATAGCATTTCAGTTAGCAAAAAGGAACAACATTCCTCATCACGAGCTGATAAAAAGTGGTTGTCAGCTTTTTTAAAAAGATATCCACAGTTTTCATTCCGCACACCCGAAGCTACCATAACCCTTAGTGTCCAAGGATTTACTATAGAAAATGTGTTATATTTTTTAATATATCTCAACCAGAATTGGCAAAGGTAAAAACCCCACCCGAATTTTTAACGTTGATGAAATTGGAGTGACTCTGGTTCAATCCAGAATGATAGACAGACAGATGTTCTATGTATGAATAACTTCGGCAGAAAGGTTCAGTCTCGTGACGTTAGTATTTTGCACTAATGCGGATGGGCTGTATCCGCCACAGCTCTGTGTATTTCCACGAGTAAATATGATCAAGGAACTGGAAGACGGAGCACTATCAGGTTCTATATTCGCAGTTTAAATCGGGCTGGATTCAGTTGGATTTAATTACTAAATGGTTCTAACCCTTTGTCAATTATGTTAAGCCAAATAAGGAAAAACCTGTTTTGTTACTATTAGGTGGTCACTTTTAACATACGAAAAATTAAGAGTTAATTGAAATAGTAAGAGAGAATGGTGTTATTCTCATTTTTATACCCCCGCATAAGCTGCAACCGCTGGATGTGGAATTTATGGTACCTTTCAAAATAGATTATGCACGAGAGATAGTGACATGGGCTTCGATCTCACTCAGGCAGAGTAATAACGGCATATAAGATACCTGATTTAGTAAGTAAAGCCTGTTTACGAATTGCCAGTACAGAGATTGCTGTAAAGCATTCAATAAATATGAAATTTTTCCCTGTAATGAAAATGTGTTTAGGGACTGACTTTTCAGTAGATAGTCGGGAACTCAATAATGACATGGAGTAGAAAACAAATAACGAAATATATGTATTGTTGTATCAAATTCTAATCATCCCTCAACTATGAACAGACCTTTAACCGATTTGCCATCATTATCTTGGAAGAAGTGCCCTATATAACAGCTTCTTGAACTCCAAAAAGTAATGATTTCACACTTACTGATAGAGACTATTCTATTCATTGACAAAAAGTCAGGCAAAGAAAAGACAAAGTAGACAAACAAAACCTATGGTTTTTTCAACATCTCCATAAAAAAAATGAGCTTGAACATGCAGTTGAAAAGAGAAAGAGAAGTGGGTGAAAAAAACTAAATCAAATGAACGTAAAACTACTGAATCTGAAACATATAAATTTGATATTGAAATAAATTTAGAGGGTGATGAAGGTAGTGGGAATATTAAAGATGATGAATGTTTCTATTGTAATGGATCCTACTCCAATTATACACTTGTTACCAGTTGTGTCACGAGCTCCGTACGGCATCAAGAATATTACAATAATCGATTTTATTGGTGATTTCTGCATACAAGGATAAAACTAATTAAACGTTGAAGACTAAGTGAAGACTGATTTAGGACGAGATAATCACTTGTTAGTCTGTTCTTTTATTCCAGAAAAAGTTTATTTTGTTAAACTAGGATCCTTTTCTGAAAGAAAATATTAAAATTTTAAAAACTGTGGAATGTTAAATACCTCAGTTAATTAGTATTATATTTATAGCTATATTTATTGATTTTAAAAGTTTCTTAAACACATAGATTTTTTTGTGTTTAATTAAATGTGACTGTTAACAAAAACTATTTTAAGTTTTTTTTGATGTAATGTGTAAAGTGGGTTACCTTATATCGGATATCTGATATTAAGATATTATCGGATCTGATATTAGGAGCTTACTTGGTTATAACCTGAATTTCTTACTAAAGATAAATATATAATTTTGTGTATAATTTAACACAGCAATTGTCTAATTCTTTTGAAGTTCATATAGAAAGTGAAACAAAGATTACGTACACTAATTTTAATTTAACTACGGTTACGTTTATTATATCTTTACCTAATTTTTAAAAAGTATCCGATATTCAGGCTCTTCCCCTACTTTAAAGTCGAATTATTTAGCCCATACTTCAATTATTAGTTATATTCAAGTTAATCAAGAAATCTTCCTATGTTGTCATCTAGATAACAATTATTAATTAATCATTTTATTCAACATATAGTCTTAACAACCCCATCTGACCCTTCCGTCCCCTAGTTTATTACATATCTACGCAGAGCCTTTTTTTAAATTTTGTACAATAAACAACAATAATCAATTCATAATTATGGCATGAAAAAGACAAGTAACTTTTATTTATCGCTTTTTTAAGAATGGCATGTTTGTTATTGATTTTAGATATAATCCGGAAGTATTTTTTTTTCTCCCCAAAAAGATCACTTACAACAAATTTGTTGCTACCTTATATTCATATCAATCTAAATAACCTCTGAACCTACTTTTTAGAAAGTATAAAGCGGTGGAGAATATTCAAAACATCGAAAATTCTATCATACAGATAAGTGATAAAAATGTATGAGACTACAGCTAACCGATATATTTTATAAGATAGCAAACCATTTTTTCAAACGTTTTTTTTTTCGCGACTAAACGTCTAAGTTTTAAAACGAGAATTTTAAGTGGCGCTTTAGAAGACTAACATGTTCTTATCTTTTGTGTCGTAGAATCAGCTATTTTGAGAAAACCATATTGAGGCTTAATATGTTTCACTTAGGTTTACGACGCCAATTTACTGTGCCATTCATTTTATAATTTCTAAAGAGTATCCAGCTAGTATGACACTCCGGTGGAGATTAGACGGATTCATTGTTATTAGTTTTTTGAATTCCCCTCTAGCTACTACAGTTGCAAATGTGGTGGTGAAACAAAGTGAATTCTTTCATTGAAATTTGAATGTGATAAAGAAATGGATCGGCTTTTTATATGCAACTTCCCTTATTTGATGAAAATTCGCTCCAACCTGTCAAATTAATTTTTTTAATGCATTTCTTCAGAAAAGAAAATATACAGGGTCGATTAGGAAAATGCTACATGTATCTACTCAAATTTGTTTAATAAATCCTATTGTATGTACTCCTGCTGAAAGAAATCGATCTGGGATTTTTTGGTTGTCTCCACTATTATACTGAATCAAGTCGAAGAGCATAGGCAAAATGTATCGAAGCCCTAAATAATATCGGGTATTAAAAAATCTTGCAGAACATTAAAAATGTTATTTCATATTAAAAGTACGACAAAATCTGAATATAATAGAGATTGCCACAATAAATACAAAAATGTAATTAAGAAAGGGAAATAATTGTATAATAACAGTCTTTTCTTCCAATCAGATAATAAATCAAGACCAAAATGGAAAATTATCTATGGTAACATTATTAACGGTAAAAATAGGAACATTCCAATTTCTAGCATAAAAAATGTGATCAGGGATCTATATTAAATGATAAAAAAATATGCGAATTACTTTAATCAATACTTTATTGATTTACCGATAAAACTATCTAAAAAATTGTCGAATAAGGCTAACGCCGAATAGATTACTCTCGAACACAATGATTCTAAAACTTATTAATGAATATGAAATCATGGCGAACTAAAAAATACTACTTCTGTTGGCATGGATAATATACCGAACAGTATTTAAAAAAATTGCTGACATTCTATTATTTCCGCTGACATATTTGATTAATTGAGTATTTATAAGTTGGGTTTCACAGGTATCTTGAAATTATTGATAGTGGTTCCTTTGTTCACAAAGAAAAATAAACTTTTGCTTGAAAATTATAGGCCTATATATGTATGACCAGATTGTAAACTTTCTCGAACGATCTTGAGTGTTGTCAGCATGGCTTTTGCAGTGGTCGGCTTGAGTGCTCGGCGATTTCTGAATTTTTAAATAATGTGTATGAAAATCTAAATATTAAAAATAAATGCATCGGGCTGTTTCTGGACCCCACCAAGGCTTTTGATCTCGTTGAACATGGTATTCTTCTTGAAAAGCATTTTGGGGGCGGTTTGATAGGCAAAATTCAATCATCATCATCAGTCATCAAGCCATTGATATTGATCAGTTTAAATCTAAGGCTAAGAATCACCTGTAGAGTGCTTCAAGGATCCGTCCTGGGTCCTCTTTTGTTCTTAATATTTATTATCGATTTGCTCGATATCTGCTATAACAAAAATGCAACTTTGTTTGTGGATGGTAGTAGGTATCGAGTAACAAATAACACTCTAGAACAAACTACTCGGGTAGCTCAGAAAATGCTTAAAAAGCTTCAGATTTGTTTCGATGCAAATAAGTTGTATTAAATTGTCGATGAAACAATTTTTATATGCTTTACTTCTCAAACTCATGCTGCTAAAAATTAATAACAATTCGGTACACTAAGCACAATGTGTTAAGTTTTTGGGCCTTAACTTGGATGGTAGGCTTTGCCGAGATGGGCATGTTGATGAGTTTTGTAAGAAATTAACCACATCATCCTATGTTATATATCAGTTGAACCAAATTTCAACAATGAATGTTATTTTTTCCTACTACTATGCTCAGTTTTATAGCATTGTAAAATATCGTTTGGTTTTCTGGAGTAACTCGTCTCACTTGATCTGGGAATATAAAATACAAAAACGTTTCGGCAATACAGAATCCTTACCTTACCACTGTTATTTATTTTTGAGGGATTTGCTTTTCTAAGAAAAAATTTTCAAAAATTTCATCGGAACTACGATTTTCATAGTTATGAGACGCATGATCGTTTGGATCTTGTATATCCGATTCATTCACTTGCTCTTACTGAGAATAATATTAATGACATTGGTGCTAAGATATACAATAAACTGATAAATGATTTTGAGGTAATATCAAGTGAAAATGCCTTTAAAGAACTGTCAAAAATTACTTGATATTGCAAATCTTTTACAGCATTCAAGAGTATTTTGAGAGTTAGATGTGTGTTTTTATGGTTTTGTGTGTTATATAATGTATTATTTAATTATAGTCAGAACTGGTTAAGAATCTGCTCGTGCGAGGCCTAATGCTCGGAAGCAGTGGGCCTAATATTTGACTTGATCTATACGTATATATAAATACTGCCTCAAGATTAAATAAATGCTTTATTTCATTTCATTCATCTTTTGAGGGCCTGCAATAAATTCTGGAAATTTTTATTAAATATTCCTTTTACTTATTTTTTCTTCGAAGTATTTATTTTTCTGTTTTTAAACAAAATGGGCCAACTACAAACTATGAAAAAATTACTATATGAAAAGAAAATGTCGTCCAGCCACTATCTTGCAGTAAAGCAATCGGTGAAAAAATTTCTTTTATATATTTTGTAATACTTATGCAGAAATTTTTCGTTTAACTTGTCAAACGTATTCCTGAATCTACCAAATCGGGTTAGGATTTATAAACTAAATCATAATCATTATCACCAGAAAATAAAGTTGCTAATGTTACAAGACAATATATATATTTGTTTCCAGTGAGTCTTTCATCCAAGAAAAATAGTTCGATTATCCTATTTTCACCTGCCCAGACGTTTAGCTTTTCATTATAGAGTGAGAATTTTTCTGCGTCTAGTACCTGTAATTTTGTCTGTTGATTGACCATTTAAATAAAATTAGGTTCATCTGAAAGACAAGTTATTTGGACAAATGTTAAAATATTATCGGTTACCTTCAAAGTATTGCAGCCTATCAGGATATTACTCCAGTAATTCTTGGAGAAATAGTGCTTTGTAGAAATACCACTTTTTTCTTAATTTAGTAACGGTAAGCGGTGAAAAGTTTTTATTAGAAATGATAAAATCGACAAGCAGTTGTTCCTTATAGCCATTAAAATGCTGTTATCTTGTGCTTACAATGTGCCTAGATACATTGTGTTACGTACAACTTTGTTTCTATTTGTTGACCGTGTAGTTATTAATTAGTTTTTACTTTTTTTGGGTTTCGATCATATTATTACTTTATAAAAAATTAACACATGTTTTTTTCTGACGTTTCGGTATATTTTATTGATTAATCCATCTTCGGAGAATTACTAATGTTAACAGGTGGTTCCCTTGAATAACTTACATTTAACTATTTTACAACTTTAATGCACTATAATTAAAACTTCTTTTTTAATATAAATATAAATATAGAAAACTATTATTTTTTAAATGCATTTTTTTCACATCTGGTTTGTTTTGCTTTTGACAGAGTACTCTGTAGTGTATTAAAGTTGTAAAATAGTTAAATGTAAGTTATTCAAGTGAACCACCTGTTAACATTAGTAATCCTCTGAAAATGGTTTAATCAATAAAATAAATCGAAAAACGTGTTAATTTTTTATAAAGTAATAATATGACCGAAACCCAAAAAAGTAAAAACTAGTTAGGTACAACGTAAATATCTTTCATCGCGTGGCATATTGTGCGGATGTTATGACAATAGATACTCAATTCCCCACGCAAGGAATAATGTCAGTTCCTGTGAATTAAGTGAAATGTTATAAATTTTGGTCAATTGACGATGTGTACTCCGGAACTTTTCCAGCCAGCAGTTCTATACCCGGTCAGCATTCAGATACTTCCAGATGGGGAATCCTATTTTTCCAATGGCTTTCGTACTCCCTTCGGGAGAATATTCATTTATCCCAGATATACTCTGATATCAATCAGAGCTCTGTGGGAACCGTTTTCATGTTATGATTTTTTACCTTTCTCATAAACTTCTGGACAGTTCGAACGGTCCTAAGTAGCACTACCTTCTCTTCTGCATAACCTTATACAAGTGTTTATTAAGGTTCAATCCCTTGATATTAAGTAGTAGACTCTTCGTTTCTACGCCAGCTGTAGATAGAATTATGGGGACCGTTCGGATGCTATTGATTTCCACTATTTGCGTATTTGTATCTCCAGGTCTCTGTATCTAGCCATCTTCTCATTATGCTTGTCCCCTAGATTGTTGTTGTTAGGGGTGGCGATTTCTATTAGTGTTTCTTGCTTGGATGTTTTATCTTCTA
Source organism: Diaprepes abbreviatus (assembly GCA_034092305.1). Classification (NCBI taxonomy): domain Eukaryota; kingdom Metazoa; phylum Arthropoda; class Insecta; order Coleoptera; family Curculionidae; genus Diaprepes; species Diaprepes abbreviatus. The sequence goes on along the minus strand of JASJET010000043.1, from coordinate 5,276,365 downwards.
AAATGAGATGCCAACTGTTATGTGCAACTGTATAATCCATAAACACAGTTCGATCGCAGTACAGTTTGAACTCATTCTCCAGTATAGGTTTCGGGCTGCATTTATAGTATGGCACTTTCTCTACCTGTAAGAGTTTGAATTTCGCTACCAACTCTTGATGGATGATCTTAGTGGCTCAATCGTGTCCCTCCTTGTATTCCGATGCTACAAATGCTGGCATTTCCTCATGTTATATGCTGATGTTTGACCTTTATATCGGTATAGGTCCTTCTGGATCGAGGGATCTCGGATTATGTGTGATCTTGGATAGCTAGTATAACTCTTCGGTTTCAGGAAACATTTGCCCTGGCATCTACCAGTAACGCCAATTTATCGACATTTTACTGGTTGATCTTATTTGGGTTTTATTATTATTCCATCACTTAGCCAAACGATTTTTCTTCACCCTCAAAGAACATTCACTCATTTCAGATATCAAAACGATAAAACTCTCTGGGGATTAAGGATCTGCAGTATTTCCTTCTGTATTTAATGCCCAATCTTTTGATATCGAGCAGAAGATACTTTGGTGTTAGCCCAGTTGTTGCTAAAATTATGCGGATCATCTGGATGTCTCTCATGGTGATCGTGTCATTACATAGATTATAATAAAAGCTGGTCTCTTGTGAGCAACTGTCCAGTCGTAAGAACAGGTTGATTTCAGTACAGTTTGCATTTGTTCACCAGTAAGTTCATTGTTTAGAACTATCTTTACCTTCAAAATTTTTCTGCTTTTTTGCTAATGTTGAATTGCGTCTCTCCTTGTTTTTGGCCAATTTTCTCAAAAAACAAATGAACATTTGACGCTCTCTATTTTTTTCATTAAGTCGGCATGGTATCATTTCTTATTGGAAATTACTTGTGTTATTTTTTCATTTACGATACTTTTTTCAGAATTATTTTAGAACAATATACAGGATGATTCAAAAATGTAGGTTGTTTTCTTGAAAAATTCAGATTGAACATCCTTTGTACTATGTTTAATTTGGATACTTTTAATAATGTTTATTTAGTTTCATTAAGCATTCTTTATACATAAATCTAATACCTACTGCCACATTCGCCGATTTAAAAACAAAACTGCCTACACATCAAGCCATAAATTAATTAATTTTAATGAAACATCCTATATATTGTTTTATTTTTCGACTCTTTTTAAACAATATCGGATATGAGTTGAAGAATAATTATTCTAACTTTATTGGTGCCTTTCTAGAAACTCAGTACTTTTAAACTGCATTTTATTACGGCAATTTTTGTATTTTTCTCAAACTGAATTAACTTGTTTTTTGTTTATTGATCCCGTGTACAGAATCATAAAAATTTTTAAGAAATTTTCAAAAAATTAATAACAAAAAAAAACAATTTTAATGCAAGAATTTGGAAATAAAAATTGTTATTCGATGTAGTAATGTTAAGGTGAATTAGAATCTGTTTGTTAGAGCTACAAAAGCAGAAAAGAGGAAATAATTATATGATTTTAAAAATTATAATTTTAAAATTTGCTTCACCTTAAAAGAACTCTTGAATATAAGTACAAAGATCAAATTTATTGGAGGAAGCCGAGGAGGTGTCGTTAATCTAGTACTAATGCAAAGAGGGATTCTATGCCCCTTCTATGGGATCTAGTGGCCGATGAACTTCTGGTTAACTTCAACGACCGAGGCTCTTATAACCAGAAGTATGCTGACTATATAACCATACTCATCGTGAGGAAATATGGCAAAATATTATCGCAATTCATGCAAAGCTTTCTGGCTCTAGTGGAGTGGTGGGTGAATTAGAATTACCAACTTTTTCAATACACAACTGCAGATAAATCGAAAGGTATCAAGGTGTAATTCTGAATACAAAGCTTACCTAGAACTCACATATGCAGAAAGTTATCTCGATAATAAAATGTCCATCAGACTGGAACTAAACAAGGTCTAGTGGACTGGATCTGCCCTCGAAGACAACAGCATAAAACGCACGATGACGAATTCATTGTTGAAAATGAGCAGTGACACCATGCCACCATACAAACTTATAATTTTGATAGACTCTACACCATTCAGCTTAACTGGAAGGTAGTTCATGACTGATCAGTGAGTCAGCCAAGAAACCTCGATTGGTACATTGACGGGTTCAGAACTGACCATGGTACAGGTGCTAGAATACATTGGACACACATAGGCTTAACATAAGTGAAGCACTGAAGCAGCATTCCAGGAATAAATACATGCTATCAATCTTCGTCTTCAGAAGAATCTGGGGAGGGGTTACATGAGCAGGAGTATTCTCATTTTCTCTAACAGTCAGGCAGCTCTGAAAGTTTTAGCATGTTATTAAATAATATCAAAATATTTCTGACATTGTGGTCATCACTCTTGCAAAATATAACAACGTTATTCTTGCGTGGCTGCCAGGCCACAAGGGCATCCCTTGCAATGAACAAGCAAACCAACCTGAGAAACAAGGATCTGTTACCACATTTATTGAACCAGAACCAGCATTTGGAATTACTAAGGCTGTTATTCGGGGGTAATTATCCTACTGAATAAATCAACAATACCAAGCCCACTGGAAAATTAATCGTTTTTCAAGATCATGGTCATACAATTATTGAAGTTGAATGTGGTTTGGATAAAAATAATTTTTCTACAGATTTCAAAAAATAGTTATCTAACTAATATCTGTTTCCAGTGCTATCTTTCTGAGTAGAGATGTTACTCTTATATAACTTTTAAATTTATTGCTAAATCATTGTCCTCATTTAAAACAGACTTGCTTCGATCAGTTATATTTTACATTTCTCATTTTATAAAACCATTGTATAAGTTTCAAAAAATCGCTTCTATGTAGTTGATTTCCAGCAACCGTTATTACTTGATCATTAAAATTACTATTTCTTACAGGTAGGCCTAGAAATTGTTTCTTTTACTTGGCTCATTCCGATGTATATTTGTTTATAAATCGATGGAGTAGTGGATTTGTGTATAAGTAATGCTTGATAAACCAAAAGAACATTATTAAAGGTGTCTGAATGAATTATAATATACAGGAAGTATCACTTAAATTTACATTTTCTTATATGAATAATAATAATAAACAATCTTTATTTTAAAGTATACTCACATACAATAAAATAGCGTCATACAAAAAAAATACATTAGTAGCAACATTACATTCTGGTTAATGGCATACTTTGATTTAAATTCGAATAGTATTCATTTAATAATTATGGTTCCATGCACACAAGTAGATCAAATACTGTCTTTTTCAACTTTTTAATTTTTTTTTGTTGCTTAATATGGTTTGGTAAAAAATTATATATTTTAATACACTGATAATAAGCACTTTTTTTAAATTCATAACCAATCTATATTTAGGATATATATAATCCATTGTTCCTGTTGGATATATTTTTTGCGCCTCACTATTTACAAACAAATGCTTATTTTTAACAAAAAACAATATACATTCCTGTATGTAAACTGCATGTACAGTAAGTAGTTTGTATTCTTTAAATTTACCCCGGCACGATTTCCGATAACTTAGATTTAATAATATTCTCAGTGCTCTTTTTTGATATATAAAAACACTCGATATGTCATTACAGTATCCATACAGGACTGTTCCATATCTTAACTAGGCCTCAAAATTTGCGTAGTAAAGCATTTTCTTAATATTTATTTCTACATATCTACTTATAATTCTAAGAGTATAACAGACAGCATTTAGCCTACTTATTAGATATGGAACATGGCATTCCCAGTTCACACAACTATCTAGAACCATATCTAAGGACTTTACATTATTCATAATCTATACTTTACAACCATTTATAGTCAATTTTTCTGGTTCCACTAATCTGGAACGATTAACTTTAAAAATTGTGACATTTGTTTTTGAATTATTTATTATAAGTTTGTTTTTGTAAACAGTCACCAATCAACATCATAAATTGTTGTGTGGCATGTTCAAGAGAGGTACTGCCCTTATATGATAACAAAATGTTAGTATCGTCTGCGTAGTTTGTTATTTTACAGTTTTCATTCTTCATAATTCATTTTGATTGTTGACATATAATACGAACAATATAAGTCCAATTACCCTACTATTGTTATATATTTGTTCTTTGAATATACTCTATTAAAACCTTTTCCTATTACTACTCTTTGTTGCCTGGAGGTTAAACAGAGCTGTTCCCCGTATACCATATAAATATAGTTTCTGGTATAATATTTCGTAGTCTAGAGTGTCATATGCTTTTGATAGGTCGAGAAATAATCCTACAGGGATCTCCCCATCCTCTATTGTTTCAATGATATTTTTTATGAAATCGAATAATGAAGTTTGTGTTGTTTTGCCCTGAATGTATCTATGTTGGATTTTATTTAAAAAAAAGCTAATATTCGGTTACAAAAAACAAGTAATAAGCTTTTAGGGCGGTAATTTTCTATGTTTGGTTCATCGCCCTTTTTAAAAACCGGAACCATCAGTGCCTGTTTTAATTGATCTGGAAATATTGCGTATTGGATAGAATTATTTATTATGTACAACAGTGGTTTTAGAATGGCACTTATTAAAAATTTAGTTGTGTTATTGGATATTTCATCATATCCGCTACTAAATTTGCTCTTAAGTTTTTTAACTATTTCTGGCACTTCTTTGCTATCTAATAACTCTAACTCTATTTCAGTTGGATTGTATTTTATATCACAATTAATGGGTATACTGTATAATTCTGCTAACAAGTTCGTGGCAGTATTTACTATATAGTCATTAAACACAATTCTTTGTTATCATTTCTTTAACTTTTGATCTTCCCGTTGTCTCATTCACTATTGCCCAGACTGATTTTTTTTGTTGTCTGAAATTCTCAATTTTTCTTCAAATCTTCTTTTTTTATATGATTTTAACAGGGTATCATCATACTATCTTTTTTTTTTTGAGGCATACAAAGTTTTATATCTAACATATAAATTTTTCATGAAAAAAAGCATTTCTAATTCTTTTTTAGATCTTGCTACCTCTGAGGCATTCCGCGCAATATATTTTGGTTTGTTAATATTTTTTTTTGGTACCATGAAATCTCGAAAATTTTCATAAAATCTATTTAAAAATATTCTTGTAAATAAGTTCCACTGATTATTAACTGACCGTTTATCTAGTGTATAAATTTTATTCCAACTTTCCACTTCAAGTGCCTTTTTGAACTGAATTTTATTTTCATTTTTAAATATTTTCTTTAGAATGAACGCTGGTGTTTCGTAAGTTAATTCTATCGATTATGTTTGCGCAGTATGATCAGACAGAGCAGTGTGCATTACTTCAGTATTCATGTTACCGTTAAAGTTAGTATATTATCAATACATGTTTTGCTTTTTTCTGTTATTCTTGTATATTCTAGTGAAACATTAAAAAAGTTGTATGAGTTGTAATAACTTCTATAAAATCATTGGTAGCTTTCGTTTTTGACAAAAAATTAAATATCCGGCAATAACAGGAATATTTTTAGGGTTACAAAGAAGTAGTAATTGTTCAATTTAAAAAAAAAAGTCTCATAATCACCAGTCGGTGGACGGTACAGGGATACTAAAATGACACTTTTTTGTTTAATTTAACTTCACAAGCTCAACACTCACAGCAGTGTCCGTCAATTATATTATTTATGTTTAATCTTGTTCTGTACTGCATATCCATCCTCACATATATTGCACTTCCACCATGCGTGTTTTCCAAATTCCTGTAAAAACTGTTTACTTGGATATATCTTATTATTCCATAGTTTTTGAGTTGATCTTATGTTTCCCAATGTTCGGTAATACACTAACAAAATCACTCTGAATTATTATCCAAAAGTTCTTCCAAAAATCCCACACTATTTCCATTGACTAAACATTTTGGCGTATTATACAAAAATTACTTTTTAAGGCTTCTTTTTTATTTATGATATAAAACGATGTGATGCTGTTTTATTAAAAAACAGAGGGCGTCAAATGCGCCTCTGTTGTTGTAGAAAAGTGATCATAAATATTGAACTCTGTATTGATTGGATAACAAAAAATGAGGTAATCCAAAGGTACAATATACAGGGTATTCCATTCAAACAAACTTTACGATGACCCTATACCCAATTCTGTATATTGAGAAATAATTTTAGTTTGTAGCTCCCAGCCGTCCCGACCACTTAGGTCTTAAACATTTTTTTATAATCTCTATTATTACCAAACGATTGTACTTGAATGCACTGTTACACTACCTTGTATAATATATGGGATAATTTTAATTATTTGCTTCTAACATTATTTTCTAGTTGGACAAAATTCATAACAACAAATGCAATGTAAAAACTTGCTAAGAAGCTTCCAAATTTGGAAGGAGGTTGCACCCACTAGAAAAGATTCTTCACCGGCTATAAATATGTGTCTCTAAGATTTTGACTAAGAAAAACATATTTAAATCTTATCAAAATCGGAGGTGGACGCCGGAGATTATTTTTTTGTGAACATTGGTTCCTTCAATAAAATATATTTAATTGTTGAAGATTTATATTACTCTAATTTAATGTCGGATTATATGTGTAAAACCCAATATTGAATTTTTAAATCTATGTACATATAACGGTTACTAAAACTGCAGTAAAATATACTTTTGTAACATTCTCTTTAAATTATTGCACTTTGCGAATAGGAAATAAGGGAAAGCAAATAACAAGTTTAATTGCAAAAAGGCGCCCTTATCACTACTTCATCTGACTTCTGATTTAAGTACTGGGAAATGGTCGCGTTAATTAAATTGTTCACGAGATAATCCGCTTTTCGAATTGATTAGGCTTTATTAAATCAGGCACTACAAAAGAACAGAACATGATAAACGGGGGTAATTTAAAGAGCATTGAAAGGAGTTTATCTGTCACCAGCTTTATTTTATTTCATTTTAGAATTTATGCAACGAAATGATGGAAATACACAGAAAAAGATTTTTTAATCAAGAAATTATCGGTGTGCAATTATTTTAAATGAGAAAATCTTTATTATTTTAAAGTTGATGTTTTGTAGTTGATTCAATATTTAAACTAATTTATGTTATTACAATATTTTTCTTATTGCAATAATTGAATTTCTGTTTTAGTAAAATTATCTGAAGTGTTTATTAGCACATTTGGAGTAAATATTTTTTAATGGGTCAATTTAATTTCAAAATAAATTCAGATTCGTAGTACAAGAAATCATAAAATAAAATGAGTCTAAAATACACGGCCATTGTCTTTTCTTGAGCCCATAGGACGAGCTGAAAATCAATCCAAGCACAATAATTAAATCACGTTAGTTTATTGTTTGATCTCTGTATAATTTAATTATTTATTGTTTATCCGATTTGCATGGTTGATGTGAAATATGTTACGTCACGAAAGGAAGAAATGGTCGTTACTGTTTTGTATTATTCACATACGATATTTATTTAATCGGAAGTATTTATTTTCATTTTATAAATAATGAGTTTCCATTCAATACATCATGTAGTAAATGGCACTGGTCTTTTATAAAATCTGTTCCTTTGCGAAAATGTGAACTTTACCATATAATGGATACACGACCCCCTGAGTACTCAAAACAGGCAGTCAAGTCAAGTCAAGTGAGGCGAATATTTTAAATTCGGGAGGAAGAGTTGTGAAAACGACATTCCAGATTTTTGAATTTTATATTTAGTTTTATTTTTGCAGTAACCACAAGATCCTTGTTAGATTTCTTATTTTGCAGAAACTAACGCCCATTTAGAGATGAGTTTTTACTTAAAAAAGAGCGCCTTTTTCTTATGTCGTTGTTTAAATTTATTTTAGTATTCTTCCTTGCAGTTTCCTTTTCGTTTATAAGCATTAAGTTTGGGTATTCATCCTCTTTCATGTCCAGTTGAGTTTGACTGGCTGATTAAAGAGAAGTTTTCATGATCTGGCTTTAGAGTAACTCCTCAGTGATCCTCTATTGTAGCTTATGGTTCTTATTCCAGTTTAATAGGACAACTAATGTATGCTTGAATTTATGATAACTCAAAAATTCAGCAGGTTTTAGAACAGCAACAGCCCGGAATCAAGGCCTGTATGGCCTATTTATTTTAACAACAAAAAAAAGGTGCACCTGAAATCATAACTCTTGCCTTACCCAAGTTTTCTAATAACACCAATTAATATCATTTATAGATGTGAGGATATTTTTCTCTATGACTAATAATTGGTGCAAAGAAGCTTATACTGCATAAACCACATTCATAAAATAGTTGGATCACTGTAATGTTAATTATGCAGCAGTATGGCGTGTATTGAAGATTTTAACCTAAGACTGTATGGTTAGAATTTCTCAGTTTTACTCTTATAAAAAGCAGAGTGGCGCACTCTAATGACATAGAAAAGGTAAGACTAGAACTCGACCTGTTTTAACCTACGCAAGAATGAGCCGGCGTATACGATGTACTCTTTAAAGGTGACTTAACCGTTAAACTGGTTGTATCTAAATTTCAACCGTAAATTTTCGTATATATTCTGCACTGGATTGAAAAAAAGTTTCATTTTCTATAAGTGTCAATAGTATATTATCAACATTGGTTTGAAAAATCGTTTTATTTCCCGTCAGAGATTCAGAATAAAATAGATTGAGACCTTCCAATGCCGGCCGTTCTCATAGGGCGAGAAAAGAAGAAAGAATGAAAGTTGTATTCTCCTCTATTTTTTATGGACGGAGCAAAGAACCACGTGACCCATAGTTTCTTTTCCTATAAAAATCAATAGTATATTATCAACATTGGTTCCAAAAATTGTTTTATTTTCCGTCGTGGATTCTGAATATAATAGAGTGAACGCTTCCAATGCCGGCCGTTCTCATAGAGCGAGTGAAGAAGAAAGAGTGAAAGTTGTATCCTCCCCTATTTTTTATGGAGGGAGCATAGAACCACGTAACCCCCAAGTGACTATAATAACTGAAGACCTGATTATATGCGTTTGCATGTAGTATATGCATTTGCATATTTAGCCCCTTTTCAGCGGTTATTGCATATTTTAACTAAAAACAAGTGATGATGTACATTTTTGCGCTGTTTACAATATTTTAAAAATCTAGAAGGACAGGCTCAAGCTCAGTCTCGTTTTGATAGTTCACAGAGTGACCGCGACCAATAACTGCGTGCGATCGCTAATCGAGTGGGTAGCAAACTGAACATTAGCAGGACGCTGCCGGCAGACAAAGTCAATCCGCCTGCTGCCCGCGATCCTACGTTATCCCCTCCCCTGTCATACCGCATACGTCAGACATAATCAAATTATGCAAGTTGTTAATAGCAAGTCCATTGTTTCAGTTTAGTTTTCTGTTAATTCGTACAAAGTTTAACGTGTAGTGCACCAGACTCCTGAAACAAGAAGTGTCGTTTCCTGGATAGCTGACCATCCTGTTGTGTACCAAAAAGTTACAAATAAGACCAACATGTGAAGGCAAGTGTTTACATTGCATGAATGTAAAAGAAATGTCAACGATAATAACTTTTAACAGCTGCAAGTAACAGTAGCAGTGTTCTCAAAAATTTTCTGTGCAAATATTATTTAAATCAAAATATACCAGCCCGTAATCATGATTGCGTAAAAATTACAGACCGACAATTTATCTACGTGTTATGAAAAAAATACGCAGTGAACTCAAGGATAACATTATTTAGATTTCAGCTGACGAAACTACTGACACCTGTGGTAATTATATTGCAAATTTAATTTATGATGCCTTAAAACAAGAGCCTTCTTCTTCCTATTTGATGGTCTCTAAAGAAGTTGGAAAGACAAATCATTCTACGAACGCCACATTTGTGAATGAGGGTAAAAAAAATATTTTCAGAATCTTCTGCAGATGAAAGGGTATATGTGTTTCTCTTAAATGTTGCTCTTCATATATACAAAGCAGGAAAAGTCCCCAAAGTATTTTATCCCAATTTCATTCATACGATGTGCTTTGCTGATGAATTACATTGAAGAAGAACAGTCCACGTTTGGTAAGATAAATGAACTTTGAAAACATTTTGAACCCCGTAACTCAGGCTTCAAATCTTTGTGTTAAAATAAGAGTTCTATTAAGGTTGGTAAGGTAAATGAACTTTGAAAACATTTTGAACCGTAACTCAGGCTTCGAACCTTTGTGTTAAAATAAGAGTTCTATTAAGAGATCGAGTGAACTTTTGCCAAAAAGAATAAGTGCCAACATAGCACCCAAATTCAAATACTGCGCAGTTACTTCAATTGATGTAGAATGGTCCTTTTCTGCTTATAAAAATGTTTTGAGCTATTGAAGACACAACCTTTCTACAGAAAATTTGAAAGAGTACGTAATAGTTTCTGTTTACAATAAGAGCAAAATGTAAAATAATTTGTTAACGATACTTTTGTGCGATATTTTTAATAACTAAGATAATTGATAAAAATTACTGATTGTATGTTGTTTTTGAAACAAAATAACTAATAACTACTATGTTTTTTTATATTATTTGATGTTACATATTTTGACACTTTTAATGCATATTTTACACATTTTTATGCATATTTCCAGCTTGCTATTGTTTTCATATAATCCGGTCTCTAATAATAACTTAAATTCATTTTCAGGAACAAACTTTATATAGCAGAAATGTACTTTCATAGATTGGCTCGGTGAGTTTTTAGCTCGTGCGCGGAGTCAATAACGATCGTTTCACTTGGATTATTGATAGCAAGAAATATTTAAATCAGCTCTAAAAGTAAACAAATTTACCCACAAAAAGATATCAAGATTTTATAACATCGTGTGATCGATAGTAAATATTGAAAAGACACTGTTCGCAATTTGGAAAGGTGGCCACCGGTTAACTTGTATATAAGTGTAAATATAAATAAATAATGTGTAAATGGCGTCTAATGAACAATTACGGAAGTACATGTAAGAATGTGATACATCAATTTACAATTGCCTCATTAAGAGACATATACACAAAAACTCAAAAATTTGTACACGAAAATTAACAAAAACGACAACAAATATCTTATGAGTTATCAATTATTCCGCAAATACTTATGCCAGTGGATAGTGTGGCATTAAATATATCATCCTTTTTTCATCCGGTAACATGTAGATACTAGGAACAAACAAATTAAGAAAGCAAAAATAACAGAAATGGGAAAGAATACTTCTAAGCCCCATCCTATTGAAGCCAGTATAATAATATAGAACAGATTCGAAGTGTTATCACTAACAGAAGAAGAGGAAGAGTAAATGCAAATAACAGCAGAGGAGACAACCAGAGAAATAGAAGAATCAGATAACCATAACATTCCTAAGAAAATTAATGTGCTGAGCAAAGTCCCTATTGTTATAAGCGGGAAACCAAAACCATAAGCATACAAAACAGTAAGAACTAAATTTAAAAACATCTTAGCAAAAGTAACTGCAGAAAATTCGCAAAAATTTCAATAATCTTTTACATGATATGACAAAATACAACAGTTACCTAACAGTGTTGGAGATAAAAAAAAATAAAGTGTTTTTGACATCAAGGATTTAGAGCACCACACGGAAAGTGAAGTAATAAAGGATGAACTTGTCAACGTATACGATATAAATGTTAAGAAAATATATATCAGGAATACGAAGCACAGAACTCTGCATCTGATCATCACATATTATGACTTTAATCTAAAACTTGATCATAACACCAAACATCTGAATAACGTAAAAATAATATAGGATCTCATAGGGGCGCAGAAGAAAGAATTGCCAATTTCCACAGTGGCCTATTCTGGATCGGGTTAAATCATGACAACTATAATCTATCAAATGAAGATTTCTCTCCCCTAAGAAAAATAACACGTCAGATGCAGAATACAATGAGTGTGAGACAATAGCAGCAGCAAATAGACAACTACGCAGTAAGGGACCATGTATTTGCAGTAAGTGACCTTAAAAATTTTTTTGATATAGAGTAAATAACCAAATTTATAATTTATTTCTGCATTATCATCAATAAATCTAACAATAAAATAAGCAGACACGTTCAATTCTTTTTTCGCTTTATCTCTCATGTTTGGCAAACGGATTCGTTCTTTTTCTTTTCTTTCTCTTTCATTTTTCTTTTAGCTTCTATAAGTTTCTTTTTAGTTATTTTTAATTATATTTTATTTAAAGTAATACAATTATTAAAAAATATTATTTAAGTGAGATCGAAGAGAGATGATTTAAGTTACGAGAAAACTTGAAACTAATCACTTTTAACCTATGTAATTCACTGATAAATGGAAATACAATTCAAGATCTTTTTAGCAGACAGAATAATGTTCAAACGACGAAATGAATATCGAAAAATGATATATACAGCGATCGCAGTAAGTATTAGAAAAGAGTTGTTTACGTACCAACGTTTTCTGGTTACTTTTTTGCTAGAAGCTATGCGCGAAACCTTACCATAGACATATGTCATTGAAGAACACCCAGTAAACAGTTTACAGTATTGTACATGTGATAAAGATTATCATTGCTCTCCTATAAAATATGTTTCAGAAAATGAGTTACGTTATTTATTGCCACTTTCAATCAAGCACAAAATTTTTCAGTAAATAGGCACATTGTTCCAGTTCAGCTAGATTTATTTGTTATTTCAAGCATTTTACATTATATAAATGAATTCCAAATAATAAATCAATCATTTGCAGGAGCTCTATAAGTTATAAAAAAATATAAATTTACAGAAATCGAGTACCCATCGAATATCCTCATGAAATGTTCTAACAACTAAAGGCACACTTCTATATATAAAATTTTTCGAAAATAGAGAGCGAAATAAAGTTACCATATAAGTTTCAGACTCCTAGAATAATCGTCTTTTGGTATACGAGGTAAAATAATTATTTTTTATATGCAGTACCCATTGCGATAATGTGAAAAATCGGCATTTAATGTCACTGTATTCAAAACACTCATCTTAAAATAAGCGGGAATTACCCATATCTCAACCAGACCTTCGGTTTCACTGCTGCTGTTTCTATGGCATGAGTTTCGAACAATTCCATGGCTGGACAGAGCGAAAAACCAGTTCGTCATTCAGATCTTAGAATCTTCTTCTTCTTTCTCAGCCCATTGACGTCCACTCCTGGACATAAGCCTCTCCGATGGTCCTCCACTGGGATCTGTCTCTCGCCTTCTGGAGCCAGTCTTTTCCAGCAAACTGTCATATCATCTACCCATCTGCGTTGTGGCCTGCCACGATTTCGGTTCGTTTCTCGCGGTCGCCATTGCAGTAATTTACTCTTCCACCTATCGGGCTGTTGTCTAGCTATGTGCCCCGCCCATTGCCACTTAGGTCTTAGAATATATCCTTGAAAATAAGGAATATGGACGCAATACTCCAAAAGATCCATCATTCCTTCCAGTACTAACTCGGTTCGATCTAATATTGAAATCCCGAAACATGATCAAAACTAAACTTTCAAAGGATATAACATTATCAGATTGTACGTACGTTATATTTGCGATTATATTTACATTTACTACCTAGAAATAGATTAAAGTGTGTCCTGAAAATTTTTTTGTGTAAAAAAGCCTTCTATACATTGGAAGAGTTTTATGAGTGTGATAAAAGCAGCATTGTCTCGAATTAGAATTTTTGTCATTGAGTGTATTATTAAATTTTAAATGTATGTGTTTCCTTGTTATTTAATTTTTGTCTCATTTATAATATTGCTCTTTATCTTAAGTTTTAATTGTTTTGTTTTTACTACATTAACTTGATAGAGTTATTCAAAAAAGGTATTTAAAACTGTATAATTATTGTTGAGGTTCTTTCTTTTTAATTTTTTTTTTCTTTTTTTTTTCTACAGCTGAGAATGAACTAGAATTTTTATTATGATGTTTATTACAGTAATGATTTTTTTTGTAAGTAATATTTATTGGAATAAATAAAGACTTATCTATTTATCTATCTATCTATACACTACGAAAATATAAAAAATAATATTTTTCAATCTAGTGTAGTTTTTGAAATAATCCGAACATAAAACTATAAAAATGTTTGTTACAAGAAATATTTTCAACTTCGAGCATATTTTAACTGAAATTCTAAGTACTTAGTTTATACTCCTATTTTCTTCCGAAACCACTGTTGATAACTAAATTCTTAAACTTTCCTGATTCCAAAGATTACGAATGTCAAGTGAAGGAATTAAAAAGTTTTATTGTATTGTTTTCGTTGAGTATGCGGCATTAACTGGCAAAAAGTTACAAAGTTAGACGACGTTGGTATAATCTAAGAGCAAAATACTTTTAGAAGTGGGAAAAATCATTGTTGTGTACTGCATTAGTGGCGCTTTTAAAGTTAAATGTAGTTTTACTAAGTTATTTATTATTTCTTTCTGGACAGGGAAAAATTTAAATTATTGTGTAGCTCATTTCTTTTTTTCTCGAGAATAGAGCGCGATGTAATAGGGTGGGTAGAGATGCTCCACTTGTTTTAAACTTTAGCTTATTTCCACATTTTTCAACTTGAACAATAATAAACATGCTCTCCTGTTTTATATTTATGCTCATTAAACAAAGTAGTCTCAAACTTCAAAACGGTGGTCTACAGAAAAACCAATAAAACTTTAGGATTAAAAAAAAAAACAGGGTGTCCGGAAAGTACCTTCTAATTTATCGGGAGCATACAGAGTAGGTCAAAATAACCCTACTTTATCATAGAAATAAAAACTCGTACAGTGCCCCATAACAGTGAGAGCCCTAAAGGGGTACCCAGCGATTTATCTTATCAGCTTTAAGTTTTGAAGCAACTTGTATAATTTAATAAAATTTTAATATTTTGTAGGGACCATAAAGACTCATTGAACCATACTACAGTAGAGGTTTAAGATCATAAGCCAAATCAGGAATGAACTTGCAGCCACACTCGTTGGGCGTAATTTTTGACAGGTGTCATTTGAGAGAGCTGAAAAACAATTTTTTAAATACTTTAGTCATTTCTCTTTAAAAAGGATATTGTCATCTTTTTTTCGATAAAGTTGCTGTTTTCGAGATAAATCAGTTTTTATGCGAATCGTTCAAAAGTTACTAATAGTAAACACATATAGGTTAAAATCACGTTGTTTTGGTTAATGCCTACATAATGAATTACTATTGACGGAATTTATCAAAACTGCCTTCAAGTAAAAAATAATTACAACAAAAACGGAAAATATTCGTACACAAAGTATGCTAATAGGCATTTAATTTATGGTGAAGCGCTGTCAAATTCTTCGAAGGCAAGAAGGCTTTATGCTGAAAGAGGATTGATCGAAGCCCAAGGTGAACAACTTAAAGATGATAAGAGAATAGTTATTCGAATTAACGATTTATCTTTTTACATGTCTTATTTAGGGTCATTTTTGCCGCGACCTGGCGGTGAGGGCCCTCCCAAGGGAACACGAGACCCTCACGTAGAGGAACAAATTTTGCAAGATATTGCTGACAATCCTTCAAATAGCATAAGAAAGCCCGCAACACAAAACAGTGTTACAAAATGGATTGTACTTGAAAGTCTAACAAAACAGTTACTTGACCCGTACCACGTTGAAAAAGTACACGATATATCTCCGGATGATTATCCCGTAAAACTTCAATACTTCAACTAGTTTATACAGCAATATGATCTAAATTTTGCCAAAATAACATTTAAACATTTTCACTATTTCTGCATTTTAATAACGTTGTAAAGTAATTGGGCCTCGATCCATCCTTTGAAAGGTTTCCGGATTTGACAGTATCTGAGCTGGAAATCTTTCAGCATAACATCTTCGAAGACAAGAAGACTTTATGCTCTATACTTCCGAGAACTAAGGAGGTACTTACCAGACATCCTGTTTTCTTAAACTGAGGAACTAGCAGCACTTTAGTTCGAGTTTATTATAGTTTTATTACATAGCACTAACGAAGCTAAAACCACTGTTAGTGACCACTGCTATAAAGTGATCACGTGCGTATAATAACCGATTCCGAATTCGCTGAATTTATAACTGAAAATCGCCTTTATTTGCTTTCCCTTTACCCATTCATCTCTTAAATGACTGCTGGCATATTGAGAATTTCCTAGTACACGTTTAAGCTAACAAGGGTAATAAAATGTAAATAAGGTACAAACTACTTTATTTTCGGCGTATCTATAAAATATGTTTCGTAAGCTCAGCCTAAGATAAGGTGACTACAAGGCATCAAATGGATGGTTATAAATATTTCGGCACGATATTATCTTCAAGACAATATATGGCGATTGTACTGATGTTAATATTATGCCCCAAATGATGTGTTTAACGCAGACGAGATGGGTTTCTACTCCACTTATCGTGCATTGCCAACATAAGCACTAGTAAAGATAAGTATTCTGGAAAAAAAAACTGTAAAACATCGAATTACAATTTGGTTCTTCGCAAATATGGAAAGTAAAAAAGAGGAACCACTTCCTAGGAAAATGCAAAAAGGCGACACACTATATATGAGATGATGAACACATGGCTCCACAAATTTGATACTAGGCTAAAGAGGCATGAGGCAAAAATGGTATTGTT
The DNA here is from genome assembly GCA_034092305.1 of Diaprepes abbreviatus. Lineage (NCBI taxonomy): Eukaryota > Metazoa > Arthropoda > Insecta > Coleoptera > Curculionidae > Diaprepes > Diaprepes abbreviatus. Next base: position 5,259,753 of record JASJET010000043.1, on the reverse strand, counting down.
TCTGAATATTGCAATATCTCACTCCAAAATTGCACTGGATAGTGCCAAACTTATTTTTCTTTTATCAAACACTAACTCAATTCCAACCGTCGGACAAAGGCATTATCCAGAATTTGAAAATGCTCTATAGGAGTAATTTTATTGGGAGGTTTTAACATGTATAGAGAGTAATTACCTTCTTCAAGAAATAGACAAAAACATTAACGTAATCAACACCTTGATATAGATTTCGGCAGTCTGGCGTAATCTGTCCCCGGTGACAATAAAGAAATGCTGGATTTAAGGGTAATATAGATATGGGTGATTATTAATAAGAAGAAGATGTAGCCACGGAATTGACCTACATCAGCGATATTGCTATATTGAAGAGATACAACAAATTTATGAAACCACTCCCAATTCAGAAACTGAGGAACATGAACCTGAAATGAATCCAATAATGAATCTAGCAGCCTATCTGAAGCCTGTCCAAGTTTGAGAAACTTTTTTGTATAAACATATTATGAAATTGGTTAAATTTTGTTTGTGTCTAAATTGACACTTCGGTTGATTAAAATTATGTATTAATAAATGAATAATATAAAATTTAAACGAGTAACCTTTTTTAGCAACCAACGTTTGATTTTGGGTCAAACCACATCAAGTGAACCTCGAAATTTCCGCCAAATCACCGATTTTGGAAATGAATACTTTATCAGATGAAGGACAGTTTTCCACAGTTTTCTAATTTTTGTTTCCTAAAAACTCCGAAACAGTTGTTTTAAAAAACTCCACACAGTTAATTCAGCAACATTTAATTTTTGATCAAATTGTTGATCCTTTAGTATTTTTCTAATTTGTGTGGTCCAATAAATATTCCTTCCATAAGTTTAGCGTCACTTAGTTTAGGAAAAATTTGTTAATTGTATTTAAACGCATCTCCTTATTTATCTAATCCTTTAACGAAATTTTTATTCGGTCTCAGTTTAATATGTAATGTAGGTAACAGTACTTTTTTGGGATCAATAAGAGGTATATATTCTTTACATTAGCTTGATCTGGAAGAGATATTGATCTGTAGGAAGTCATTATTTTACTTAGTAATGGCACTGTGTTGCTCTACTGTCCCAAAGACAAAGAAAACAGCAATACTTCGTAAATTCACACAGACGCTCTAGTAATAGTCCTATGACTTTAAGGTCACCACATATTTGCCACTTATACGTATCATAATTTATTGCATTTAGAATAAATAACATAGTTTGGTATGTTTCCTTTATGTCAACTGCATGTGCAAGAGGAATAGACTTTTTTTGTTGTCATTATGGAGCAGAACTACTTTTAGACCTATTTTAGAAGAATCTATAAATAAGCGCCATTCGTCCGAATTATGTGCAAATCCTAATTTTTACATAATACTATTTGGATTAACACAAACACACATTTTATTCTGCAGAGTAAAAAACTAGGATAGCTCCGGGTTACGGTTCTTAAATATTCTAATTTTGGTTCTAGTGGCTGGTAAATTCCATTGTTGTAATCTAGACCCTATTACTTCAGTATGCTCTTTGGACAAGTGGAAGTCCCGAACTAGATCATTTCTTTCAGGATGTTCGATTAAACGGAGTGCTTTTCCTTCACTGTCGGGAAAATAACAATCGTCTTTTTTTGATACATTATCGGGTTCTGCATTATTATCATCCCTTTCTAAACCTTCCTCTCCTTTTGCCGGGGGCGCTGAAATTGATAAATCTTATCCATGAAGAACCGGTTCTGTTGCTTCGGAAATATCCATGTATTCAATGTTATGTTTGCTCTTTGGGCATACAAAAGTCGTTAGGATGATTTGTTGGTTCTCGCCAAATTATTGGAACTGCAAAGGGCATAGAATAGCGTTTCCTATCGAACCAGTCACTTAGATTTGCTGCGCAGTTTTGGCAACATATATGAGGAGCCCAGCCCCGATCTTGATCGCCAACAAGATATCCAAAATACTTATGATAAGCTACGTTGGTTATTTTATTAATTGTCCTTTTTTGCGATTCAGGGGAAACTGATCACATATGAAGTAAAAACTATGCGCGGGGTTAACACAGCCACGTTACTGTTACAAGCTACAATATTTAGATTATTTTCCATCATGGCATTCTAAACAAGTTTTGTGTGATAATGCATTCATAAAATATAACAATAAAAAAGAACGAAACACCAAGTCCCGGTCTTAAAAAAAATTGTAAAGAATTTAATTATTAGAAATAGAAAATGGTAGCAAATTACTATATAAGATCTTTTTGGTATTAAAAACCACTATAAAATTAATTTTGAAATTTACTGGAAACCTTCCTCGTTTGATAATATAAATAATACAATTTATTTTAAATTTACATTTTCTCACAAATTTCGCGCACTCAATTATTTCTTCTATAGACTGTTTAAAATACCCTTATCTAAAGATGTCTTTCATGAAGAACTGGGTGTAATTAAACAAATTTTAGTAAGCAATGAAATTTCAAGGAGAAAATCAATAAAATTTCTTATGTTTGTTATAAATATTTCAAAAATTAACATTTGAATTATTAATCCAAGCAATACCCGATGAAGCAGCGCTCAATTTCAGTAATGGAATGGCTAGACCTATTTTTGCATAGGCAAGAAGATAAATTCTCCGTCTTTCTTCACCACAGTCACATCCTCTAGTTTCAGATTTGCCCTATCTGAATTGAAAGTCGGCGCATGAGAATTCAGTTTAATCTGATCCATATTTAACCCGACTGAGTAAAACCAAGTTGTATCTATGTGTTGGAGAGGATGTCGTGAATATCAGGAAGTACACACAAATTTTCTCGTAGGTTACAATTTTTGTTAATTAGATGTTCGCCGGTTTGGATGCAATCGGTGACCTAGTAGATTAAAGTTTTCGTGGATTTTGGCTTGGTGATTTCTTTAAATTTTTCTATATTCTCCACAATTAGTGTTTGAGCGACGAAGATAAAAAAGGAACGCTACGCAACGTGGGCAGCCAGCAATTCAGTGGGAGATTTACTAGTTTTGTATGTGAGCTGCTCATCCATAGTTGGAAAATATACTCTGCCTCCAAATGTACCATTCTGATGACAGAGCACCACAATGTGTAAGCCATGGCTTCCCAAATACCTCTCAATTTGGAAACGATGTCATTCCTAGTTTTAAGTTTTGTAGCCACATTAGTTAGATGTTTTCTGAATGTCCAGTGTAACGCAGGGATATTTTAAGAACTCATTATTCTTAAAGCAGGCTCAATTAAATTGGATGTTAAGTTCAATATTGGACATTGTGTTGCTTAGGTGAAAGCAGGGAGCTTCGATTTTTAGGTACCCTAGACTTGAGTCTCCATTTGGCAAAGTAATTGATCATGGTCGTCAAATTTTCACTCAATGCTTCTTGAGGCAAATTCGAATGCCTAAAATCTGACTTATAATCTCTAGAATAAGGCTCTAGTCATGGAAATATCCAAAATACAAATCAATTTGTAATATTTTATACTCGGCTGTGAATTAATAGCATTATTACTTTTGAAAATTTCTATGGCAAATTTTGGATTACTAGGTGATCGTTAACTATCAAGAGAAATTTTGGGGACTATATCTCAAGGTCATGTCATCGACATAATTGAACCTTCTCCAACTCATGCAGATCGGACTCATAATTGTGAACGTAGCGGAGTACTGACCTCTGGAGAAGAGCGTTCTTCTAGGTTTGTTTTCTCCTTGTCTGTTCACCTATAAGTACCCTTATATTGTGATTGCTTAACGTGCTACCAATAAGAGTTGTTGTTTTGCATTTATCTGTGATATAAATTTGCTAATCAATATCAATTATCCTACAATACACAACATTTAAATTCACAAAATAATAATCAAAATTACAAATCCGTGACTTTATTTGAAAATATTGCACGACAACTAGCTAAGTTTTTCAATCCCTTTGATGCTGCACTTGCTATAAAAAACGGTTTAATGATTTGCACCAATATTATGAAAAAAATAATGTTGTTTAGGATCAAAAAACTATATATAAAATTGTTTGCGATTGTGATAAGTAAAACGCATTTTTACTTGTATTTTTTGAGGGTACAACATGTTTCACTGCACAGCTGCTATGCTATTTAAACTATCAGTTAGAAAAATAAAAACATTATATTTATATCTGACCATTAGATTCTTAAAATAAGTTTAATGAGCTTAATTAATTAAATTTAAACCTGTTTCATTGTTTAATAATATTTTTTTAAGGTTGTTTATTTCCAGCTGTTCTAGAAGGTTTAATTTGGATCCTTTAGTTTCTATGGGTAAAATCTTAAAATCCTTGTTTAAACTATAATTTGATTCTATTAAATGGTAGGCATAATTTGAATCATCTAGAGTCACTAACCTGCACAACGTACATGTTTATATAGATGAATATCTATATGTCATTAAAGTTAAACACCATCAGCCTAACTTTAAAATAAATTTTTGGGCAAGTATTATTAACCACTACCTTATTGGTCCTGTTTTGATTCGAGATAGAATAAATGAAAATATTTATCTAAATCTAAGTCCTCCTAAAAAATTTGCCTATTTTACTTCGGCGATAACTATAGTATATGCATGATGGTGCCCCACCCTAATTTTTCTTTGTGGTTCGGCAGTATTTATATAAACAACGTCCCAACTGATGGATTGGAAGAGACAATGGGGCACCAGTGAGATGGCCACCACTTTATCCAGATTTAAATATTTGTGAATTCTTTTTGTGGGGTACTTTTAAAGTGGAAGTATATAAGACTCAGATGAACACAGAAATATTAAAAAATTAGGCAAAATCGCACATTTGCTTAACGTTGATGACATAAAAAATCAGAAGCGACGTTTACAAGCTACATTACTTTTATAGCATTTATACTACTGTTTGTTTGAAGGTTGTAGACAATGTATATTATACTACTTTTGTATGTACGATGTTTTTGAATATTTCGCAAAAATATTGCGAGTTTTTAACGTAGAAGGCCATTTTTTTCGATGAAGGGTTAGAGAATGATGGCTAGATCTTTTACTAGGGCCTGAGATGGAGAGCCAACAGAGCTTATTCTTGGTCTCAAGGGGGCTCCGGGTTTATATATTTTGGGTACGCCATAAAGTTTAGGACATGTGGATGATTTTTCCCTTGGTGTGATCTTCTTTATTTCCTCGTTAAGTGATGATGCTCTGATCAATGTTTTGGTGGTCTTTTTTAGATAAAAGGTATGGTCTCAGTTTATTTGTTTATAAGCAGAATTGTTTGGCAGGGCGATCATCTTTTCATGATAATCTGTTTTGTTTAGGACCATTGTCGAATTTCCTTTGTCAGCTGGGAGTATTACGATCGAGGTATCTTTAAGCAGGTCTTGTAGAGTTCGATATTCTTCTGCAGATAGATTACTTTTTGGACGTTTTACTTTGCGCAAAACGGCTAAAATTTCTTGGCGGATAATTTCTACTGTGTCGTTGTTTAAGTTGGTTAGAGCTGTTTCAATTCCACATATTATATTATCGGTTGGGATACGTGATGGTGCTGTCGCGAAGTAAAAACTTTGGTTAACTGGTATCAACACTTTGTCAGATAAGTTGTGTACGACTTCCGGCTCCTCTGGTGGCTCTTTCTTTAATGGTGCTTTTGATGACTCCTTTAATCGGATAGTTTTTCTTCTCTGTCTGTCTGTTTTTATTGAGAAATCTGTTTCGGCTCTGAATTCTGCTAAAGTGTCTATAGTAGAGCATAGTGACACATATATAGTATTGCTTAAGCGGAGCCGTAATTTATATAATTGACAGGCGATGGCATTTAGACTTGTTCTTTTCTATTGTATTCTTTCTCGAAGCAGGGCTAGACTGGTGTTCTTTAGTATTCTGTATGTTTTAGAGTTTTTCATGCGATACTTAATCTTGTAGCAGGTCGGTATAAGGTGTTGATCTCGGCAGCAGTCTAGCCCTGCTTCGAGAAAAAATACAACAGACATGAAAAAGTCTAAATTCCATCGACTGTCAGTTATATAAATTACGGCTCCGCTTAAGCAACACGTGTCACTGTGGTCTACTATAGACACTTTAGCAGAATTAAGCGCCGAAACAGATTTCTCAATAAGAGCAGATAGACAGAAAAGAAAAATTATCCGATTAAAGGAGACATCAAAAGCACCATTACAGAAACAGCCAATGGAGGAGCCCGAAGTCGTACACAACTTACCAGACAAAGTTTTGATACCAGCCACCAAAAGTGTTTTAACCAAAGGTTTTAATTTCGCAATAGCACCATCACGTATCTCAACCGATAATATAATATGTGGAGTTGAAACAGCTCTAACCAGCTTAAACAACGACACAGTAGAAACTATCCGCCAAGAAATTTCAGCCGTTTTGCGCATAGCAAAACCTCCAAAAAGTAATCTATTTGCGCAAAGATACCTCGATCGTAATACTTTCAGCTGACAAATATAATTCGACAGTGGTCCGAAACAAAACAAACTATCATGAAAACAATTTTGCCTATAAACCAATAAACAGAGACCATACTACTTATCTAGCAAAGACCACCAAAACATTGACCAGAACATCTCCTCTTAACGAAGAAATAAAGGAGAAGATCACACCAAGGGAAAAATCATCCATATGGCTTTATGACTTACCCAAAATACACAAACCCGGAGCCCTCTTGAGACCAACAGCAAGCTCTTCCCAATTTTCGCCGAAAAAACGGCCTCCTACGGTAAAAACTCGCAACATTTTTGCGAAATAATCAAAAACATACGTTTACAAGAAAAAGAATCACTTTTTACGCAAATCCCAATCAAAGATGCCCTTTCTGTAATAGAAAACAAATATAATCTGTCAAAATATATCATCGAATTTGCTATACACTGTCCTGATTACATTTATTTTACTTATGAAAGCCGACGATATAAAAACAAAGTCGAGGGAGCCCTTATGGGATCGCCGCTATCTCCTGCACTCGCTAACTTATTTATGGAAGACTTCGAATCAAAAGCTTTAGAGACCTCTTCACACACACCGCGACTGTGGTTGCGTTACGTAGATGACACATTCGTTATCTGGCATCATGGAGAAGAAAATCTCAAAAATAACCTAAACCACATAAACAGTATACACCAAAAAATCAAATTAACCATGGAGACAGAACAGGAAAGAAAACTCCCGTTTCTAGATATCCTACTGAAAAGAAAAGAGGATGGCTTACTTTCGCACACTGTCAACAGAAAGCCCACTCACACCAACAGATACCTCAACACACAACATTGAAACCATGTTCACCACAGACCGTAAAGTAAAAGATCTCTTGCCAACACCTAAAGAAAGAATCCCTCTAGAAAACCAGGGAGGGTACGAAATTCCATGCGGAGAATACAGCTCAACTTACGTAGGCCAAAGCAACCGAAAAATAAGTGCCAGAATAGACGAAAATATAAACGCTGTCAAGCAAAAAACACCTTTTTCTGCTCTGGCCCAACACTGGTTAAATACAGGACATAAAAAAATTTCTCAGGAACAAAAAAGGTATCGATATGTGAAACGCTGCCAAACCTTTCGACATTATTTTAATGCAGATTGGTCTTAAATTTTAGGTAATTTCTTTTAATTAATATTTTAGTAAACCCCATCGTAAGCTATTATTGTATAAAAAAGAAATCTGTATATTTCAAAAAGCTAATTTTTAATTTTTTTCTTAACCTCATCTAATCGACAAATAATGATATAAATCAAAGGAAAGTGTCAAGATTCTAATTTCCCATAAGACTTGGTACAAATATTTGCCTTTTGGAAAACTAAATTCTCAGAAATATACACTGTGAGGTTAATCGAATTTCTGCGATAATATAAGTTACGACTTAAACTATAATAAAAAAAAAATATTTTCATTATGATCTAATAGTTTTCATTTAACATGGGGGTAGCGATTGGACCTACTTAAATAAATTTCTTCTCCAAAAGGTGAGATCTTGTTATTGTGCATTTTGTATATATTTCTTAATTAAACCAAAATCATGAATTAATATTTCCGAATCCCTATAAAAAACAATTGTTTACGACTGATTGAAATCTGCAAATGAACCGATTTAATTCTTGCGACAGTTGGAACTGTTCACTTTCGGCGTGTAATTAAATTATTTAAACAGTAATGGTTGTTCGCTGTCGCAATTCAAATTAAGACCAACATAAATTTTGGGGTCCATTTTATACCAAAATGTAACAGACATTGTTTCTTAGGTGCGTATCTCCAACATAATTATATTTATAAAACCAGGCAGTGCATTATTCTAATGTTTGTCTCGGAATAACTTTAGGCTAAAACAAAAGGACCCATCAGGAATGGCTTCCTAACACTTCGCGAACTAAACTGAATAATTTACATAATTATAGTATAAGAGGGACGATCCTAAATTTGCCACGCGGTTCTCAACATTGTTTGAACCTTGTAAAAAATGAGAAAAAGTATAATTGAAATAACTGCTTTTCCGTATGGTGCAAAATATTAGTGAGATGAATTTTATAGACTTACATATTTAGGGGTCTCGAATCCTTTTTACTGACACTGTTTATTCACTACGTAACTTCACTTCACTGAGTCTCAATTCTTTACCAAGATTGGCTACTGCTTCAAGATTTTACGAGATAATAATATAAAAATTCAAGATATAAAGCTTATTGATATACTGAAGAATGCTGATGCGAATGGCAAGGATGTGCGGTTTATAGAGAATGTATATTGGCATCAGAGGGCAGTAGTTCGAGTTAATGGCAAGCTTACCAATGAATGCCAAATTCAATAATGCGTTAGGCAGGGATGCATTCTCACTCCACTGCTGTTTAATTTATATTCCGTGAAAGTATTTAAGGAAGTCTTACATAACAAAGTATTTGGTATTAAAATCAACGGCGAGCTAATAAACATGATTCGTTATGCCAATGATACGGCCTTCAGGGTCTACAACACTCCTAGATTCTATCAATAGAGTTGGGCAAGAAATGGGACTCAACATAAATTTTGCTGCTCAGTGTTGTTGTATGGAGCGGAGGTGTGGGCATTGAAGGCTACCACGCTCAATCGTTTGGAGGCATTTGAGATGTGGTTGCATATACGAATGCTTTGAATACCCTTGGTAGCTATGCAGACTAATATGGCAGTTTTACATCGGGCAGATGCCACTCGTGAATTGCTGCCAACAGTGTAATGCAGAAAACTATTATATTTTGGCCATATTCTCATAGGGGATCGGTACAAAATTCTGCAACGGATAATGAAGGGTAAGATCGAGGGTTGTAGATGTATTAGAAAGAAGCAGATCTCTTGGCTTAGGAAGATCCTAAAGTGGACAGGAATATGCAGTGCTGAATAGCTATTTAGAATTGCAGAGAATCGTAATCAGCTCGCCATTGTAATTGCCAATGTTAGGGGCACCTGACACAGCACAGGAAGAAGAAGAAGAAGAATATGAAACTGACAAAATCATCATTTTTAGAAACATTTATTCTTGAGTATCTGAAAAACCAGAGGTCTTAGAGTGTGTTAGTGAGCAGATTTAAATACCCGAAAACATCTACGGAAATCAATTTTATAACCCAAGGAAGGACCTGGTTATATAACATAAATTTACGAGGTGTTCGGAAATTCCATTTCCTATACTTTGAAGGGAGATTTTACATATAAAAATATGAAAAAAAAATATGAACATATATCCATAATTGAGTCATAAGGAAGCTATGATCGTTTCAAGGTGTCCCTCGGACACTCGTTTATATATATTATCTTTGGAAGTGCTTGAAGCACTGATGTGGTTTTTAGTATTCTAACTTACATCAAAAAATGCTATTTCTTAATGTTAGGACTAGACGGCAAATTTCTGGTATGGTTTGTTTATCTCTGTTTTTTTCATAACATTTTTTAAAATTCAACCCAAAAATTATGATTCCGCGAAACTATTAACATAAAAACCCGCTTTTATTAAATCGATCGATGCATAAACTCGGATTTATTTGTGTTTGAACTAAACATCAAAGTAGGCATATGATGACTATAAATTTGAAGGGGAAATACATCAAGTTGTAGTTATTAAAAAAAAGGAATCGCAATTACCTGTATTATTTGATATTTCCAGTCAGACTAATTTTTTGAAAATTTGTGTTTTTTGGCGCAAATTGAAATAAAATGTCCTATTATTTTCATTTGCAAAATTAGCTGATATGCGTTTTATGTACGGTAAAGCTAATGTTTGTAGACGCGAAGCTCACTGGTTTATCGAGAATCCTTTTCAAATCGGCAAATTATTAAATTACATAAGCAATTAAGTGAAAATATTACTTTTATGCCATATATGAAAAAAAAAACGCGTGAAAGAAAAACTAAAAGTTCATATAAACTTTTTTCGTATAGGCCTTCTCTTCGGAGGTATGGGCTCCTAAAAGCTGCAATGTAATCTCATTTTTACGCATAATTATTGAACCACCAGGTGTAGTTCAACTTTTTTTAATATGATGTAAACCAAGTAAGACCTAAAGTGTCTTTTACTATCCAAGAAAGTGTGAAGTACTCACGGCTTCAAGGACAGACTAGCTGTGACACTCATGACGCAATTTTTTTACGCCTTGTATGATATACTTGTCCATTTTTTACATTCCTTTGACTATTAACTAAAAATTAAGTACTCTTCATTCATATCACTACTAATCCTAATCGTTTTTGAAAAAACGTCAATTTATTTACATTCTTAGTTCCCTAACTTTTCTTGGGTTGAATATGAAAAAGAGAATTTTTCCGTGTCACCGAGAGCAGTGGAATACACGCAGATTTTGAGGTGTCTCCACAGCGCACATCGATAGATCGGAAGATGAAGGAGGCCAAAAATAGGTCCTCTCCTACCTAGCCAACGATTTGGATAGACGTTATTCAGGTACTCACTACTGCACAGCAAAGCTGAAATGAAGTAGTGCCTTATTGTATATGTAGTCCATGTTTCGAAGAGTTTCAAGTAGTAAGTGCTCTACTAAATCGTGAAAAGCATTCTGGAGGAACGCCAAATAAAGTTTTTCATTCAGTCATGTCGGCGATACGAATGGTCTAGTCAAAAAATTACCAGTGATCCCTGCCCAGACATTAATTGATTAGAACAGATGTTGATGATCCGAAACAATAATTCCATGAGAATCTTCATTAGCCCAGACATGTGTAAATTTGTGATACCATTTTTGGTAAACTCTGCTTCATCCGTGAAGAGAATAGTGCTAATGAAATTTACATTATTTCGCGCTGATCCAGTAGCCAGTATGCAAACCACATTCTACGGGGAAAATCTTTTTTTTTTAAATGATATAGATATATCAACTGTTCTTGAAATACTTCATGTACTATTGTTTTTGACGTATTAAACTGCGCTGATAATATTCGAGCGCTCATCGAAGGAATGTCATTTACAGTATTTAAAATATTTTTCTCTAATTGCGGCGTACGTGCTGTCCTTCCCCGACTAGTATCAGTACTTCTTTTCTCATAATTTCCTAAATTTATGAATAGTAGCTTATTAAATGGAATCGCCTACCATTCTCCTTTAGATGTTGGTCAACTGATCTGGAAGAGAACGATTAGGATATCTGTCTTGATATAAACTCCTGGCTTCCAAAGCATTGCAAGATGCAAGAACACAGATCATACACATCAGATGCATTTTGCAAACTCAATAAACGTGTATTCCAAATGCAGGATATTTATTTCTTTCGTACCTAACAACGTTTGCAACAACAATAATTTGTTTTTGGTGCTTATAAAATAAAACGCATATTTTTTTGCGAACCTAGGTCGAACTGCAACTCACAGAATTAGATGTTTTTAACTAAAGAGGTAAACTCTAATTTTGGATCGATTTTTTTTACCATAGGGTTGAAGGTTAACTATTTGATAGGAACAACGATGTATCTTTTATTAAAATATGCCAAATGCATGATGTAAATAAAATGATGTTTTTTCGAAAACGGTTAGGATTAGCGACATGAATTTAGAGTACTTAATTTTTAGTCAATAGTTAAAAGTTGTTCAAAGTTCTTATCATACAGGGTGTAAAAAAAATGGGGTCATAAATGTCACAGCTATTCCGTCACTGCAGTTGTGAGTAATTCACAATACTTTCTTGAATAGTAATTTGAAGGGTCTTACCTGGTATACATCAGATTAAAAATTTGAAGTATACCTGGTGGTTTAATAATTATGTGTAGAAAACTTGATTCCATTGCAGCTCTTTGGAAGCCCATGTCTCCGAAGAGGAGGGCTATACGAAAAAAGTGTATATGAACTCGTAGTATTCTTTTCACGTGTTCTTTTCATATTCTGGAGATTTCCCACATTTTCCCGGATACCCTGTAGAAATGACTGTGAAAAAAATTGAACTACTCGAATGCCACAAGCTAACGAAAGAGTTCTAGAACTTGTTGCAACTAATTCAGGAATAAGTACAAGAAAAATTGCTTTACAACAGGGTAATCCTAAGAGTACCACATAAGAAATTTTGAATGAATAGGTTGTTCGTACAGCCTAAAGATCTACTTCCCAGAGTTCAGTTTTGTAAATGGATACAGTTGAAAATGCCGCCAAAGCCAATATTTTCTTAATAAAGGTTTTTTACTGACAAAACAGGGTTTACGCCTGAAAGTGCTGTAAACTTATATAATAACCATGTTTATGCAGACGATTTTATCAGAGCTTTACAGAGATCCACTTTCTGGGAGAAGCTGATGATATTTACTTTTGTTACGAGTTCCCTCTACTGATTTTCGTTTCAATGATATGGCATTATGTTATCTCAACTTGTTCATTAAAAAACCGAATTCAGTTGACAGTAAAATGAAGTTTTTCCAAAAGTTTGATTACCTTTTGGAAAAGTTTGAATGAAGTTTTACTATCTAAGTAAATTTTTGGATCTTAGTTATTTCTTGGGAGATTAATATTCATGTGGTCAAGTATTGTATGCACAGATAATTGTATGCACAGATAATAAATATAATTGTTGGCTGTTGACTAATAATAATTTAATTAGCATATTGTTTGATCACAGTTTAATGACGTCTTTATGCTAATTTATTAAGTTCTATTAAAAAAATAAATATTTCCATATTAATTCAACAAAAAAGATAGCAGGATCGGATAAAATGACATTATTAAATATCTGGATACAGAATATCTAATATGGATTTCTCTAAAGGATGACCGAAAAATTTACGTATTTATGTATCTTCGAATTCGGTCTTCAAATATATATTAAAAGTTAGTTTATCATGAGCCAATAATGATTTGAAAGTTTCAGATTCATTTGAGTTTTTATTTTTGAGATATGAGAGATCAAAGTTGTTACTTTATCCTACCTGTGGATTTATTTGAATCTTTTAAGGTCCATTATTTTAAATGCATAATTAAAAGCGAGTAATGTTTCAAACAAGAATTAAGAGCTTTAAAAATTGATTTCGAGGTTAATTACAGGAAAACTAGATAATTCAACTTTTGATTTTTGATTCTAAAAATATGCTTCTGTGTTTCTTTTGCTGGTGTATTTAGAATTTCAATCTTTCTTCTTTCTTGTTTCTCGCTAACTATACTTTAATTATTTTAAGCTACATATAAAAATTATTTGTAGATTGTGACTAATACTAATGTGGAGGGGTTGAATGGGGGGAAGGAAAATATTCAGTAGCGAAGAGTAAAATGTGAAAATTACACATAGAAAAAATCAATTTTAGAAATCGAACTTTATTTTAGTCTTCAAATGATTTGCACCCTCTTTCCATGATTTGGCGGAATCAATTATGAAGTAAATTAAATCTTTAGTTGGGCATGTAATACACTATTTTGTTTTTTTTTTCTGTTTTGTCTTTTGTTGCTCTTTTCATTTCTGCTATTTTTCTATTTTAGTTTTTGCTTCTGTTTATTTTCGTTTCATTATGATTTTTTAACCTTTCACTCGCAAAAAGGTTAAAACTAGGTCGTTGTAAAACGTTAATTACAGAATTATTGAGAATGATTAAAATATCCTATATGCGCACAATCACATAGTTAATACTTTTAATCTAAGCGAAGAAAGAATTACTGTGAGAACATGATACAGTTAGAGATGCTCTCTTATGAATCTTTATCTTGATTTTCAAGGTAGGATCACAATAATTATTTCCCGATAAGCCTTCAGTTTAAATCACTTTTGGCTATCAGTTATTAACACTTATTCTTTGAAATAATCGGCCTAATAATATTCAAACAGTATCCCACAAATGGTGTAAAGTAGCAAACTTGATCCCTCACATCTCGAAAACAAAAACTCAAACCAACCTGAAACTTTCAGACAATTATTCTAATGATATATTAACTTTTAGTGTAGATTGGATGTCCGAATTCGAGAGCGCACAAATGGGCTAATTTAGGTCTGTTTTTGCGGTGACCCTTTGACAGACACACTTATAAAATTCCTAGATATTTATCAAATTAATTGGACGTAATATAAATTTTACTTAAGAATAAACAAAGCAGATTAACACTGACGGAAATGCTAGAGTATTGCGAAAAAAAGGACAACACACTGTGTATTGACAGTCACATTATCTCAGACCCTCAGTAATATATAAAATTTCATATTTAAATATTTTTATCAAATCCAACATTTTTTTATCTTTCTTAAACAATAAAGAGAAAATATAAAAAAGCTCTGCCTTCTGCAAGTCTTAGTCCTTTGCCTTGATATAAGTATTATGTAAATTATTTAGTTCAATTTGCAAAGTATGGAGAAATCTTGCGAGATGAGCCCGTTTGTTACAGCTTAAAGTCCTTCCCAGGCAAATATTAGAATAATGCACAGCTTTGTTTTAAAAATGAAATTATGCCGAAGCTGCTTACCTAAGAAAGGAAACTAAATGGCAACATTTGTTTAAAAATGTGACATTATTCGCAATTTTATCAATTTTTGACTCTCAAGAATAAAGAAAAAGAAAATTTTATTTAAAAATCTTGGATACAATTAACTGAATTTTTTGGCTTTAGTTTTGAGATCACCTTTAGATATTTCGATTCGCAACCATTTAAATTAGTATTGACCTAACTATCGTAGCGAAGGCTGAGTTTTATCGAGCAGGAATTGTTACCTCGAAATTCTTTTTGGTGCGTTGAATTTACGGCTGAATTTTATTTACGATAGTCGTAGATAGCGGGAACTCGGCCCCCATAGTTGGCCCCACAGGGGCTATATCAGGATCAGGAACTAGTCAGTTAATTCAAAACAAAGGATTTATCGAAATATCTAGAAAACCTGATTTTTTTTTATGGAAGACCCCTTTCAAGTTTGTTTAAAGAACAATAGTATGGATATTAAAGGTAAGCTAAATCCAGTTAAAGTTATTGACATCATTTATAAAACACACAGAGTCAGATTCTAAAATGAAGGAAATCGAGACAGTAGGAAGAAACGGGATAAAAGTAAGCCTTAAGCAAAACCAATCAGCAAATAGTTTGGTGAATTCCACCAAATTAAAACAATAAAATTTTGAGTCATATATTCCAAAGTTTCTTGTGATTAGACAGGGGAATAAAAATCGATTTAAGCGATAAAATACTTAAAGAAAAAATAAAAAATTTGACTCTCACTGTAATTTTGAGATTCTATCTGTTAGAAGAATTACTAAATCTATATTAGACAAAATCACTCAAGAGAAAAAAATTCTAAAGACTTAGTGGGTTATCAAGAAATAGAAAGATATTGTTGTGTATTTCAATGTATATTTTGAATTGTTGGCCAAGCGCTTTCTATCTTACTCAGATCATCCTCAGGGCCTAGACCCTAGGATATGGTCAGTAAATAAGCTTGGTCAGCACTCACCAACCACACTCACCAACCACACTTACCAACCACACTCACTCGTCTAAAGGCACACCTCAACCTTTTCATTTGGAGAACCGTCTCCAACTCTTCCGATTATATAAAATTTTTTGAGAGCGAACAGCATCTCTAGTGACCGAAAACTTAGTACATTGACCCTTCCTAAGTTCGGCTTATCACAGGACTTTTTTGCTTTCAATAACAAATACTACGAACAACCTTCGAGCTTTACAATGGGGAATCCTCTATCTCCTCTTGTAGCAGACATCTTCTTGGACAACTTGGAAAATGTATTAATTCCGAGATTGATTTCTGAGAGCAAGACTATTAACTGGCTTCGTTATGTCGATGACTGTTTAACAATTATTCTGGATAATAAACAACGGGCTATTGATGTTCTTAATAGTCTTGATTCTCTGCACCGTACTCTAAAATTTACCTTCGAAATAGAAACTGAAAACAAACTTAATTTCTTAGATTTAACTATCAAAAAAACGAATTCGAAAAGCCACCCAAACAGACCATATAAATTCTTCTAATTCTAACTCCCCTTTACAACATAAAATGGCCTTAATAAATTGCTATGTTAAAAGATTGCTCAACATTCCCATGTCAGTGGAGGATTAGAACAAAGAGATCAATATTCTTAAGCAAATTGCCGTAAACAATGGATATGAGCATACAATCATCGACAAATATATACAGAAAATTAAAAACAAGAAGGAATCCTAAGACGCTGACAGCTTGATTTTTTATAATGAAAATCAGCCGGGAAAATTTTTCTCACTCTCGTACTTAGGTCACTTCTCTAATAAAATAGCACGGGCTTTAACAAATTACACTCAGAACGTGAGGATTTCATTTAAGGGTGTAAATCAACTCAGTTTCCATTTTGTAAATAACAAACAATTAATATTCCACATCCAAAAAGCGGGTCTATCAACTGTCTTACCCCGATTGCCCCTCAACGTACACAGGAAAAACTATTGGACTATTAGCAGTCCGAATTAGCAAACATACCAGGCCTCTGTGTTTGGTCATCATATTAGTTTTACTAAATACAGTTTCTCTCCAACTCATAATAGTAAAAATCTTGTACAACTCCAAAGGTAAAAACTCCAAATCCTTGGATTACAGAGAGAGTCTTGAGATATACAGGGAGATAAGAAGAAACCCCGACCATTGCCTAAATGTAAGAATGAGCAACGAAATGACCGCAAACCCATTTTCAAACGTTTCCTTAAAATCATTAAACCATTAAAATGTCTCAGAGCTGTGATTGCGTGGGGTGCAATCTTATAATAATTTTGATCACCTTTTTCAGTATCAGACATTTGATTCTAAATATATTAATAGTCAGACATTCCAACAAATTTTAACTACGCCAATGTTCGTGTATTTTATTGCTTTTTTACAAAAATGAAAATTATTTCAAGCCACTGAACCCAAGTGTGAAATAGCCGATAACAGTAACCTTGTAGATCAATAAACTTCTACTACTCTTCCTTTCTGCCTTTTTTCTCATTATTAATAAATGGTGATATGAAATGTAATAAACAAGAAATTAAAGAACTCATACAGAGAATTTCTACTCAAGCTCACACATACTTGTGTATATTTTTAATTTTTAGATAATTTTTATTGCTTTATTATGCTATGACTGTGTGTGTTAAGTTATTAATATAAAAGTTAGTTGTTTTTAATTGTATACTTGGTTTGTACTGTGTAAATGCTGCTCTGGCGTTCAAGACTGTTCTCCAAATGACAAGGTTGAGGTGTGGCCTTTGACGTGTGAGTGTGGTTGGTGAGTACTTAAAAAGCTTATTTACTGACTTTATTCTCTTGTTTCTAGGGTCTGAGCCCTGAGGATGGTCTAAGTAAGACCGAAAGCACTTGGCTTACAATTCAAAATATACACTGAAACACACAACGATATTTCTCTTTTTCTTGATTTCTTCGGTGTATAACCTGTTAATAACTTATTCAGTGGGTTATAACTAATTTTAGAGCACAAACTTTACCAAAATATCTGTGTTGAGGCTTTGACTTGCTCACAACTCTTTGCGCTTTGACCTTTTTGACTTGGCTAACGACCCGTCTTACTGTAAGGGGCTTAAGGAGTTTTTCCATAGGCGAAGTTCTACTCTTGGAAAATTATCTCCATCACACTATTTCAATACTTTATTCTGATTAAAAAGAAATGACAAGTTAAATTACTTTTTACAGGAATGTAGATGATACAGTAAATTTTTTTCCCTATTTTTACTTTGCAATCTGACCCTCTATCAGGTCGAGTCAAGAAGAACACACACTTCTTAACACTTTTTTTTGCCTGGAGAACTAACTTTTTACTACTTCAGCAAAAACGAGATCTGTCGAATCGCTTTTTAACACTATATCTCCCTTACTGTACTTCAGTCTATAAGTCGCACTACTATCAAAGCTTAAAAACTGCCAGTCTTCCTTTTTTCTAGACATACCAATTTTTATAAGCATTTATTTATAAAGATAGGAATAAAAAACCAAGAATGTGGAAATAGAACATGTAAGAGTAACTGTAAATCAGTGTATCCAAAAAGTTATTTTATGCTACAACTGTTTTAGATACAGACATTATAGAAAGCAATGTAAAAGTAAATCTAGGCGCTTTAAATGCAAGTTGGATAAAATGAAAAATTATGAAGAAGATGTGTAAAATGCTTCTACTGCTATTTAAATCACAGCAACGAATGAATAAAAGATTTGCTCAGAATTTACAAGACAAAGAGATCTCAAAGCGTACATGGTTACGAATAATGTAACCTATAAAGACACCAAAAAGGAATTCCCCAAAAAAACATACGCATTTGTCTTAGTACACCATACTGATTTGAATGAATTGTACAACATGTTACATAATACCCAATAGCCACAACCTCCATCTCTAAATCAAAATAAAGCGAGCCACTTTACCATTACCAAAGTTGTACCTAACGGTTCATATCATCGAACCACTTAAATGGATAATATATGGCCTTAAACGTTGCGCAAAGTGTGCATCTGCCCTTATATTAAATATCTTGGAAATTTAACTAATGCTCGATAATGTCAATTGACTCCTAAACCTTAAAATATACAATGATCTTGATGAACTTCTATTACAGGTAATAGGCAGTTTTTGCGTCTATCTTATAAGAGGTATATCTTCACTTAACAACAAAATTGATGACGCAGCTAAGAAATAATTTTGATGTATAGTATTGAAGAAAGGTATATAAATAATAAAAAGGGTAATGATCATATTAACACAAATTCAATGGACAGTCAAAATAAAATCGACTAAATCTTACCATTTTTGGTATGCTAAACTGAAACTAAATTTATCATTTTAATATTAGTTTAAGTTTTAGAGATAAGTGATGTCATGTATCCCTATATATTAACAATGTAACTGCAAGAATGCACTGGGTCTATTTGTATTGTTATAAAAATCGAGGGGTGCGACGTTACCAAATATACGTTTTCCCCAAGATAAAGACATTTTGCACCACTGGCAACACCGCATAAGGGAACTCCAGGGATGACTCCCATGTACGAAGTTCCAACACTCCAAGCCGTAAATAAGTGAGTCGAATCGAATAGTTGAGATTGTAAGATGTCTAGAAAGTGTGTAAACAATCCTGATCACTTCTGTTATGTATATGGCAAGGTAACTTTTGCGTCTCAAAAGCGGTCTATTACCCCAATTTTAAAAAAGGCATATCAGTTTTATTTTAGTTGCAATATTGGAAATCAAGACAAGCAGTGGGCGCCACACATATGCTATAATGCATGCGCTTCAAATCTGAGAAACTGGTTGAATAGTAAAAAAATGATTTATGCGGTTTGCTGTCTCATTGATCTAGAGAGAGGCTTCAAACCATGTTGATGATTGTTGTTTTTGCATAATACCTCGTGTTGGGTAAGACACAGGTATATCCAAGGAGAAAAAGTCGGTTATCGACTATCGAGATATACCATCTGCCATGAGACCTGTGTCTAGTGACGAATTTCAGAACCCCCATAAACATTCATTTACGAATCAGATAATAACGACACAACGATTTCTCAAGAAGAAGATCAACATCAACATCAAAAAATCTAATCAGAATTATATGAACTTGTGGGAGACTTAGAACTTCCAAAAAGTAAAGCAGAGTTGCTAGGATGAAGATTGCAGCACTTTAACTTATTAGAAGACGATGTTTCAGTATGTTTTTTCCTAAACGCCATAAAGGCCTAGTACCACTTTTGAAAATGGAAAAGAACTTCGTTTTTTACAATAACATTAGTGATTTATTGGCAGCTTTAAATATAAACTACAAGCCAGCGGAATTAAGATTGTTTATAGACAGTTCAACATTGAGTTTAAAAGCAGTACTATTGCATATGGGAAATATTTTTTCATCTATTCCTGTTGGATTTGCAGTTCACGTGAAAGAATCATACGACAATATGAAGTACCTATTGACAAGTATAAAATACATTGAGCACTAATGGCAGATTTGTGACAACTTAAAGGTGATTGAAATATTTTATCGTCTATTCTTGTTGGATTTGCAGTTCACATGAAAGAATCATACGATAATTTGAAGTACCTATTGACAAGTATAAAATACAATGGGTATCAAAGGCAGATATGTGACGACTTAAAGGTGATTGCACTTTTACTTGGGTTGCAGCTAGGCTACTGCAAGTTTTGCTGTTTTTTATGTGAATGGCACAGTCGGGCAAAGGCACTTCATTACAAGAGAAAAGACTGGTCCGTTCGACAATCATTAGAGCCAAGTGAAAAGAATGTACATCATATGCCATTGGTAGGCCTCAAAAAGATTTTGTTGCCACCACTGTATATCAAATTGGGCCTAATGAAAAACTTAATTGTCCAGCTTTCCAGTACCTGCGTCAGAAATTCCCAAGGCTAAAATTTAAAGAAGGTAATTTTGTTGAGTAACAGATTCGAAATATTTTGAAAGACAAACATTTTGACAGCACTCTATCAGATATTGAAAAAAATGCTTGGAATGACTTTTGCCTCGTGGTCACTAATTTCTTCGGAAATAAAAAATCTGACAATTATGTTATTCTTGTTGAAAATATGCTGTGATCGTATGAAAAATGAGTTGCAATATGTCTCTAAAGATCCATTTCCTACACTCACATCTGGATTTTTTTCCTGACAACTGCGGAGCTGTAACTGATGAACACGGTGAATGCTTCCATCAGGATATATCAACAATGGAGGAAAGGTACCAGGGAATGTGAAATGCTTCCATGCTTGTCGACTACTGTTGGACTCTGGTTAGACATGCTCCAGGAACAGTTCACAAAATAAAAAAAGAGACAGGGTATTTAGTGTCTCTACCAGTAAAAAAGTACCTATTTTTTATTATTTTGTTTAAAATAAAATTTTAAAAAATTATTCTCGAAAATTGCAAGCTTTCTGAGCTTATGGCGGTACGATGCGGAGTGCCGCAGGGTTCGGTAGTAGGACCTCTTCTTTTCATTATATATATATATATATATATATATATATATATATATATATATATATATATATATATATATAAATGATCTCTTTAGGCATTTGTCACCTGGTCTGTATATCTGTTACACTGACGACACGGCGCTAATTTGTAAAAGTAGTAGAGACCCAGAATGTTTAATGAAGGAAATGTCTCTTATGGGAAAGCATGCCAGACGTTGGTTTGCTAATAATTCCCTTAAATTGAATGAAAAATAACAACACGGAATTCATTTTTAATGAATGGACGTGGAGTAGTTGATGGTTCTTTGGTGACATTGTTGGGTATCAGTTTGGACGATGATTTTTACTGGAATTCTCACATTGCATTATTGAGGAATAAGTTGGCATTCTCTATTTTTGTTCTCAGGCAACTTCGTGAGTCTCTTCACTGTGACACCTTTCTCTCAGTTTATTATTCCTTGTTGCATTCTCATATTTCGTACGGTGTTCACCTTTGGGGCAGTGCTGGCGCGATGCAAATCTTTAGAATGCAGAAGAAGGCTATTCGACTTGTCTCTGGTATCGGCTATCGGGACCACTGAAGCCCACATTTTATAAAATTGCGGGTACTAACGTTGCCTAGTTTATTTATCTTATACCAACTACTGGAGATTCATAAAAACCGTGGAAACTTCCACCAAAATTCCCATTTTCACTCTTATAGCATTAAAGCAGCTTATTTAATTAGGCCTTTGAGGTATAGATCTAAAAAAAATACATTGAATGTGTCATTGTACAACACGTTGCCTGAAACGTTTAAAGATTTAGAGTTTAGGAGATTTAAAATTAAATTAAAGGAATTTTTGTTAGAGCATGTATTCTATTCGGTGGATGAGTACATGAAGACTTCTAGAGCATATTTTTAGGACTTTTTTAATGTGATTTATAGATAGTTTTAACCTTATTTTTTTTTGTTTTGTGACATTACAATTATATTTTTCTGTACAAAATGTAATGAAATAAATTTATCTATCTATTTAATATATATATATATATATATATATATATATATATATATATATATATATATATATATATATATATATATCACACTCTCTTATTAACTTTGTAATTCTACCATTAGAGTCTTACATATAATACATATTATTATATTATTATTTTGAAATTTTAAAATTTGAAAACATCACTTTTTAATGTGTTTGGAAAGTATACATTCAATTTTTAAATAAATTTGAATGTATTATTCGATATATTTGCCTAATTGTTTGCTAAACCTTTTAATTCTGTTTATTTTATCATTCGTACTGTTGGATTAACTGAGGATTTAATAAACCTGAACTAATTCTCCTTTTATCTTTTTCTCAAACACCTCAATTTTATTGCACGCTTCGTAAAATTTAGTCACTATAAAATGTATTTTATACCTTCACACTAAGTCACATTTGTATAAACAATTTAAATGAAGACAAGCCTAAACTTTAGGAATCCTTTTCTTTTGTCAATGGAGTCGTCAAGCTTAACTTCTTAAGAGCATAATTTTATTTGTAAAACAAAGCAGTGGTTTCTATTGTAATGTTTGTCTGGAAACAACTTTAAGCCACAACAAACGGACCCATTAAGCAAGTCTTCTCAACACTTCGTGAATTTAACTGAATAATTTACATAATCATGATATAGGGGCGAAGGTCCCAGATTTGAAAGGCCCTTTTTCCCATTTTCCTTTCCTTTGTTGAAAGAAAGGTAGAAAGATAAATTAATCTTGGTGAAAATATTTAACTCTGTATTAAATATCAGGGAAATTTTGTTACAGTACTAAGTTATTAAGTGTGAAATCAAAGGTGAATTACTCAGAGTAAAAGCTTTTTTAAATAACGGTAAAATCTTTTTATACTAAATATATCTATAAAATGAGTTAATAAAAAATAAGTTATTTTTTCATTTCTTCGCTACCAAAGTATCCTTTAAAGAACTTTATTAGGCATTACGTAGAGATCGAATTTCAATAACAGATGATGAAAACACAAGGACGAAGACGATACGCATGCATGTGGCGTGTACGATAAAAAAAATAGAATATTTTGCCTCGTAAGTTTGGATCAGGCGATTTTAATGTTTATCCAGAGAAAAAACTTTGGCAAAAATAGCCAGCTAAACTATAATGAACGCTAAGTTCTTTGTGGAGCAGGCACCATACTGGGGCGTATTTAAAGTACATGAATTTGTGCAAAGATGGTATGCGTTAACTTTCGAAAAGTCGACTTCGTTGTCAGAAAGAATATCGACAATAAGGCAAAATCTAGAATTATTTTATAAAGCATTTTTGCAGTTTTTCTTGACATGTTCGGAGACAGTTCCAGATAACGGAAAAATTTGTTATTGAAGACTAAAAGCTGTATTACGTGTTTACCATGAAATATTTTGACAACTGTGAAAACTCAAAATGGCGTCTAGCTGAAGAAATTGTTGAAAAATATGCGCGTATATAAGCCAAATCGGATTGAAGGTTGAGTGTGCAAATGCTTGTTGTGCATGTGAAATTGCAAGTGCTTGTTGGATTTAGTTATTGTAGAACCCATTTTACTCGGCCAAAATCTACAAAATGAAATGAAATAGCGCCAAGTCAAGTATTCAGCGAGTAAAAACGGGTTCTGTGTGTAATGAATATCTAATAATTTTCCTCAAAAATGTGTACCAGAGATGGTACTTTTAAGAAAACTTTTTTACAGTTGCAATTAGTTTGTTTACTTTTAGATAAAGTTGCTTAACTGCCTCAGCAATGCCGATAAGTTGATATGATTAACACGTCAGAGGCATTAAAATAACATATATGGTTTTCAACTGTCGGTTAGCTACCTTCAGATACGCAGCTGCCTCTATTAGGAACAACAAGATGGATGTTTTATGTTGTTCGAAGTTTACACTCCATAGCACTTTAAGACTACAAGTTTCGCATTTTTCAATCGTCTCTGCATTTGTTCTTTATATCAATTTGAGCTCGCGTTGTCATGGTTTTATCCATTTTCACAATAACACGTTAACGATGTTTTGGTCATTAACATCTATGGTTTAATCTATACAAACCCATTGCTTCAGTTTAGAGACAATTTTTAATTAAATGCCTTTACATACTGAAAAATTTTTATATTGTTCTTTAACACATCTTGTAAAATTGTGGTTATCCAGCATATGCCATGGAATGTTACAAGCTATCATCATTTTTCCTAAGCTTCAGTCATAACTTCTACAACCAAGTTTCCGCCCAATAATTTCAACCCGAGGAAAATTCAGCATATACCATTCGACAATAGTGCGAGCTGACAGAAAACCTTACACTTTAAAAATTCTTAACCAACATGTAAAATTTCGATCCGACCACACAGAAAGTTTTTCGTTTCAGTTCGTATTACGTATGAGTCACGTACTGAGTAGAAAAATGTATTTTATTATTTTACCATCATTATTAAATTTCTGTCATATGTAAACAGTCGCAAAATCCCGTAATGTACACCGACGGGCGACGACTTTAAAACTTTTATTTTATTATTTGAATTACAACAGTTTCCTTCTCAAGCACGGCCAACTTTAAACAAATATTGTTCTTCTTTTTCTTCTTAAAGTGCCTATCCTCTTTGGATGTTGGCTATCACATTGGTCCATATTACTTTATTCACTGCTGCTCTGAACAGACCTGTTGATGTCATTCCAGTCCATGTTCGTAGGTGAGCAGCCATGATATTCGTCTTCGTCCAGCTGATCTCTGGCCTTCTATTTTCCCCTGTAGGATAAGTTGGAGCAGGTGATATTTCTCATTCCGCATGATATGTCCAAAGTACTCCAATTTTCTGCGTTTGACATTTGTAAGATATTCCAGTTCTCCACCGATACGTTGTAAAATGTTTTCGTTTGATAGGTGGTGTATCCAAGGAACCCTAAGCATGCGGCGGTAGCACCACATCTCAAATGCATCTATACGTTTACATGAAGCATCGGTAAGAGTCCAGGCTTCTGCTCCATATAAGAGAGTTGAGAGTACATAGCATTTCAAAATCCTGATCCGCGTATGTATATTGAGGGATAGGTTGCAGAGTATGTTGCGCAGCTTATTAAAAGTACCTCTTGCTTTCTCGTTTCGGCTTCTTATTTCTCGAGAGTGGTCCCAGTCCTTATTCAACGTGCAGCCTAGATATGTGATCGTCTCGGCCATTGTGAGAGTCACGTTGTTGGCAGTAAACTGTATATTGCCGACGTCGTTTTTACTGACAATAATCGTTTGCGTCTTCTTGCAGTTTATCTTCATACCATATCTGTTGCAAGCTGTCACTATTCGGTCGATAATTCTTTGAAGTCCCTCTGCAGTATCGGCTATAAGAATGGTATCATCCGCGTATCTTAGGTTGTTTATTACTTCTCCATTTACAATAATTCCATCTTCTATGTTGCCCAGTACTTCTTTAAAGAGATGTTCTGAGTATACGTTGAATAGAAGTGGCGACGGTATACAGCCCTGGCGTACTCCTCTCTTTATATTAAATTCTTCTGTTGTCTAATTCTCAACTCGTACAATAGCCTTTTGTTGTGAATATAGCTTTGATATTATCTCTCTGTGTCTGTCGTCGATTCCTGTCTCTTGTAGGATTGAAATCAGTTTACTGTGCTGCACTTTGTCAAATGCCTTTTCAAAATCTATGAAGCATGCAAAGACGTCGGCATTGATGTCACGTGCTCTTTGAATCAGAACCTGCATGGAAAACAAGGCCTCTCTAGTGCCAAGTCCCTGTCTGAAGCCAAACTGCGTGTCACTTACGTTTTCATCGAGTTTTCTATATATTCGTGCTTGAATGATGTTAAGAAAAGCTTTTAAAGCGTGGCTCATCAAGCTGATTATTCTATGATCGGAGCACTTAGTTGCGTTCGTTTTTTTGGGAATCGGGATGAATGTCGACAGTAGCCAGTCTTTTGGTATTTGACCGTTCATGTAAATTTTGTTAAAGAGGGTGGTCAGTAGTTTTATTTGTTCTGAGTCAATTAATTTGAGAACTTCTCCGTGTATCTGGTCTGACCCGGGGGTTTTGTTATTTTTGAGTCTATTTATCGCTGATTCCACTTCCGCCTGTGTGATGGTAGTAATATTATTAGTATGTTCTTACTTCTTACGATACCAATTTTTTAGGCTGTGATCTTTTGCAACTTTTTTGAAAAGGAGGTAAAATAATTAGAATTATTTTATCATTCTTTATGTTTCGTTACAGTATTGATAATAAATGAATGTAATGCATGCATCTATTGTTATCAATATAACAACAATTAATTGGACCCTTTTTCCAGACTGTCAGATTCAGATATATATTGACATCACCATATGGATAAAAGTTTATAATTAGCATGTATATGAAACTCTACGATTATAAATATTTTATTTAAATTTCTAGTTCAAATAATAGTTTCATTTTTATCCTATAGATCGAATATAAAATCACATTGTTGATATTCTGAGAAACAAAATGGCAGCCAACTTACTATTTCGTATTATTCTGAGAAAAGTTAAAGATGACAAAATACTCTGCGGTATATAGTTTTATATATCTAAAGTTATATTTACAATTAGATTTTATTCAGAATAATGTAGACTTACCTCACTGGAGCAGTACATTTTCCAAGATTTATGTGAAACGATATATAATTAATATTTAATGAAACGTTGCTGCAAGAACTACTCTTACCAGATATAGACTAATTTCACCTTTAATACATATTTCCAGTATAAATTACCAGGAAGCATCAAGTGAAAATATGTTTAAATATAGTTCTGGCTATCATATAAAATTAATAATATAGATAGTAATCAATCTATCTTATAAGCTTGGGCTTCACCGTTGGTATTCGCCCAGTTTTCTATCATCTGATATTTATTTAGAACTTTAGAAACGTGTCCAGATCAATTCAACAATCTCCTGTTAAATAGCTATTTATGGAACTTTCAGATTATTAGCTAAGTAATGTACAAGGGAAACGAAAACTTCCTTTGGGTTCAAAACATTAAAATCCACCCTCTGGATAGTAACATCGAAGTCTACCCTACTGGGTCTTTTTATTGTCAACTGTAACTGGCGGTTGATTTGTTAAAAGAGTTTATATTTTCTAGCAACCTTTTTTTTTATTAATTTAAGTAAAGATCATAATTAATATTAAACTTGTATAGTTTTATATGACCCTCAAACTTCTTGCTGATAGTTAGTTTAATTATTTTTTTTTAATTAATTTTCCCGATCTGAGTCGCAAATTAGCTGAGTTGAAGGCTAGATCCACGCGACATAGTGGAGGGTTTCTGCCTTTACCTGACATAAATTCAGTGGGGCCATTGATTACCCACCCCTACTCTAGGGCATAGGTGTTAGTTTGGCACATTGCTCGCTGGTGCCGCCACTAGCCTTCAGCTCTGCTCTGCCCTTTCACTTTATACTTCTCTAGTGCCTTTTATTTAAAAACCAGTGTAGCAAAGTTTACTTTACAAAATACATAAAAACAAATTAATCAAAGTGATTTATCATGGTGGTTAACTGAATTATAAAAAATAACTTTGGGTAAATTTTATTTTCTCTCAGAAAATATTCAGTTCCTCTATGTAGCCGGTAGAACTAAATTTGACAGTCACAGGTTTTATATTTTGTTTGACATTGTTCAGTCGTACTAAAAATTATTTATTTGATTTGATGTCAGAAAATATTTATCTTCATTATCTGTCGAAAATAAAGTATTTAGTGCTAATATGTTCCGAGATATATTACGAAACATTGCAAAAGTCCGTCATATTTGACCGGCTAGAAATAAAATCATGCTGTTGGTCTCTCATGAGAGGGGACCAAACACTTCTGAAAAAATGAATGTTATCGCTAATGGGCTATAATTGTAGATTATGGTTGTATCATTTTTTGAACATCGGACTGACTTTTGATTCTTCCCATAGGTCTGGAAAAATTTATTTCTGATTGCATAAATTAAATATTACAAACCAAGGCTAAATTCCCAAGCACCTTTCATTACGACCTATAAAGGAATGGAATGAAGGTCTGGTGTGAATTTCAGCTTCAACCTTTTTCATTTTCTATCAACATCTTCAGGCCTTATTTTAAATAACGAGATTGGATAAGAATTCTAGCTATGACCATGGGCAGGCACATAAGGAGTGAATATAAGAGAAAAATCTTTAAATAGGTTCACAAATAAATATACGATGCCAGAGAAGTTGTTACCTTTTGATTTTGGTAGAGCTTCGTAGCAAGCAGAGTACTATTAGACTTTCTAAAATTTATGTAGAAGCAGAATGATTCTCAATTCTTAAATTTCGTTTCAACGTTTGCAAAATAAGCATTATATGATGTACGGACGAGATTTCATACAACTAGCATTCTCAAAAGAGAAATCACAAGTCTATTTTTAGATAATTTATCTATTGTTAAAAAAGACAAGCAGCTAATTTTAGTATTGTTTTATTCTTACTAACAAAATTGCTTTTGAGTTAAAATAAATTCAGTAGAACTAAACAAAAACATTTTCAATTTGGCAGCGGAAAATTATAAATTATAATGATGTAAAGCGAATTTAAAAAAAAAAATAGAAAAAAAAAACGGAGCAAAATTACAAAAGTAAATCCCAAAAACAGCTAGTCTCCCCTACTACTGACTTATTTATACGACATTCTGCCAAGTGCTTCTTTTATTACACTATCCAAAAACTTTATAATTTCTAGAACATCATTGGATGAAATGTAGTAGCGACAATATTTATTTTACCTCACAAAATTCATTTAAAAAAAAATTAAATTTTTAAAATATGCTACTAGTTTCTTATCAATATGATATTAATATTACTAAATTATTTTTCTTTAAAGAAATAAACATATTTTAACTTTGAATAAACGTAAAAAGAAATAGGGAGCGACGATCGTATTACACAATAGTATGAATCACAATGAAATAAATATTAAAATGTATATCGTAATTTAAAAAATTGTTACTTTTTTTACTAAGTAATTGATTAATCGTAGATCTCAAAGATATGATGAATAAATTGTTAATGGATAACGCATTCAAATAAAATTCCATTTTTTAGAAAATACTACTTACTAATGTTGTTACTCTAGTGGTAAATTTAATATTAAGATTACTATACCATTTTGGGTTATTTTTACTTTGAATAATAGTGAAAAGGTATACACTGCTATGATCATATTTCATTCAATTGTGCGTTTATACTAAAGAGTTAAAAAATATTATATTTTTATTAACTAATTAGCTAATCGTATATCTTAGAGTTATGAATTATAAATAGTTAAGTATAGATAATGATGCTCAGTGAGATTTAATTTTTAGAAATATTATTTGTTATTTGCTAGGCCTAGATCTAATAGGCTTCTACTTGTTCTTCTTTACGTAGTTGAAGGAAAAAAAAGACTGGTGATTCTTAGTTTTGAAGGACCATTTCAACGACAAATTATACGTCTAGCTTGCTATATATTGTTTAAAAGGATATAAAATATTCCAAAACAATGTAAGGAAAAAGTAACTGTACTTTCTCTTCTAAGAGTCGGCGGTAGATCAACAACGAATGTAATACATTCTAATACAAGAGCAGTCTGTCTCGCAATCACTATCTTTCTTTTGATTGTTTTCGCGCCTGAAAAAAATGTGTATGAACAACGTAACCAGAACCGGACTAAATAATATTTAAAACATTAAATAGTTTGTAAACCTAACATAGACAGACAGCCCAAAGGAGAATAGGTTATTGAACCAATTCTACGATAGGAGTTCCTTATTTTTTACTAAAATTTTTATTAATGTTGGTGTACTATCTTTTAACAAATAAACAATTTTTGACTTTGAATAAGGGTACAAAAAAGCAGATACATGATCATATCTTACAATATTATGAAAACGTAAGTAATCGTAATTTTTAAATGATATAATATTAACATTTCTAGAGAAATAGCTGTCTCGCTAGTATTTTATCTAATTTTTCAAATTTATCAATTTTGAATCATGCTAGCATGGAAATTTTTAACTGTAACATTCGCAAACTTAAAATGTTTCTATTATTTTCAGGACGAAATTAATTATGCACTTTTGTGCATCGAAATGAATACTTAAGCGAAACTATATCCTTTCGACAACCCATGATTCTCTAATTAATAATTTAAGAATAAATTTAAACGTCTTTTCACGAAAATAATATGTTGGAAATTCGGAAAAATAAACTTAAATCTTACTATTAAATAATGGTAGCATATATTCGCAAAGATGTCAAGAAATCAATTTTTAGCAAATTTTAACTGTAGCTTTATTATGCATTCTAAAATATCCTAAGCTATAAAAATTTCTGATTCTGGCCGCTAGGTAGTGAGTCGACACTCTCATGGTCCGTCCTTATTGCAAACCAGAATTGGCAGACTGGGAGATTTTTTCACAATTTTAGTTTAAAAAATATGCGAAATTTATAAAGGAAGCAATGGAAAATTATTGCAAGAACAGCCAACAGTCTCACCTATTGAATAAATAAGCAAATGAATCCCGTCTGTTGTCGTTTGCTTTACTACGTAGTATGGTGATATATTTATACTTTGATATTATGAAAGGATATCACATCATCAGACAAATGATAATGGAATATAAGTTTGTGAATTAATAGAAATATCTAGATTACATCACCAAACGCCTAAGTCGAGATAGATTGATTGTTATTCACATGTTAATATCTCTTTGTGACTTCGGACATTTAATAATTTTTACTTGTACGGCCTCAGTTTTAGCTCTGTCATCTTGAACTTCTGAAAATATATATCGGATTTGAATTCAACTACCCCAAGAGGCTCTTAGTAGGGCATACGGAATTGATATTCAGTGGTGGCAAAGAAACCTTTTTGGGGTCTACCAATGGCATATGTTTTACATTCTCTTCATTTGGCTCTAATGATTGTCGAAACGACCAGCCTTTTCTCTTGTAATGAAATGTATTTGCACAACTGTCACATTCACACAAAAAAAACAGTAAAACTTGGTATAGCTTAGCTGCAACCCAAGTAAAAGTGCAATCACCTTTAAGTCGCCACAGATCTGCCATTTTTGCTCGTGGTATTTTATACCTGTTAATAGGTACTTCATATTGTATGCTTCTTTTATGTGAACTGCATATTCAACAGGAAAAGACGGGAAAATATTTCCCACATGCAATATTATTGCTTGTAAATTCAATGTTGAATGTCTATAAACAATCTCTATTCCTCTGGTTTGTATTTAATATTTAAAGTTGTCAGTAAATCGCTAATGTTATTGCAGAAAGCCAAGTTCTTTTCCATGTTTATTTATTTATTTACAATAACTGCCCTACAGGTCTTGAAACCCAACTACGAGGCAGTGATTACACAAATAATACGTCTACAAACAATTTCAAATTAGCATCACACGACAAAAATATATATCAATTTAAATACAAATAAAAATTTAACTAAAATAATTAATTCTAACATTAAATATATAATACAATGTTATGCTATGTATTTTCATATTCAAAGGTGAACATACAAATCAATTAAGGATGAGAAACAGAAACAAAAAAGAAAAAAAGGCCCATGTGCCAAAATCCGGCAGATAGTTCGTAAAGATGAGCTGAATATATGAAAGATATTACTCTTGTTATAAGTGTCGCACATGGAATATAGAGGCGAAAATTTGAGCACGTTAGTTCTGATATAAAATACGTTAAAATTTCGGCAATTTATACGAGAGATATTTAAGTTTATCCTAGTTAAAATATTAGGACAGTCAATAAAATTGTTAAGTACCTTATAAAGAATTGTTAGTAAGAAAAATTCCCGTCGTACTTTTAAAGATGAAAAGTTAAATTTCTGAAGCAATAGTTCATGTGAAAAACCTTGCATAGGATAAACCCCAAAACTCATTATTCATATGAAAAGAAAATGAAAGCTTTGGATCGTAAGTGACTGCGAGATCTTTAAAAAGATCTGCTCGCAAGAGTAGTACGGTATTCAACGAATATTCATATCGAAATGAAGAAAATTTCGAAGTGAAAGTCATAACATTACACTTCTCCACGTTGAGCTGCAGATAATTTTCGGACACCAATTGCTAACCTGTTCCAGGTTCGATTGAAGCTCTACACAATCATGTAAGCAATTTATCCTCTTATATAGCTTAATATCATCGGCATATAATAAAATATCCGAGACAACAACAACGGAAACAATGTCATTAATAAAAATATTAAAAAATAAAGGTCCCAGTACTGATCTTTGCGGCACACCAGAACTTGAAATATATTTTACTGAGCGAGAACCGCAAATTTCAACATACTGAATACGATTATGGAGATATGATTTAAATAACGTTATTAGTGAATCTGAAAATCCAAATGATGACAATTTCTTAAGTAAGATGGACAACCATGATCAATAGCCTCAGCTACATACTGAGTCATAATCATGAGATTAGGTGTCGTCGACCTACCCTTAAAGAAGCCATTTTAAGAAATGGTGCTAGGTCTTTACGCCGCTTATTAAAGACACATAATGAAACATCGTTTTCTAATAAGTTCCACTGCTTCTATCTTGATTGTAGTAACTCTGCTTTATTTTTTGGGAGTTCTAAGTCTCTCATAATATCGTTTAATTCGGATTGGGTTGTTTTGTGCTGTTAGAGGTATAACGTGCTGGATGCGAAATCAGGATCTCTTGATGTTGATGGTATATCTTCTTCTTGATTGTATTGTTATTATCTAATTCGTAAGTGAATGTTTCTGGGGGTTCGTCACTGTGAGGCACAGATATCAAGGCAGATGGTATATTTGGATAGTTGATAACCTACTTTTTCTTCGTGGATATACCTGTGCCTTACCCAACACGAGATATGATGCAGAAATAACAATAATTAACATGATTTAAAGACTCCCTCCAGATCATTGTGACAGCAAATCGAATAGATCGTTTTTCACTACTTAACCAGTTTCTCAGACTTGAAACGTTTGCATTACAGCAGATATATGGCGCCCACTGTTATCTTGATCTCCAATATTGCAATCGATATAAATCTGACATGTCTTTTTTATCGAGGGGGTAATAAACCTCTTTGAGATGCAAAAGTCACCTTATCACAAACATAACAGAAGTGATCTGGATTGCTTATACACTTTTAAGACATCTTACAATCTCAACTATTCGATTCGACTCCCTAATTTTGACTAACTCCTCCGCTTTGTAACTGCTTATAGATCCAAATACGCCCTCTACATTTTTAGAGAATATTCCAGAATTTTCTATTCAATTCCATAATATTCGCAGTAGTGGCGTTTGTTATTTGTTTGTATACAGGGGCTGTTCAATACAAAGCAGATCAAAGTATATTTACATGGGTTTAAATGGCTATCTCCCTTATTTTAAGCCCTGGATGGTTGAGACTTTGTATATGGGGAGTTATCTCTGGATATCCCATGTGGTATTACCAAGTTGTGCAAAATTTCCTTAACTTAAGGAAAACATAGATTTGGCAACGTCGCAGCCCGCTAATGTTATAACAATACAAACAGACCACGTGTACCCTTGCATACATTAATATATACGGAGACACAGGGGCGGATCCAGCCTCTCTCCTTGGGGGGGGGGTGATATCACAAAAGCACAGTATGGCAAGCGAAAGCAAGTTGTCCCCCCCGGGGGGGGGGGGTACACCAGCAACATTCCCATTTCTAGTGTAAAAGGCAGGGACGGGGCTACTTTTTAAATATGAAGAATAGGGGGGGGGGGGCGATCACAAGAAAAAACAAGTTTCCGACAGGGGGTGGGAAGATGCGATCAACATACACATTCCTCATATAAGAGGCAGAATCGGGTCTATTTTCCTGAGTTCAAAGCTCCTGGGGGGGGGGGGGTGTTATCGCAAAAAAAAACAAGTTGTCAAGGGGGGGGGGGTTGCCAGCAGCATACACATTCCTAATATAAAAGGCAGAATCGGTTCTATGTTCCTGAACTCAAAGCCCTTGGGAATGGGAGGGGCGATCGCAAGCATACGCATTCCTATACTCTATTCAAGAACTAGAGAGAGTAATAAAACTGTTACCGAAACCTCTAACGTACCTGCTTCAGTGCCCCCGGTAACTGAGAACTGCCGTAAATCTAATCATATTTAAATATTATAAGCTTTTATAAATTTATTGCAACAATAAAATTTCTAATAATTCAATTTAATTTCTGTCAGTGAGCAAAGTACACCTTATAGTGTATGCTTAGTGATTTATTTTGTTTGTGCTTGTTTTTATATATTATTTGAGATTAGTGAGATACCCAAAAGATGGAGGGCATTTTTTCCTCAACAAAAAACTTATTACGATGAATGTTTATGATGCCTTGAGATATTAATATCTAGATAATAATCTTAAAAGCTCTGTTGAGATGTGTTCCAATATAACAGGAGTTCGAAAATCTATCATGTACCGAACACTGACGGAGAAAAAAACGACTGGAATTGTTAGTTATTCCAAGCTATATTCGATCACAGTCAGACGAAAAACCTCGTTGGAAGAAGAGATGTAAACTGTAATAAAAGGAGTTGTACATACATTTTATTATGAGAAGCAGATCTCAACCGTCGACAAAATTTTAACTAAAATCAATGAAGATCGGAATTTGCCTGAAATTAAAAGGAGAATTGAAATTGAATGGAAATTGCTCGGAGAACTTAATTTTTGTTGGGAAAAACCAGATAGGAAATCTGTTCTTATAGATCGTCCGGAAAATGTCCGTTGGTGAAGGACATATCTCTCTCAAATAAAAGGTAGAGTTGCTGGAAATAACACAACTTACAAAATTAATAATTGAACTGGACTTTTGAAAGATTTTTTTGAATAAAGTTACTGCAGATAATTGCGAAAAATCCATATAATAAAAGAAGATGTGGAAACTCGATCTCATGATCGGTGAGAGAGGAATCAAATAAAATTAATTTGAGGGAAGATAGCTTCACTGACTTTGATGACGAATAAGGTACGTAATGTTTACCAGCGTTAACACAATTTATTATTTAAATTTTCTGTAACATAAAAGTTAATGACATTTGAATCCCTTTTTAGTGTTTAATTGTAATTCTGCAGATGGTTTAAGAAATAAATAAACTGGAACGTCAAATATTCCAAAAATGTTTTTATTTAATAATAAAATGACCGATAGCCCAAAAAATTTTTAATATTATATTGACGAATTAATTTTTTTTTATGTATGTTTAACTTCTTGTATTTTCGATAATGGGTATTTTGTAAGTATTTAAATTATAACTTAGAATTTTTTGAGAGAAAAAGGCTACGTTTTAGTCTGAATGTGCCTAAAACGGTTTCTATGCCAAAATTAAAAATAATAAAACTACAGTTGTGATTTGTGTTAAATATGTCAAAATTATCTATATTTTCTAATATATGTGAATTATTAAAAAATCATAAGAAATAAAATAATGTTATAAAAACTTTTTATTTTAAGTTTATTACTGAAATAATACTCTATGCCATAAATATTTAGTGATAAAATAGACCTCCTTTTGACGCCTTCCGATGCCTATGATAAGGATTAAAATCCTTTTTAACACTTCACACATCCAAATATCTATTGCCATCCAACCCAAATAGTCCATTATTTTAGACCAGCATTTTTGATTATAAAATTTCTAACCCATTCCTATGGAAAATATATGTGTCTAACAGATTTTGCCAAAGACACCGGATTAAAGAACACAGGTAGTTTGCGAAGAAAAAAGGGTAAAAAATGAAAAACTCTCCCTAGTTCTTGAATAAACTATAGTATAAGAGGCAAAATCGGGTCTATTTTCCTGAACTCCAAGCTCTTGGGGGGGAGGCGATCGCCCCCACCGCCCCCCCCCTTGGATCCGCGCCTGCGGAGACATGACATCACGTATCGCTAAAACTAGAACTAATATTAAAAAGATAAGTTTAGTTTCAGTTTTAACACATCAGACATTGTAAGCTTTAGTTGATTTTATTTTGGCTGGTGTACAGTGAAATTAAATCTGTTTAAACAACTAAGTTCTTAATCACAAATTTATGTACCATATACTGGAGATCGCATATTCGAATTTAGCAGCTCAAAATACATAAAAAGGAATATCTACTTGATTGAACAAACCTTTAATTTGCTACGGTAACCATTTTTTTCTTGTCTAAACAACACGTGTATCCTAAATTTTGACAAAAGATTCATAAACTTGCTACTACAAAATTATCCTAGAGTGGCTTTACGGCGATACTTATCAACCAGTTGGAACCCAATGAAAAATAGTCAGTATCGAATGATTCTGAATAAAGCCAATATTTATTTAATTGCCAATAATGTCACAAACTCTTCAAAAGAATTACTAAGAAAATAAAATTAAAAGTGAATTATAAATAAGTTCGTATTTTCGAGACATAACAAAAGTCAGAAACCCTATGAACATTTCTGCTAAACGGCTGAACTTTAGCACTGATAATCTTTTTATGTTTAAATTCGATTTACAACATTCTTTATAAGCCTATAGAAAATAGAAATTCAATCCAGTCAAAATAATAACAGAATTTGAAGGTAAAAGATTTTTATACAAACTCTGTTCCTCGGAAAATCCGATTTATGAGCAAAATCTCAAAAGCCCTCTTTCGGTGCCTTAAGACATTACTTATACTCAGTCTTCCAGAAAGTAGAAATAGTACTCGTAATGTCCTTAAAAACGTCATATAAATCTGAAATTAAAATAAATGAGCTGCTCCAAGATAAGTGCACTCGGAGGATAATAAAAATGTAATATTATGTAATCTGATTCGTTAAAAATCTACCGCTTCGAGTGATCTCAAGTAAACGTATCACGTTACAAATTTAGTTTCCGTTATTAATGAATGAAATATGGAAGTTTTGTTGAGTTGTGAAGTAGATTAATGAGCTATCTGACAGATGATGACTTGGGACATTTTATTGCCGTTTTGGTACAAAGGATATTTCTTTCCAGTAAATATACTGGAAAAAGTGAATAAAAAGAAAAGAGGGGAAAATTATATTATGAAATGTGTTTTTGGACAAATCGTTTTTGGTGGTTGACAAAAAAAAAGAGATGGTAAATGGAGTGAAAGATTAAGACTTGATGTGTAGTTTTTAGGACTTTGGTAATACAAATGAGTATATTTGTCTAAACTTGGCAAAAGTTGCAGAGAGATATTTGTTCAAATAAAATTTGAGCTGTTTGGAAATTTTGTAGTCTATATTTAAAGTGAAAATTTTAAAAATTGAAACCGAGGAATAGGGTGTTATGGAGAACATACAAGATACCTTGATAAGTTGGCACTACAAATATATATATATATATATATATATATATATATATATATATATATATATATATATATATGTATATATTGTATGATTTCATAACTCATATATTCTCTAAGGTGTTGATTTAAAATAACTTGTATTAACTTTCTATTTTAAATAAAGTGTATTGTAACATATGGCTCCAAAGAAGTCCACGTTCTCAAAAAGACAAAGTTAATGTCATGGCCTAGAAGTTAAGTTTATATTTCAAACGCGGATGATACTGGAACAATCTCATTTTCAACGACGAGTTGAAATATAATCTTTTCGGCTCAGATGACCATCATATGGTATATGGCTGTATGTCATCAGTGCATATCGACAAATTGGTTAATATTGATGGACAGAAATGGTTTTTTAAATATTCTTTAACAAAATCTCACAAAGAATGCTGAGAATAAATTAAATATATTTAAATATTATCATGTTGTTGTATATTTATCCCTCCGTCATTAAAACCGCCTCAGTCATGCGACAGCCATCTAACAGAAAATGTTTGGTATTATTTGAAAACAATAAATAAATAAAGAAATGTAAAAAAATATTTTAATAGAAATGGGACATAATTCACATTAATTATTTTAAGGAGTAGTAGCATCTATGCATTGAGGTTTGGAAAATGTTATCAGAACAAAACTGATCAATATAAATATTAGTTTTTTATTATATGATGCGTTTTATCTTATATGATGTACATTTATATCTGAAAAATCTGAATTTCACATTAGTATTTTTAAATAATGTTTTGTTTCTATTGCTATGTATTTATTTAAGACATAAATTAACTATTTACTAATTAATAAGCCGTTATTATTATTATTTTTTTTAAAGTTTATTACACAAATTCAGATAATATGTGTCCGAATAGAACATTGTATTTTCGAGATGAACTCAACAGAAGATTCGATGGAGATATGTATTTTTTTTAGACAAACTTTGAGTTATGTCTAAATCTCTAGTAGTATGATATAACTAGAGAAAACTGTAGGAAACATTAGCACGAAATTGTTAAGTTATGGAGGATTACGGGATATGCGAAATCAAAAGTTCTTCCTTTTAGTAACTTCAAGCTTTACTGAACTTTTACATTTACAAGTCTTAAAACTATACTATCACTATCTTAGTTTTTGCTAGTAAAAAATGTAAGTTATACAAGTGTGCTGTCATAAAATTACACTGATCCAAATTGTTATCCGAAGGTAATTAATAATATTAAAAAAAAAGATTAGTGGATGTACTTAGTAATGATATTGCGTTATCTCTGGTTTAGGTCCAATTTCGGAGTTAATGTTCGCTTGGATTTATAACCTTACTTTACTTAAAATTAAATGGTAATAAGTTAATAAAATGGAATATGTATAAATGTCAGTTTTCATTCTATGAAAAATTCACAGTGTCTGAGTCACCTAGCTCATTTGTTGTGCCATAATAAGTGGCAGTTGGTGC
Organism: Diaprepes abbreviatus; assembly: GCA_034092305.1. Taxonomy (NCBI): domain Eukaryota; kingdom Metazoa; phylum Arthropoda; class Insecta; order Coleoptera; family Curculionidae; genus Diaprepes; species Diaprepes abbreviatus. The sequence continues at coordinate 5,220,507 of JASJET010000043.1, read as the reverse complement.
AAAATGCAAAACTGCACTTCCTGAAGTTACTACTAACGAATGATCAAATTAGAGTCGCAATCTGTACCTTAAAATTGATAAAATGGTGATTCTGGGAAGGACTAGTCTCTATACACTCTTGGTAAGTAATACAAACTTCTTTAAAAATTTACCTAATACATAGGGTAAAAATTATCAACATGAATTAAAATTATAGTTATTATTCAATCCTTGAAAGAAGTATATTATTAATTTTTAGGATACAATGGAAAATAATGTTTTGAAGGTCAGTCAGAAAATTGAATCTCTGGATAATTGAACTGGACTTTATCGATTATACGACTTATTATTTATAAAGTCCTTTGTAAAAACGTGAAATGATATAGGTAATCTCCTATTTAAAATTCTTAAATTAGTACTTGTTTCGTAAAATACAATATTTAGGCAAATAAGAACTATCAGTGTTTGATCTGCACTTCCACCAAACAGTCCGGTAAAAATTGGAATCAACGTTGGAAGTTTATATTTCGGAAGTGAAATAACTAAATACGAAATATTATATGACCTATCTAATTGCATTTTAAATGCTATGATGCCCCACTAGACGAAATAAACAAGAACAAATATCGTCTGCAAGATTTCGTCACAAGAAATTAAATTTTTGTTTAAAAGCCTACTGAAATATCGGAGATTTTATTTCAAAAAGTTTTTTATATCTAACGTAACTTAACCCTAATAATTTTCATTGTAGATTTACGCCTTTGTCCCTTGGCTCTTTTTTTTTTAAATTATTTCTTATCATCATCTAACACAAAAAAGGAATATACCTTATAAATTTCACTTATTCCAGCTAATCGTCATGGACTCATAATCTTCATTATCATCTTAAAATGTTTACATTTGATGAATAACCAAATTAAATCTGAAATTATTTCGACTTTTGAGATGCATATTGATCCGAAACTAAGCTAAAATCATTACATAAAACAGATTCCCCGAAAATTCAACTCCGGGTCATTTTTCATACAAAGTAAACGAAATTTGGTATTATTTAGTTAATTAATTTTGCACTCGTTCAGTTGGTAAAGAACGAAAGCTTTCACGTTTCTTGAATTTAGACCGTGTTAAATTGGAATTATTATCCGATGTTTTGCGTACGATTGTACAAGGCATCTTCAGGGCTCTTTACTCCATGAGACTAGAACACTGAATGACTACCGAGGAGCAACAGCCCGGTATTTATACCCGACTGGTACTCAGCCAATCGTGATCCAACGTTACAATCGATTTTCACGTGTAATGTAGACTATAACCCGCATCTCTATTAATATTATTTGGATATTTACAAATTTCGATTGATTCTTTAATTTTACGTTTAAAGAAACCAGACACTGATGCTAGCACCTTAGTTTCTTTTACATTAAAAGTATGACCTGAGCAATCCTGGTGTTCAGCTACTGCAAATTGTACAATTTGTTTCTTTTTTTATACATCTTCCATGTTCCTTAAGCCTAGTGGATAATATAGACTGTCCTATTTCACCTACATACACTTTACCATAAGAGCAAGGTATCTGTTGGTATTATATGTTGCAATATACAACCGGGTTCAGGATCAGAGATCATGTATTTGTAGCTCAGAAAAAGGTGATCTGATATATCTTGCTAGCATAACCCATCCGATCTGCATTACTTTATTTATATCACTTAATATTATGATGTTCACATCCTTATATGTGTCAATTTCTTACCTAGTGTAACCTTTTTTGTCTTTTTCAAAAATTTTCACAAAGTAATTTTACCTTTATTATTTTGATAATTTTAAATTTCAACCTATAATAACTTAGTTGTTTGATAAGTAACACGTTTTTAGAGAAAAAAAAAGCTGGCATAAGAATTTAAAAGTTATTCTGTTTTAAATTTCTTTATTTAGATAATAGCGCTAGTTGCTATCTAAAATAGGTAATTTTTTAAATGCTAATATTACATGTATGTAGAGCATATTTGTAAATAGAATTTAGAACGTTATTTACAAAGTAATCAATCAACAGCTTATTTCGATTAAAATTGCAAAGTTTTTATCGCTTATTATAGGTTGTCCTTGTTATGGATTAGGTTGCTCGTCCCTAAGATAGTCCTCCTTCACTTCAACCTTTGTAAATAATCTTTGCTAGTTATTGCTCGGTAATAACAAAAGTTTTGTTAAATCTTAAGATACAAGAAGGGTCGGGTTTAGCCATACCCTGCCAGAGAATTATATTCCCTTGAGATATTTAGGGTTGTAATTATTAGAATATTATTTTCCGATTTTTCACATTTTCTACAGGCTAATGTGTTTTCACGAACCCTAAATATTTGTTAGCGCGATGAGTTATGGACTTAATTTTTCATTCACAAGACTGAAAAGTCAAGCAAAATGGGAATCGATATGTCGTATGAGAAATATATATTCAATTTTTACCATTTTATTAGGTTATTTAATAATCACTAAATGTTAACATTATAAGATGATAACGATGAATATGAATTCAAAGCGATAAATTAGAATAAGGGGAATTTAGAAAGTATTTTCTTCTTTTTATGATAGATAATTGATAAAAAATAATTTTTAGAAATTCGACTTCTAGGAAAGTCAAAATGGACAGCACATACATGTCTACTAATCCTTAATAATGGCCATATTAATTTTAAACAAAAATATAATATTAAGCTATTTCTTTGCTGTTAACTATATATCTAGATATGATTAAAATCACTCGCAGATCACTATCTGGATAACGAAGATTTCTTTACCTAATCTTGAACACCTCTTTTCAATATCCTGCTTTCAAAACTCAGAAGAATGCTGTATAGATTTCTTTAAAATTCGATTGGCAGAAATTTTTGGCTGTTCTAAAAAAACATCTTCAATATGTAGCTATATCTATTTCCTGCTGGCGATTATAACTTTTCTAGATAAAAACATTTTTAACAGATGGTTACTTGTTTTTACACGATTTGAAATTCATGGGCAACTTGTAAGCGAAAGATTTTAATCTTTTTGTTACTATTGCAGATCTATGTTTTATTGAAATGCATGCCTTTTGCTTCTTACATTACATCCTAAACCTCTGAAAATGATATTGAAAGGCTTGACTGCACTCTCGTGTTTTCTTAAATTTACATGAAAATATCGGACAAATTATTTTTTCTTCTATATTTCTCTGTAGCAAATGCACATTTTCAGGTATAAAATTAAAAATTTTTATAATAGAAAACTCGACATTATTCTACAAATAACTAAAGTTATATTTATCTGAAAACAGGTTTGTTGTATTTTTACTGATATTATTATAGACGCCCCTCTAAAAAGATCCCTGTTATCAATAAAAAATGTCACCGAATCCAAAATGTGCATAGTTATAATCCTCAAAATATTGTTGCGAATAAAGATATTTCTTCAGCTATCCTGTAGTTTCATTGCAAAAATACACCGTAAACATCTTTTTTGCAGAACAAAAACTTTGTTAACATTACCGGAATTACCCCAAAATATTAAACCATATCTGAGCCTTGACTATATAAATGCATGGCAAGCTGATAGAGGAGCTACATCGATTCCAACACTCCCTGAAATAATTCTTAATGCAAAATAATAGTGAGACATTTTAGTGACAACTCTCCCGGTATGCTCTTTCCAGTCCAACCGTCTATCGAGGTTTAGTCCCAAAACAATGGCGCTCTCTACTGATATCATTTTTTTTTATCTTGATATGTTAATACAAATTGCGTATTTAATCTATTGCCAAACATAATGCATTGTATCTTGAAAACATTTAGCGACAGATTTTTAGACACAAAGTACCCATTGAGAATGTCTATCACAGCAACTCTGCCGTGCTTTTACGGAATATAACTGATGTATCATCAGCATATAATACAGTCTGCTTTCTAAAGATTTCGAGCACATCATTTGTATAAATTTACTAATTCTAGAATATGTGTTAGTGCTTGGTAAAAAGCTCTTACTGTGGATTTACCATTCCTGAATATTAGTAATGTTATAGCTATAACTTTAAAACTATCAAAAAAACACATATTTGTTTTTAAATTTACGCTTACTGGTAAGGTTAAAAACTAGATTTAAATAATCTAAAATTTAATTGAAGCTTCTTGTGAATTACAGAGTTTCCAAAACGCCCTTGTTACTTTATTAATGTGATTACATAGTTATGAGAGAAGTGTATTAAATTTATAATTAAACTCAATAGCACATTGTTATATTAGGCTTGCATATTTCTCATCATTATAAAACTTTACAATTTGATAATTCAATTAGGACACATGGAAAATACAATTTTAAATGGGCTTCCCGCCTACATTTAATAATTAATTAGCAAATAAACAAAAAACATACAACACATACCAAACATATGCAAATATAGCTATTATAGCTTCAGTCATAGTTTTCAATCTGGCAATATACAGGATTGGTTGAACAGAAAATCTAAAAAATATTTGTTATTAATTGGCTTAAACAGGATATGCCGTTTTGACTTATTCACGCAAATAATACTTCAGTTAAAGTTGTATGGGTCAAAGAGGGCCATCCAAGTATGACCTTGGTTTTAATCTTGGGGTTAAAAGCCAAGGACATTTTAAGATTAAGGTTCTTTTTTAAGTGAAAACCTTCAAATTTTGACTCTAAAAATCGAAAGAGTGGAAAATTTAATTTCCGGAAGTTCTTTATTTCAATGGGAAAACATAAATTACTCCAAAAATATGTATAGTAGCAGAAAATGTTTCAAACAATACTTATGTAGATCAAAAGTGGCCATCTAAATTTGACATTGATTTTGACCTCAGGGTCACTATTATTTGAAGGTAAAATTCAAATGAAATCATTACTTTTAACCATTATTAAATGATCATTGAAAAGAAACTATTATATATGTAACAATGTTGAGTTTTATTTAAACTTTGCCAAAAGTTTACAGCTCAACAAATAAAATGTTCGTGTGTAATATTAGAAATAAAGCGTTACCTTTTTCTCCTTCGTCTCAGTCTTATATTTGGCCTACTTTATAACTGTATTGCTTTTTACTTTTAGCATTATCTAAAAACAATAACGTGGACGTAAAAGAGTAATCCCCTACTCCACATTGAATTTGAGGTGTGGTTTGCTGCGTTAAATGAAGATTGCATAAAAATTTTTATTTTTTGTATAAAAGATGCCACTATTTGTAAATATGGTTTCACTTGTCCATGGTATAGTATTTTGAGACAAGTTTGCGTTTAACATTTCCTGATACCAATTGTAAAATTTGAGCTTATGTTCCGAATTCCAAGTTGAAGTTTTTGATCAATTTTAAATTTATAATTACAATATTTATAATTTCTGAGAATACTATTTAGTATCAATTATCCAAAGTAATATTTACGTGTGACAGCATTTGATCGTAGACTCCTGCAAACGGTCTATTATGGTAGCGTAAAACCGTGCCGTCCACAATTTCCTGCTGTCTTATATTAGTAGCTATCCTGAAATCCTATAAATTAATATCACAATGACAAAGGCACTTTGGAAGTCTGGTCGTTCTTCTTGGCTCTTGCAGTTTTATTACTAAACAGCTACATGTTATTTAGGACATACTACTACCAAAACTTAAGACTTCAGGATTCGGGTAAGGCTGCTAACTAGGTGATCAGATGACACCTCTTGTATTGAACCTATTCTTCAGCGCATCCATGAGTTAAATCACATGAAGGTTTTTAGAAAATGAAACAAAACAAGTGTCTCAAAACACTTAAGTCTATTAACGAAAATAAATAGGAAACGGAATTGTTTACAATGAAAATCTTAAAATTAGTAATGGAGGTTGATCATTCTATTGTTAAAGAAAACATAACAGCCAGCTTGGAATATAAAACGTGTAAATAGCTTTCTAAAATATAAATATCTATTTAAATTATTTAAACCAATAGTACTAAGGTCGCTCATTTACTAAGTGTAATAAAATCAGAATATTCCTTAACTTCTTAACGCCGATTATACAAGACACATAATATTCTTAGAACTGTTCCCAACACGGTACCACCCCTAACGAAACTCAGATCGCAACTTCTTAAAAGGGCCAAACTTACATATTCCCGGAACCCGCCTGTTCCTGCTGTACCTACCTCACCCTGTGTAACCCTGTTACCGTCAATGTAATTCCCTAAAGTTCGAATAGTTTCGATCCTCTCGTTCGTAGAGGACGTCAGCTATTTTATGCCGGATACTTAATTCTTGAATTGGCCTCTGAGCGTCTTAGTTTTATTTTAAATTTAAAAAACAGTTAATCAAACTAATCTACGTCTATAACTAAAAGTATCCGATTACAACTGGAAAAAAAACGTGATTAATATTTTTATTCGTTTTGCTGGTATTTAAATAATTCTTCCTTGCAATTAGGAAAAACAGACGCTATACGAATTCTTTGTACATTTAATCAAACAATATATTCCATTATAGTGATTGTATTTGATTATTCTTTTGTTTCTTAATAATGCGAAGATCGTTCAATATTTTAATACATTGTATTATTTGCAGTTACCACATGTTAAGATCACCCTCGGCACTTGTCTCTGCGGTTTTAATTACATAACCAGCGTAATATTTCTTTGACATACTTATTTGATTTTCTGGGGTAGTAATATAAGTTGTATACTGTCTCAGTTCCCACAGTTAAAATCTATCTACAGGGTGATTATTTAATTCTTCCTTTTAGTAGAATATACTTCACGTCAATCAGTATCAAATAATCGGTGTTTGTTCCATTTATACGAGTGGTATGATAGTGGTTCCAGGAAAATAACATTTTGGTTTTGTACTGGCTAATATAACACACATATCTAATCCTATTGAAAGTCTGTGTGAAGAATTACAAGGTCCTAAAAATAAACAATCGTTGATAAATAAAATCGACGGAAATATTGTTTTAAATATGATTGCCTTATTTACCGTGACGTTATCGTTACATAATAAATTATAATGGATACTCCATTAACTATACACCTAATATTTCTAATCAGCATAATTCTTAAATGTGTTTAATAGTTTCTGATGTAATGTATAAAATATTGTTGAATGCAATTTTTGTTGCTTTGTTTTTATCGCGCTTGCTTCCTTCAATTTTTATAATTATAAATTTTGTATTAACCTTAATTTGTTTAGAGTTTACCAATATGTTGTGAAATATTCTTCAAATTGTGAGACTAAAACTTTATTAGAATTCATTAGGGCCCATAATATCATAATTTTTGTTTCAAATTTTGTCCACTAGTGTATACGCAGGGATTGGCAAATATTATTCTGTAGTTATTTGAAATTTCCAACAACTTTAGAAAATTATTTATATAGCATGCCTTATGGATAAACTGAACTACTTCGAAAATATTGTCAGTTAAAGATATAGGCATTCAAAAACATTTTAATAGATGAATAATGAAAAATAATTTAAATTAGGAACTATTCAAATAAATGGTCAAATTGTTTTTTTTTTCAGCCATGTGTGAATGTTCAAGCCTTTTTCAATAGTGGAAAAATGCGTTCCGCAAATTTTCGGAAGGGATGTCGCAATGCATTTGAAATTCAAGTTCCTCTAACTAGTACGGCTTTCTACTGTAGACTACAGTATTTAAATGGCCTTAACGGTAATAATGTACAGTGCCTAAATTAGGTGATCTAGGTGATCATTCAATGAGGTCTCTTTTACCATTCTTGTTCAAACCAGATATCGTTTCTCAATGCCAGGTCGTTGCGTTGACGATGAAATAAATTAATTAAATCAGGTGTAATTCTATTTCATGCCAAATTTAAGTAGGAGTTAGCCGTAAAATTTTCCTGAAGGGAGAAAGATCCTTTATTATAGTTTTCAATGATACCTACTCAAACATCTAGTTTTTGAGGATGTTGCGTATAGTATTCCATCATCCAGTGATGACTATCATCACTGTACCTATTCAACAAGCCATGTGGTCTCATCAGAAAATAAGATATGGTTTACAAAATCTTGTGTAAGGTCTATAATGTCCATTATTTCTAGACCAAATGGCATATGTTTTTCGAGATCAACTTCTGATAGTTCCTGTAGCAACATTACTTTAAAAGGGTACATTTTACTTTCTTTGAATATTATTCCAATGAATATGTTCATATTATCGTAAACCACAGCAAGTTTTTATGTAGAAGTTCGTGGTTATCGACACATTAATGGACAACTTTGGCGCAAATTATATCATTTGTCCATTCAAAGTGGAAATTCTTCTGATAAATGAAAGAGGAGTTATGTGGATCCTATTGTATGAGGATACAGAGAAAATATAATATTCAAGGATTTATTGTCATTGGTAGCTGTTTTCAGACATCCCACCTTTTGGTGATTATTTACATTACATATATGTTCAAAATTATGGAATATCTATCGACAATTTACAGTTTGATTGAAAAGGTCGGTTACTTGTTAGAAGGAGCTACGTGTATCCCCGTATTCTAGCATTATAAGCGGTGCGCACATGATATATGAAAAGGTAAAATGGTCAATGGAAACTTTTGCTCCCTTCAAGTCACCTAGTAAAGATGGTATATTCACAGCCTTACTACAAAATTACCCCGATACTATGATAAGCCACCTGTTACATTATTCCGCTTGTGCTTAAGCTTGGAGTACATGCCGATGATGTGGAGGGAAACAAAAATAGTCTTTATTCTCAAGGCAGAAAGAATGGAATACACGAAGTCTTTCCGCCCTAAGAGCCTGAACAATTTCTAATTAATGATATTGGAAAGGTTAGTGCAGCGACTCATCAAGGAAGAAGTAATGGTGCAGTGTTTCTTACATTCTTTCCAATTTGCCCATCAGGCAGGAAAATTCACAGATACGGCGCCACATCGACTCGTCACAAGGGTCGAAAACGCTCTGTAGAATCTTCGGTCCGCATTAGGTACCTTTATCGATATCGAAGGGACATTTGATAACACTTTTTACGATTCGCTATATAATACTCTACAAAAACGAGGATTTGAACCGACAGCAGTGGCATGGATCAAAGCAATGTTAACTTAGAGGTTAATATATGCTAAGCTTAACAATATTACATTAAATCACTGTCACAAAAGGCTATGCTCAAGGTTAAGTTCTAGCGCCTTTGTTGTGGAGCATTGTGATGGACAACCTGCTCAGTGAGGCTAGTTTGTATGCACAGACCTATGCCGATGACCTGGTGATTTTGTGCCCTGCTCGTGATATATGGGAACTGAATCAGTGATGCGGGCCCTCCGGATTGCGCAGCGATAGTGCCACAGGAAATGGCTCGGAATAAACCCGAATAGGTCTGAAGTGGTAGTCTTTATAAAAAGGAGAAAAATGGGAAACTTCCTATAATTACATTGATGGGAAGCATCCTGTAAGTCAGCGGAACAGTTCCATACGTGGGAGCAATTCTGAATACACGACTAAGCCAGAATGCGCATGTTGAGTCTGGTATCAAGAAAGCCATATCTGCTTTCTGGGTTTGTAAACGAGCCTTTGGGTGCACATGGGAGTTGACACCGAGAGTGTTATTTTGGATATACATTATTGTGATTCGCCCCACGATCACGTATGCGCTATCTTATCGTGACCTAATACAGTAAAGCGCAAACACTGCCATCAACTTAATAAACTTCAAAGAATGGTTTATGAGCATAATGAGTACGATAAAGATTGCCAGCACTAGGGATCTGGAGGTCCTGGTGGACCTACCTGTTCTTCATTTTTCTTTATTTAGAGAACGATGCCTTGAAGCGTAGGGCATCTCGAAACGAGTGGGTGGCTACTCAGGCGCCTGGGAACGCATGATGGAGATGCAAACAGATTACATGGCATTCCTCTTGTAACCATACCACTCTCTTGACTTACTTTGGATTGGAAAAAGGAGCAAAATCTTACAAGAAATGGATCCTGGTGGTTTACAGATCGATTTCAATAAAATGAAACATCTGGAGCTGGAGTGTTCGACAAGAGCACGGGAGTCAGAGAGTTCTGGTCTCTCAGGCAACACTCGATGATCTTAACAACAGAAATTTATGCTAATTTTCACTGTAAACATTTCTGTGAGAGAGACATAAACTGGAATGGGGTAATAAACATATACACAGATAGTAGGGATGCGATAATTGCACTGAAGTCCAGTGTCGTAATTTCGCGACTGATGTGTGAGTATAAGAATGTACTGAACAGTCCGATATAGAACGACTGCGCAATCAAACTCGTGCCTGCTTAGATTCGCAAACGACATCGGCCTCGAATGACCTGCAGCTATGGTCGGATGTAAAAGGCTCAACGTGGCCTATACATCTATGAACAAGTTTTCACTACCTTTTTTGTTTGTTCATTTATTTACTCAAACAGTAAGTAATATGTTTCTGTTCTGTTAGATGAACCATAGTATTTTATTTCGATAATTTTTGCTCGTTAACAAAAAGGGTAATATCCCTGATCCGAAAATAAAGTCGGGAAAAAGCCAAATAGACTATTGAAACTTATTTAGGTAAATAACTACCATTACTGAATTTTTTAATAAGAGGAGAGAATAATAAGAGCAATAAGAATAAAATATATTATTAGTGGGTTAAATTTAACTTTCAATATTTCTGAAACAATTTATTTTACCAATCAAAACAGTTGATAACCTACAGGATATTCCATGAAAAAATTATAAGTAATATCATCATTTGACCATTGTTGTCACTGGCATATAGAATGCACAATCAAATAGAAGAATTATAGTTCTGAAGGCTGTAGAAAATCGGAATCAGCAATCACTTTCTGTTCGCCCTTTTTTCCCATTATTAGAAAATAAAATAATAATCAAATACAATCACTATAATGGAATATATCGTTCCGGAAAATTTGTCCAACTCTGTACAAATGTTCAAAGTATTTTGAGATAAGTTAGTAAAGACTAAAAGTTATAAAGCGGAGTTCTTCCAAATACAAGCATTATTTGAATATATATTCCTTTTGTTCACAGCTATTTATTTAAAGCATTACTCTATTAATTTAGTTACCCAGTTTGTTTTAAAGAAGTCAGTTTTGGCACCGACGAAATAATAAATGACATTTTGAGGCCAATAAATGTAATACAATCTAATACAAATATTTAATTAAAAATAAATAAGGCAATTTTGTACAAGGCTCTTTATCAACAAAACCAGTATACCTGTTACTGCCGTAACAAAGACAGACAACCATTTATCAAAATACGGATTATTTTAATCAAGACACCCCAAATAATAGTATGGAGTCTTAATGCGTTTAATAAAGCAAGATCATAAATCTTACGACCACAATGATGCTTATTTTCAACAATGATAATACTTGCTTAAGCAGTAGTCTAAATTATTAATGTGAATATATCCCGCAACGCAATATTACATTCAGCATATTGCGTCTGGTTATATACAGTAAGATAAAAATACGATAGCAGTAAATATTATAAATTGTTTTTAACTCTACCATAAATTTCTAATACACTGCTAGCTCATTATATGAGTGGCTTGAAAATCACTTACTGAATATGATTTATTATGACAAGGGTAAGATAACGTTAGATTTCTGCACTAAAAACAACTTAGTAGTGATGAATACATTTTTCAAACATAAAGATATACACAAGAACGCCAGAGTTGTAGAAATTAGAAAAGAAAATAAACATAGACTATGTGTTTGTAGACAGATATCAGAATCCGAAGAAGACAGGATATATATAACGACCGCTACTTGGTCCTTACTAAAATGAAATTTAAAGCAGGAGTATACAGAAGACAACAACAAACGGCAGGCTGTACAACAAATAAGACGATCAATACATATAGACTAAACAAAGAGAAAACAGCCGAAAAATTCCTAAGGGAGATGAGAAAAATACAAAAGTTGACATGGAACTAATAGAGCTGTGGAAAAAATTCAAAGAAATCGTAATTCGCAACGCAATAGAGAGCTGCGAAACTATTGTGTAAATAGAAGCAATAGAGGGACAACATGGTAGAATGAAGAGGTACAGGAAGCAATAAAAATCAAGACAAAAAAATCGGAAGAAATAAGAAAACCGAGGTCAGTTACAGAAAATTCAAGCAGCAACAAATATTAGTTAAAGATATGGTAAATCAAGCAAAAAAAAACATGTGAATAATTTGTGTAAAAGATGAAAGAAGGCAGAAAAACTAACCAAAAACTATTTTATAGAGCATTAACATCACTTAGGACAGGAAAAACATAAAAAGCAGAGATTGGTAAAGATAAAGAGGGACTACCGATAACACAAGGTGAAAAAGTTAGGAAAAGTGGAAGCAACATTTAGAAAAATTATGAAATAGTGAAGTCTAACTACGACCGAAAGAAGAGAGTAATATGATAGAAAATGAACCTTGTGAGGAAGAGGATGATATAAAAATGAGAAAAGTGGAAGAATCAATCAGAATTCTGAAAAATAAAGGAAAAGAGACAGGAGAGAGACATGACGGGATAGTAGCGGAAATGCTGAAAAATTTGGGAGAAATAGGGAAATAAGTACTTAGGAAATATTTAGCAAAGCCTTGAGACGTAGATGAATATATAAGAAGAGTGTGGAAACTACAGGGGAATAACCTTACTGAACATAGTACTAAAAACTTACGAAAATATATTTAAACAGAGATTAATGAATGTAGCAGAAGAACAGTTGGATTAAAAAAAAAAGCGAAGCTCTGAAGACCGTATATTTTCCATAAAATAAATAATAGAAAAAACATAAGTAAGGGAACAGAAGCATACATAGCATTCTTGAATGAATAAAATATATTTGATACAGTGTTACAAAGTGTAATATGGGAAAGTCTAAATTATAGAAACATAGATAAAAACCAATTGCAGGAATCAAAAGTTTATATGAAAATAATAGAAGTTACGTAAGAAAGGACAAGAGATAATCAGGAATATTTTATATAAAATATGGACTAAGACAAGGTAGAGTTATGAGCCCCCGCATAATATTTAACGATATAATTGAATTAATAAATACCAATAAACATAAAATAAACACGGAATACCACAATTTGAAGCTACTATATATATATATATATATATATATATATATATATATATATATATATATATGTATATATAGATGAGGAAGCATTCACAGACGACAAAATGATGTGCGAAATTCGAAAAAAAAGACAATGCATATAGGTCGAGAGAAACGAAAAGGATAGAGATAAAATTGAATAATGAGTGGGTAGAGCAAGTAGATGGCATTAAGTATTCAAGTACAATACTAGGCAGGGGGGGGGCAACATGCAAAAAGAAATTAATAAACGAATACAGAAAACTTCTGTAACAAATTCATTGAAAAAAAGGAGATAAGTAGGAGAACAAAGATTACAATACACAGGACACTCGACAGACTTATTAATACATGTGGAAATGAAAGCTGGATTCTAACAAACGCAATACAGTGCAAAATACAGGCCATTAGACAGAAATTTCTGAGAAAAGTAAAAGAAATATTTAGGGGAGACAGAATAAGAAACGAAAACATCAGAGAAGACCTGGAAGTTACAAACTTTGGGAAATAAATAGAAAATAAGTAGAAAGATGATTCAGACAATTTTATAGAATTAAGGAAATTATAATAATTAAAGAAATATGACAAGCAAAGATACAGAGGGTCAAAAGACAAGGAAGACCTAAAAAACCATGGAACGACGAGATTGCACAAATATTAAAGAGAAACAGAGAAACTTGGGAAATGGCGAGTAAGATGGCAAAGAACACGAAAGAATGGACTAAGTTCATTTATTCACATGATGTAAATAAGGACATTTTCCACCTTAGGGTAGAAGGGTTATGACCATATCTATCTATCTATCTATCTATCTATCTATATATATATATATATATATATATATATATATATATATATATATATATATATATATATATATATATATATATATATATATATATATATATATATATATATGGTCAGAACAATAAGAATAAGAAACAAAGTCACTAGCAACCCAAAACAGAAAAATTTTATTTATTTAATTTTTGGAAACGAATTGCATCTTTTCCATTATTTTTACATCCAAGCCTAAAGTCAATTTTGTATTCATACCTACGTTTCTTCTTCGTTGTTTACATGTGTACAGTATACCAGCTATTTAAGAGTTCCCCACAAAAGATAATCCATAGGCATTAAATCCGGTAAATAGAGTGGCCAATTTACAGGAACATAATTTCCTCTACCGACACTGTGATTTTGAAAAATCACATTTACGGTGAAAAGTGTGTGTGCACCATCACGCATAAACCATATATTTTGTCGAGTAGCCAGTGAAAAAATACCGAATAAATTTTGCAAATTTACTTGGTATTTTAGTTAATTCAAGCCATTTAAACGAATTGGTAAAATGAGAGAGAATCTGAGGAGGGTTTACATGGGCAAGACTGTTCTCATTTTCTGAGACAGCACTGAAGGCATAGCGAACAGATCTGGGATGATCTGCAAAATCTTTGGAAAAACATAACATGGTAACTTTTGCGTGGGTATCAGGGCACAAGGGCATCTCGGGCAATGAAAAAGTGGACCAACTTGCAAAACAACGGTTTGCTACCACATTTATCGGCCCAGAACTAGTATTTGGAAGTACAAAAGCTACTATTTGTGGGTGGTTATCATGGTAAATAGATCAAAATTAACAGACCCACTAGAACCACGTTGCGGGCCACAGGTACAGAGGCTATTTTTGAGCAGACTATCTAACAAATTAAGTTGCGAAATTCTGCTTCGAAGTAGATAATAGATCAGGCTGGTGACAGGACTTATAACTGACCACTGCAGCGTGAGGAAACGCATGCACGTAATGGGTATCTTTAATAAGAAACCATTATGTAAACTATGAGACAAAGAGGACGAGATCGCCTCACACATCATCTTCGAATGTAAAACTTTAACCTACTGGAGACCAGACGCGGATCCAGGGGGGGGGCTTTGAGTTCACGAAAATAAACCCGATTTTGCCTTTTATACGAGGAATGTGTATGCTGCTGGCATTTCCCCCCCTCCCCCCTGTCGGCAACTTGTTTTTTCTCGCGATCGCCTTCCCCAAGAGCTTTGAGTTCAGGAATATAGACTCGATTTTGCCTCTTATACTAGGAACGTGTATGTTGTTGGTGTCTGACCTCTCGTCGACGACTTACTTTCGATTGCCATACTGTACTTTTGTGATATGACCCCACCCCACCCCCAAAGAGGGGACTGGGTCCGCCCTTGCTGGCGACACCTTCGGGGATCAATCAATTCGGAAGACCTGTACCTAGAGGACAAACTAGTAAAGAGGCTGCTAAACCTCATCAAGGCAATTAACCTGTTCACCTAAAAAAGATATAGCAGGCGATACAATAAGTTTTAAGGATGTAGTGTTAGAGCATCTCAACCCTGACCTACTACGTCATATAAACAGTCAATCAATCAATCAAAATGAAAGGACCATGGTCAATAGGGCTACAGCATTTTGTCCAGACATTTTTAGAGACTTATTTTTTCATCAAATTTATTATATTTGTTATCTAAAGATACCAAGTGTTTGTAAAAAAAATAGTGTATGAATCACGTGTTAAAAGTGATTTTATTTTGTTCGTGAATTTGCGTCACTTATTTACGCTCTTTTGCAATATTTTCCACTCGTAAAATAAAATATAGTTTTTTCACTTGTATCACAAATAACTGTACTTTCATCTCATCAAGCATAATTTTATCTTCCTTACCAGATGTTAAATAACTCAATTGGTTTAAAATTAAGGTTTATTTCTCATAGCTTTAATATTCAAGTTGGACTTACAAATTAAATCCTGACTTGACTGGCATTATGCAGTTTTTTTCACTAATGATTTTAATAATAAAGTCAAAAAATAATGTGAAATTGATACTATTGACAATATATACCTTTATTAGTTGTTAATAGACTTAGTTTTTCTACTTACTTTGTCTCAAAGTTATAGGCTGTGGCAATTCTAAACAAAAAAGGACAAGGAGAAATTGACGATTAATTGGCCGCAAATCTTGTACTGTTTTTACTTACTTATTTTAATAAATCTGTATCTAATAAGTTCTGTGAAAATGCTTTGGTTGGTTTCCTGTTTATTGACTTTTGTATCTAGCGTGTATTTATTTTCTATCCATTTATTACAAAATCTCGCATTTGAATTTGAAGGGTTCATGCATAAAGTACTTTATCCGGTGACGCCATGATATTCGACTAACTATTCTACCGGAAAAATTTCCCCGTAAATGCTTCAAGTTTTATACTTTTTGATAATCACGTGTCAATGGTTTAATGTTAACAAATTTACTAGCGTAAAATTAGCTTTGAAAGAGCGGAGTTATTAACATCCAATGAGCGCAATCGCGTGATATTATTGTTTTTAACAAAAATCGCCTAAATAAAATTTTACTTCATGTTGTCTTTATAAAAAATATATATATATTTTTTAATTTATTGTTTAAAATAATAAGTTCAGTCTGTTTAGGCAAAACTGAACTTCGCTAGTACTTATGTTTAAATTTGTTCTTTATGAAAATTGAAAAAAACTTATTGCAAGGCACAACGTTGTTTAACTAAGAAGATTGAAGTCACTTAATCTAGGCATACAAGTTTGAACTTGTGGTTTTGTTAATGGCAATAAAACATCAATGAGCTTTTATAACACGTTTTAATATCTGATACTAATAATAGACCGTAAACTGACCTGGAACAGCCACATTAAAAACATTTCCCAGAAGCCAATAGTAGCAAGCTGAACATGCCGTAGAATCTTTGGAAAAATCTGAGGTTTCAGACCGGAAATGATCTTATAGCCATATGAAATGATCATCAAGCCCATGATTGTGCATGCCTTTTTGGTATGGTGGACAAAGACACGCCAAGTAGAAAGAAAAATAGCGAGGCTGGCTGTGTAGGGGTCACCTGAGCCATCATGCCCTAAAGCGGCAATGCTGAAGCTTCCTCTGCTGCATATAGCTATGATGAAGGTGGCGGCGATAAATGCCCTTGGGTTGTTTTAAACAGAAAACTCAAATCTTACAACTTTGTTATACCTATAAAGATTTCAGATATAATTTCAATAGAGTCCATAGGGAAATCGACAGATTTCATGTCCATAAGGTATGACATTGATATGAACTATGATTAGTAATTGACTGCCACCAAGTGAACAAAGAGAGATTTTCTCGACTAGCGTTGGATTTGCTAAACCCCTAGGAAACATTGCAATTATGTTTCTAGTAGAAAACCATGCAATTGATATCTGGGTTAATGAGTATCTAAATAGAACCATAATGAAGGAAAAAATATACGTAAAGTCAGATAAATGAGCAGAACTGAAAGTTTGCAGATCAAACTCCTATAAGTATAAGTTGGCTTGGGACTTAGACAAGCTTGAAAGTAAGTAGTATGGAATAATTGGGCAACCTTGATGTGGATGTCAAGGGAATCAAAGGAAATAAAAGCTTACAGCCTCACAAAAGAAGAGGCAGAAACCCTTTTTGTCAGCCTGGAATCGTCTGCCATGTTTTAAAGCAAATTTCTTAAATGTCTGTTATTTCATTTTTACTGATTAGCTTAAAGTAAAATTAAAACAAATTCAATAACTGTATCGTTTTCTATTTTCAAATAATAACAATAAAAATTGGGGATAAAGATGACTTTGCACAAAAACTCGTCATAGTAAAACTTTCAGTGCAAATCACTTTTTCTTTTCTCGTATAAAGTTTATTACTTAAAAGCCCTGCCAGGGAGTCGATTTGTCTTGTGCAACTTACGTAAACAATTTTCTATCGAGCTTTAAAGCTTTTAGTAATTCTATTGTACTTTTTTAATGTTAATATTAAGATAATGGTTTTTAAATTATCTCGGACTAGGTTAAATCAATACGATTTATAATTTAAATATTTTTAAGCAGGTTGCAAATAAACCTAGAATACTACTTTACAGCCAATTTGCGACTGTAATGTAAAAGGCAGTCTTTGGTTAATTTTTAGTGTCTAAATGCAAAAATGATGGTAAAAACTTTCTAACACGTAAGATTTTTATGATTTTTTCAACAAAAATGAGTAAATATTTTAATCACATTATTTTAAAAAATAACTTACTATATAGGAGAGCGCTATGTTGCCAAATTTTCCATAAGTTAGGGATATTATGCACAATATGGCAACACGACGTGGGGATTTCTAGGGATCACAAGTCAACCATAAGGTATCACAACCCCTAGGGCTTAAAATAACGAGAGTGCCCATTTAATCCCATATAATTCCAAATTTCACTCTGCCCCGCAGCCGAATGTACTTATAGATGGCCCCCGTATACGAGAAGTACGTCGTCGCTTTTAGAACTTCCGACATCCGATATTTCCAGAAAATACCAGAAATACGGAACAGCTATAAAAACAGTTAACCGGCAGCTGTAACATCAGTATTGGTTTACCGCGAGTAGTGGTCAGTATTAGATAGAGAAACAAAGTTCACGAACAAGTCAATAGTAAGAGCTTTGTATCAGTGTCATCTTTGTGTTAAATAAAGTTAGTTGACGCCTGCAAATATAGTATCACATATCCGAACCGACATACGCGACAGTACAAAAATGTCTAAGGTACAGAAACGTCGCTGTGTTAACACCGCGGATGGTTTGCTACATATGTTGTCAGTTCATCCCTAAGTCGTAGAAAAGGACAATTAACAAAATGACCAGAGTAGCTTATCATAGGTATTTTGAATGTCTTGTTGGCGATCAAGATCGGGACTGGTCTTTAAAACTAAATAACTGGTTAAATGGCAAACGCTCTTCTATGCCTTTTGCAATTCCAATGATTTGCCAACAAATAATTTTAACGACTATTACTTTTGCAGAACAAAACTGTCTAGTTTTTTAAGAAAAGAGCAAACATAATATTGAATATTCCCTTAGCAATAAATCCGGTTCTTCATGGAGAAGGTATACCAATTCCAGCACCCCCGAAAAAATGGGAAAAAGATTTAGTTATGCATGATGATAAGGCAGGACCCGATACTGTGTCAGAAAAGGACGATTCTTATTTTCCCGGAAGTGAAGGAAAAGCACTTCATTTAATCAAACAACCTGAATTAAATGATCTAGTTCGGGATTTCCACTTGTCATAGAAGTATTAGGATCTAGATTACAACGATGGAATTTACTAGCCACTGGAACCAAAATTGCAATATTCAGGAGCCGTAATCAGGAGTTATCCTCGTCTTTTACTCTGCTGAATAAAATGTGTGTGTGGGTTAATCGAGATAGTGTTATGGAAAAATTAAAGTTTGCACATAACCCAGACGAATGGCGCTTATTTCTAAGTTCTTCTAGAATAAGTCTAAAAGTAGTTCCGCTCCATAATGGCAACAAAAGACCACTTGTTCTAAATGCAATAAGCTATGATAATATAGTGACCTAAAAGTCATAGGACTATACTAACTTGAGGATGAATTTACGAAGTATTGCTATTTTCTTTACCTTGGGGACATTAGAGCAATACAGAGCCATTACAAAATAAAAGAATGGCTTCCGAGAGATCAATATATTCCAGGTCAAGCTAACGTAAAGATTATACTTCTTATTGGTCCCAAAAAAGTGTTCTTTTCGTCATTACACATTAAACTGGAATTGTTTAAAAATTTCGTTAAAGCATTAGAGAAAGATGGAGATGCGTTTCAATACCTTATTAAAATTGTTCCTAAACTAAGTGATGCTAAGCTTAAGGAAGGAATATTTGTTGGACCATAATTTTGGGATCAATAGTTTGATCAAAAATTAAGTGATGGTGAGTTAACTGTGAGGAATTCTTTTAAAACAATTGTTCCGGAATTTTTAGGAAACCAAAAAGTAGTAAACTACGGAAAACTTTTAGACCAATTACTTGAAAGCTACTGCAAAATGGACTGTCGCAGATTTCTTTAAATACACTTCATGCACTCCCATTTAAATTTTTTCCCAGAAAATTTGGGTGCGGTTAGTAACGAATAAGGAGAAAGGTTCCACCGAGACATATTAACAATGAAGCAACGCTACCAAGGCAGATGAGATCCAGCAATAATGGGGGATTATTGTTGGTTTCTTATGAGAGAAAACGATCAGGAATTTAAACGAAAGTCAACATTTACAAATAAGTTATGTACAAAAGATTTACTATAAATGTATTTTCATTGTATAAATCCCTTTATCCTTAAAATATATTTTTTTATTGTTTTGAACTTATGTAATAAATATTATATAAAAATTTTTGTATTAAATCAAAACAACTGATACATTCTATAACTTAAAATCTATACGTGGTGGAAAATTTTCGTTGTTGAATTTGCGATTAGGATGCTTTAAATTCCCCGTCAGCCATTTTTTTTTGTATTTTGTTTAGTAGTAGTAGTAGTGTAGTTAGAAAAATTACAATTTTTGGAAGAATCTAAGAAATGCTAAAAATAATCTTAATTATAACGTATTATAAGTCTATATTTCTATATAAAAGTGTATAATAATAACGCAGGACCAAAAAATTTGTTGCTTTTTCATTGACACAAGTAAGAAAAGGATTTTTTGCCGCTGAAAAATCCGTTATCCATTACGGCCTAGTACATCAAGATTTTTACTAAAATGCGCTGAAGTATCTCAAAAGTTGCATGAAAAATGTGTTGACCTGGATAACTGAAAAACCCCATAATCGCATGTGTTGAATATGAAACCTCATAACCGAAAAAGCTAGTTACCTAATCCTATAACATGAACAGTGGCGTCAGTAATAACCCCTCAGGCCCCACGGTGCGGGAGGGCGCAACCGATCCAGGAGCGCCCTCAAGACCCTTGATGAAAATGAATAGATACGAAAGATCAATACAGGTGCAAAATAGTAGGGCGCATTCAAAAATCTGCGGGGGGGGGGACACATACTCTTAGTTAATCCACTGCGTATATGAAATCCTGTTACCTTATTCTATAAACATGGTA
This sequence comes from Diaprepes abbreviatus, assembly GCA_034092305.1. Lineage (NCBI taxonomy): Eukaryota > Metazoa > Arthropoda > Insecta > Coleoptera > Curculionidae > Diaprepes > Diaprepes abbreviatus. Next base: position 5,199,471 of record JASJET010000043.1, on the reverse strand, counting down.
CCTTAAAACATCAAAAAGCTGATCTTAAGGTTCATATGCAGAAATTCGGGGCTTGTTGGGTTTCTGATCTTTCTGTTCTAATCTTACTGATCGTCAAGTTGTTGGCTTTCTGCTATGTGAGGTTATGATTAGTGGCGTTACCTTGTGGGATGATGAGCTGGAGGTGCCTTAGGCTTTTTATGGAATGTGTGTTGTACTTGACGAGTTTCTGATCTTTCTCGTTTAGGATTATTGGGATATGAGCTTATACGACTGATGAGCTAAAATTTCCTAGGGTTCTCATGCAATGAATGCTGTGCTTAAAGAGTTTTTGGTTTTCCTCTTTTTGACTTGCTGTATTTTAAGATTTCTGAGCTATGAGGTTATGAATTCTGAGGTTACCGTTTGAGTCAATAAGCTAATGGTGCCTTAGGGCTCACATACATTGAATGTCGAACTTGACGAATCTGTAAACTTTTTTATACTTAATGGATTACGGGGTTATAGTGTTTTTAAGTAATGGTCTTTGGAGTTGATAAGTGAAGGTGTCTTAAGCTTGCATCATGTGCTTGATCTTTCTCTTCGAGACTTACTTATTTATGGAGTCGTAGGTTTATCGGGTGTTTGGACTGTTGGGTTTTAAGGTTAGTAATAATGGAATTTTACGATGGTTGCATCACCAATTTTTTGTTTTAGTTTGCCTTTTTGATTTTATTTAATTGTGAATTTCTAACATTTGTCAAATTTTATTTATACATATATATATATATATATATATATATATATATATATATATATATATATAGAAGGGCAGTCCCAGAAATTATTCGACTTAACACATAAATGGTGGTAGTTGTTAATTGTTCGACAGCCATCAATAGTGAACGCTCTTAGTGAATTTGTAAACATGGAAAAAATTGGCCATCGTTATATGATTTAATACTTTGATTTGAAAGGACTTACTGAAACCTATATCAAAGTCGAGCTAGACTATACTTTGGGAGAGTCTGCACCTTCGTTTTTAACAGCGAAGTATTGGGTGGCAAAGTTTAAACGGGGCCTTAATAGCTGCGAAGACGAATATCGCAGTGGCCGACCAAATGAGGTGACTAATCCACAAAATGGTATTGGATGAACGTCGACTAAAAGGCGCGAGTTAGCAGAAATGGTAGGCATTTCATAAAGTGCTGTACATCGCATATTGACTGAACATTTGGACATGAGAAAGCTGTGTGCAAGATGGGTGCCAAGTTTGCTCGAACAAAAACAGCGTCGTGAGGATGTTTTCAAAGTGTTTGGCCATATTTCGCCGCAACAAAGCCGAGTTTCTGCGTCGATTTATATCTATGGATGAAACATGGATCCATCACTATATACCCGAAATGAAGGAACAGTCAAAACAATTAAATGAAAGGGGGGAATCGGCTTCAAAGAAGACAAAGAGGGTTTCATCTGCAAGCAAAGTCATGGCTTCACTTTTTTGAGAATCGCATGGTATAATTTTTACTGATTATCTTGAAAAAGGAAAAACCATCAACGGCGAGTATTATGCGAAGTTATTACAGCGTTTGACTGATGAAATTAGGGAGAAAAGGTCATATTTGGCGAAAAAGAAAGTGTTGCGCCTGTTAACACATCCGTTATTGAAGTGGCCAAAAGCAATGATTTAAAGTACGAACTACTTCCTCATGCACCCTATTCGCAAGATTAAATATTTGTGAACAATTTTCTCTTTCCAAACTTGAAGATATGGAGCGGTGGTAAAAGATGTTCCAACGATGAAGAGGTGATTTGGCAGTAGATGCCTATTTTGAGGAATCCGACATTTCTTACTATAAATAAGGTATCAAAGCTATTGAACATCGTTGGGAAAAGTGTATCGAACTAAAGGGAGACTATGTTGAGAAATAAATAAAGTTTTTGCCAAATATTTTGTGTTTTCTTTGTCAGGTTAATTAATTCTGGGATTTCCCTCGTTTACACTTCAACGGCGTAATATGGATATAATCACTATGATTTCATCTTACACAAAGTAACATAAACATATATACTTCATACCGCGGAACGTCGACGAAGCCGCGTACAGTGTTATACACTTGGTTTCTATCTGTTTTTTCTACAAATAGGTACATGCGAGTACCTTTGCCGATCATAGTAGCGAGAAAGGTGAGTTCTGACTTTCTTCTCTATATGGTATTACAGGTAGGCCATAATTTCGATGATGGTGGAATAGGGTAAGTTATGTTTTATCTCAATTTATTTAACTTATTCGAACCCTGTCACAGATGGAACGAAGTTTGCATTTACTGTTTGTATTTCACTTCATTCGCACACGTAGTTGCATATAGTTGTACGTTTGCAGAATGTGCACTATAACAGCATAATACGTACATGTGTGTATGTACTATTGCATCGCACAACCATGGGGGTATATATGCATTTTAAGTGTAATAACCCAATAGGATGATCAGAAATTCCTTAAACTGTGCCTTTCTTCTTACGCGGGAGTCACTTGATTTCCTAGTCAATATACCGATAGAAATGTTGTAGTTATTGTAATGATGCAACTAAAAAATAATGTCATATAATTGGAAGATTCATGGATAAACAGCTCAAAATATTTTTGAACAAAACAAAAATAATATCCCATTATTCAATGACATACAACATGCCATAATTCTGTCTATATGTTAATTCTATAGAAAAATTCGTTGCTCTAAAACAAATAAAATTTCCACCCTATATGTTATATTACTGAAATTATAAAGAATACGAAACTTTTATTCGAAAATTGCTCAAAATAACGTCAGAATGTGTACCATTCTGACATTTACCAGCACCGGTAAAAGCAGTAAAAACACCGTAGATCACAGTACAAAGGCGTGTGATTCAAATAGGGGGAATTTGAATTAGTTTTAGTTACTTGTTTATTTCTCATGGTATTTATAAAAAAATTTGGTAATTATAATTTTTTTTATTTATATATCATTTTTGTCATTTTAAAACTGGCAATATATATATATATATATATATATATATATATATATATATATATATATATATATATATATATATATATATATATTTCACTAGAAGCAGAATTTAATTTTAAATTACATTTAAATCTAATTCGAAATATGACCTTTTGGTTATTGTTCTTCTTAACATCTACAAATTATGTTCGTTGAAGCGGTTGGTAAATAGGGGTGATACCGATAATTTATTGCAATTTACTTTATTTATTTTTAACTATAACAATTTGTTTATCTGTTTTACACTCATTTATATTTTACTCATTTACGTCGGGATATTTACTCGTGGCTAGCAATAGATAATTTTAATTTACGTTTAAATTATATAGGTAATTTGATCATGTTTCTCGCTATAAATTCGGCCGAAATTTGGATCGTTTTAACAAAAATTCGCAGTATTGTTTTAAAAGCATTTTATTTAATCTTCACCAATATGATAACCTAGATATTTTTTTTTATGTTACAATTAGATTAACATCAAAATATAAATTTCAAAATATATGATTTAATGCTGTAATTCATAACGGGTTTGGTTCGACGATAATCCCTGCTTGCTTAGATAAGTTCACAGATAGTAAACCACAGTAAAGACAAAGTTAAATGAACCTCTAGATTTCCTGATCTATATCGTTTGGATTTTTTTAAAGTAAGTATTTCGCTAACCAACAATTTTTTGCCAAAATACTTTAAAGTCGATTTTTCTAAGGCGAAACTGGTTACCATGGCCCCTTACCAGAAAAATTGATATAGCGCTCTGATTGGTACAGAGTTTTAGTAACCAACAAAATGCACCCATGAGACATTCAGTTATTACAAGAACTTCATGATGAAGATTAAGAGAGGAGTAAATTTTTGTGGATGGGCTTGAAATAAAATAGAAGAGGAAAGGATCTTTTCAAATTATATGTTATTTTTTGATGAGGCACCATTTTTAAATGGGTACAATTTTCATTACTATGCTACTTCCAATCCATATTTTATAATGACTCATTATTAGTATAGATGGTCCCTAAATGTTTGTAGAGAAGTCATAAATTATTTTCTAATTGGATCATAATTTTTTGAGAGGAAAGTCACAGATGAGGTTTATTTAAACTTGCAAAACCCCTTGTCGCAGTTATTTGCTCAAATATTAAATGAAATTCGGGAACGCATGTGGTTGCTTTACGATGGAGACCTTGTCCATTTCACAAGACTTATTAATAATTTTCTTAATGAAATATACAATCATCAATAGATTAGTAGAGGAGGATCAGTTTCATGGCCACCTGGGTCGCTTGATTTGAATAGGCGTGATCTTCAATTTTGAAATTCGTGGAAAATCGGGTATATACTATATCTTTACCTACGATGTGGGAATTCGAGTAAGAAATTGTTTTTAAAATATAAGAGCCGAAATGTATAGAACCTTAAGTAGATGTCTGAAAGGAGAATACATATAAAACCACTATTTAAATACGGGAGATAGATTTCTATGTTTCTTACTGAATTTTTTTTTAAATTTATTACTACTTCGGTGATTCACAGATGTCATTCGCCTGGCGATATTTTTCAGTCTCACCTCGAGGTCGGTATGTGGCAGGTTTGCATTATCGTACCTACATACATTGGAATTTATTTATTTATTTATTTAGACCCATTTCACAGTTTCAAAAACAAATTAACAAATGGGTACAATAGAAAAAAAAACTTAAATATTTACAATAACAAAAGAAACAAAAAAAAAAAAGAAAAAATAAGCATACGCAAATTACCAGAAATAAAACTGCAAAATATTACATACTTAATTATTTTTTATCTGTGCCAATCCGCAGCTAAATATGTCGAATTTATTTTGATTTTCGTTGTAGATTCTGCACATTCTATATAAAGGAGAGTAGTTACACACATTTGTACGAGGTGTAGGACAATAGAATGTGGCAGATTGGCGAGCTGAAGTCCTAGGTACAAGAAAACTTATTTTTTCCGGTATGTCACTACATTCCACTCTGTTATGCAAAACTTTATAAAGAAATTTGAGGTCTGTGACGATATGTCTATGTTCTAGAGAACAAAAAGAATGCCGCTGAAGTAAGATTTCATGCGGAAACCCTGTCAATCAATCCGAAAGCTTAGGTATTTTAAGAAACATCGCTGAACTCTCTCAAGGTCATTAATATGGTTTTAATAATAAGCAAACCATATTATGGAAGCATATTCCAATTTAGATCTTACAAAAGCATAGTAAAGTAAAATGAGCGTACTTTGATTGAAAAATGTTTTTAAATTTCTGATAAGAAAGCCTAATGATTTTAAACACACCTGTATAAGATAATTTATATGAGGCACAAATGAAAGTCTGCTATCAAATTTCACACCCAGATCCCTGAAGCATTCCACTCGTGGAACTGATGTTCCATCAATTTTATAATCATACACTGGCAAGTTTTTCTTTAATGTGAAAGTCATGAGTTTGGATTTACCAGCGTTTAAAGGCAGTCTGTCTTCGCTACACCAATCGGTGACGGTATTTATTGCTATTTGTAGTCTTTGACAATCAGCATCGTTTTTTACACAAGTAAAAATTTTAGCGTCATCCGCATAGAGTAGCATTATACAGTCACCCACAATTCCATTAATACATATATTAAATAATAAAGGTCCGAGTATTGACCCTTGAGGAACTCCCGAAGTCACACATAGTGGTTCCGAGAACTGATCACAACATTCTGCTCTTTGCTGCCTATCACAGAGATATGATTTAAAGAATAGAATTAATTTTTGCGAAAGTCCAAAACAATCAGTTTATCAAGCAAAATGTCGTGATCAAGCCTATCAAACGCCTTGGGAAAGTCTGTATATATTGTGTCGACTTGACCTCCCTTGTCTAAGATATTAGCCACAAACTAAGTAAAATAGAAAATATTTAATGCTGTGGACCTACCCTTTATAAAACCATGTTGGGAACCACTAAATAGGTGTTTCAGCTAGAAAAATAGATGTTTATGCAGAAACATTTCAAAACATTTAGAAAGATTATTTATTATACAGACTGATCTGTAATTTTCTATATTTTGTTTGTCTCCTTTTTTAAATACCGGAGAAACTCTGGAAATTTTCCATGTATCAGGAAACTGTGAATTATTTAGGCAGAGATTAAAGATAATGGAAAGAGGTTTTGCTAATACGCAGGCACAGTCACGAAGGAAAAAGTATGGAATTTTATCCGGACCTACTGTTCCTTTTGGTTTCATTTCTTTTAAGTAAGATAGTACTTCATTTTCACTAACCTTACAAATTTTAATAGTTTAAATATTTTTATTAAAAGCATTGTTCGGTGAAATATACGAAGATTTAAAAAAGTCAGTAAATGCATTTGCAATATCTGCATGGTTTCTATAAGTATTTTCCCCACAAATCATATTTTCAGGTAATTCTTTATTATTTCTCTTACTATTTATAAATTGCCAGGAGTTTGATGGATTAAAAGCAATGCAGTTTTCCACACTTTCACAATATTTTTTACATGTATCATTTATGTCATACTTAATTTGTCTTCTCTGCTGTTGAAATGTTAACCGATCTTCATTTTTTTGTGAACGTGTGTATTTTTTCTAATATTTAAATTTTTTCTAAATATTATTTATTATTTTAGTTGCAAACCAAGGTGGATAATTTCTATTATCAGTTATTACCTGCGAATGTTGCTATCGGTCCGATACAGCTCCTCTGACGAGACCATAATGTAGTCGAAGCGCGTATGGAGAGAGGACCAGAGGGATATTTGCAGGAAATAAACTGTTTGTTTATATTCTTTCTTTTTCTGCGCCTGAAAGGAGAATACGTATATAACAACTATTTAAATACGGCAGATAGATTTCTTTATTTTTTACTAAAATTTTGATTTTTTAACAAACTTACAATACTATCCTCATTTCTATCTCTGCAGGATAAAATGTATGTGGGTGTTAATCTAAATAGTGTTATAGAATAATTAGGATTTACACATAACCCGGACGCCTATTTATAGATTCTTCCAAAATAAGTTTAAAAACAGTTCTGCTCTATGACAATAAAAGATCCATTATTTCTCTTGCACGTGCAGTTGACATGAACAAAACACACGAAAGTAGGTCACTTATTCTAGATGCAGTAAGCTATGATACGTATAAGTGGCAAATATGTGATGACCTTCAGGGTGGATTTACGAAGTTTTACCGTTTTTCTTTGTCTTTGGGCCAGTAGAGTAACACAAAGCTATTACCTAGTAAAAGAATGGCTTTAGAGAGATCAGTACATTCTAGGTCCAGCTAACGTAAAGAATCTACCTCTTGTTGATCCCAAAAAAAGTACTCTTATCTCCATTACACATTAAACTGGGATTGATTAAAAATTTCGATAAAGCATTAGAGTTCATGCGTTTAAATACCTTAAAATAAAATGCTAGAGGATCAACAGTTTGATCAGAAATTAAGTGATGTTGAATTAGCTGCGTGGAGTTCTTTTAAAGCAACTGTTCCAGAATTTTTACGAAACAAAAAAGTAGAAAACTACGAGATACTTATAAAAGAACTACTAGAAATCTACTTCAAAATGGGCTGTCGCATATCTCTTAAAATACACTTCTTGCGGTCCCATTTAAATTTTTTCCTAGAAAATTTGGATACGGTTAGTGATGCGCAAGGAGAAAAGGTCCACCAAGACATATTAACAATCGAACAACACTACCAAAGCAGATGGGATCGAGCATTGATCAGATATATAAAGGAAAGTCAACATTTGCAAAAAAGTTATGTACAGGGTGAGTCAACGATTGGATGAAGTAGGTTTGTGTCTTTTCGGTGAAATTAACAAAGAAACTATATTTATTGTTTGATACAGTTTATTTTTACGCAGATTTTAAAAATATTTAGGACTCTACAGGGTGAGCCAAAAAACTAGGACAGTATAAAGTTGTATTTTTTTAAATAGAACACACTATATACGAATCGTATTTTCGATTTAGCTTATAATTTTAAATCTTTTTTATTAAGGGTTTACTATAACAAAACTTTATAGTTTCTGAGATAATTAAGTTTAAAGAAAAAAAGTCACATTTTCAAGCATCAATTCAATCCTAAATAACGTTTTCAATTTTGTGACAAATATATTCAAATTTGGAATTTAGCAAGGCCAAGGACAAGTTAACACCTAATATTTGCAATAAAAGCTACAGGGTGTTGAACACATCGGCTCAAATTTGAACAAGTTTAAATGAATAAATATCTTTTTTTTAAATGGTACACCCTGTATATTTTCATTTTATTTAATAGAGTAATAAAAACCCTAAAAGTTTTGTTCAATATATCCTATACCTATTTATAATAGTTTTTGAGATATTTCAGTTTTTCTTATTTTCCATACTTTTTTTACAAAAATAGTCTTCATTATCATAGTAGCCATGTAAAATAATAAAAAGAAACTACAGAAACAAACAGAATGTGGTTAAATATGATGAAATACATTATTCGTTATATTACAACGGCAATAGTTTAATTAAACATAATGTGAAAAAATTAACACAACAATAACGACAAGGCAAATACATATTTACTTTTATACTAAATTGAAACAAAAAAATTACCTATTAAATGCTGAGATTAATTATTTCTTTTTAATAAGTGTTCGAATAAACGACCCTCTTGTGCAATGCACAAATTTAGTCTTTTTTGCAGATTTTCTCGGACCCTGGACAAAATTATTGGCGTTATTGTTCTACAGGTATCCCTAATCCTGTTTCACATATCTTCCACTGTTGTTGGTGGATTAATATACACCTTATTTTTATTATAAACCCCATACGAAGAAACCTAATGGGGTGATGTCGCAAGACCTTGGTGGCCACTCAATTAAACCTCCACGTCCAATCCATTTTAGCGGATATCGTTGATCCAAAAACGCACAAACTTCACGATGGTAATGCGGAGGCGCACCATCGTGCTGGAACCACATACTGTCGAGCTCATCCCTATCGAGACCTTGAAGCAGTTGGGGTAGTTCTTCTTGTAGAAAGTTCAGGTAACTATGGCCATTTAGTGGTTCATTAAAAAAGTGGGGTCCAATAATTCGATTATGATGAATACCACACCAAACATTTAATGACCAGTGGTTTTGATGTTGCACCTCTTTAATCCAGAATGGGTTTTCTGTGGCATAATAATGCATGTTGCGTCTATTTACGGCACCGTTACTTCTAAAAGTAGCTCACTAAACATTACCTTGCATAATAAATTTGGATTTAATTGAATCTCCGCATTTATTGTACGACAAAAGTTTACACGACTTTCAAAATCCTGTCCATGCAATTCTTGGTGTAATTCCATGTGATATGGATGATACCTATATTTCTTGGTAGTACGATTAGCGGTGGATTGTGATGTTTCACATAATGCTGCTAACTGACGGCTACCAATATAAGGATTTTCCTGAACATTTAACAATACTTGTAGTTCTTTTTCTTCATTAGTTACTGGTTTGTTGACCACTTTACGTTTTGGATAATCAACAGTACCAGAAGAATCAAATCTTTGCATTAAGTTTTGAAAAGTATGGGTATTAGGCTGGCGTCGATCAGGATACTTCATTTTGTAAATTCTTTGAGCAAGAAGGCAATTTTTTTGAGCCTCTCCTATTGTATAAATCATATCTATTAACTCATTCTTTGGAAAATTCATTTTACAATATAAGATGAATGCAAAAAAAATCAAACTACACTACATAAAAACCAAAATAAGCGATTGCGGTTATAAATTTAACACACAGAAAAATGTTCTTTTACATTGTTTTTGCCATGGCTACTATGATAATGAAGACTATTTCTGTAAAAAAGTATGGAAAATAAGAAAAACTGAAATATTTCAAAAACTATTATAAATAGGTATAGGATATATTGAACAAAACTTTTAGGGTTTTTATTACTCTATTAAATAACATGAAAATATACAGGGTGTACCCTTTAAAAAAAAAAGATATTTATTCATTTAAACTTGTTCAAATTTGAGCCGATGTGTTCAACACCCTGTAGCTTTTATCGCAAATATTAGGTAAAAATTATGTTAACTTGTCCTTGGCCTTGCTAAATTCCAAATTTGAATATATTTGTCACAAAATTGAAAACGTTATTTAGGATTGAATTGATGCTTGAAAATGTGACTTTTTTTCTTTAAACTTAATTATCTCAGAAACTATAAAGTTTTGTTATAGTAAAGCCTTAATAAAAAAGATTTAAAATTATAAGCTAAATCGAAAATACGATTCGTATATCGGGTGTTCTATTTAAAAAAAAATACAACTCTATGCTGTCCTAGTTTTTTGGCTCACCCTGTAGAGTCCTAAATATTTTTAAAATCTGCGTAAAAATAAACTGTATCAAACAATAAATATAGTTTCTTTGTTAATTTCACCGAAAAGGCACAAACCTACTTCATCCAATCGTTGACTCACCCTGTATATAAGACTTACAATACCTGATTTTCATGTGTATTTTTGTAAATACATCCTGCCATCCTTAAAATGTCCTGTTTTTCTTATTGTTTTGCAATTATGTATGTTTGTATTAGATAAAAATAATTGAAAGATTCTATAACTCAAAATCTATACGTGGTAGAAAATTTTCGTTGTTAACTTCGTAATCAGGATGCTTTAATCTCCCACAGATAGTCATTATAACATCAGTCATATTTTTTTTCTATTTTTTAACGAGTATTACAAACTCAATATCAGATTTAAAAAATTCAGAATAAGGGATCCAGTCTAGAGGACCGAAACCGCAAAAAGAGAAAATTACGATAAACCAAAAATAGCCTAGTATTTTACGTAGAAATTGTCTCTTAGCTTCTAAACCTAAACCTCGTATCCCATGCGTAGCGAGAGCGACATACGATACATTGCAGACAGGCGAGACCTCAAGCCATTATTCAGAGCTGAAAGATTTGTTTCTCAGAGCCTACATCACGGCAGATTACGCGTTTTGGTGTCAATTAAAGGTTTTTTGCTCGGCTCAGTCGATATGTTTCAAATTCACAATTGTAAATTGACTTTTACCAAATTCGATATACTCATACGTAACTATGTTTCATTGTATGTTACAAGAATATTTATTCCTAATTATAGAACTTAATTTCCTTCCTCTTTCGCTATATCCAACTGGATTTAAAAGTTAAATTATTTACCTAAACCCTTACGACATTAGTTTATCTGACCAGAATTTTTAAAGCAACCTAAACTTTCAGTTAAGTTCTCTACGAAATAAAGTTAGCGTATCTGAAAGTAGTTTATTTATATTCGAAAGACATGATGACTAACTGAAAGTTTGTTTAAGACTTGTTTCGTATTTGTAATATAATTTCAATTACATAAATAGAATATTTTAAAATTAAATTTATCAGTTTTATGGATATAATACAATATTGACTAAAATGTGGTTGTCGGACTTGCATTGTCTTTATTTTTATTTATTTATACGACGTTTCGATTAGGTTGTATCTTTAATCGTTATCAAGTATAAACTGAATGTTTTGTCTTAAGACTACGAGCTTATATAGCGACTGTGTCCAATGATGCGCAAAGTTTCGCTTCACTGTACACACCTCAATGATTTGATGTTACAAAGTGGTGATTGCCACAGCTTAGGTATCTCAACACTCGGTTTACTGAAGATTCCATTATTATTTTTAATGTAAGCTGCTTCTATAAAGAGTATGCCTGTTTTAGACATCATAAGCTCTGTAGAATCTCTGCAAGTCGGCGAAAGCCATTCCGACGAATTTAGGTGGAAAATAAAATCAACTTTGGAAGACAAGAAAAATCCTGTTCAAAATCTCGCCAAGTTAAAAGCATCAACCTTAAAAGAATTTTGTAAGAATGAATCTATAAAGATTTTACCAGCTGACAAGGGAAATGCAATGGTGATAATAGACATCGTAACGTGCGACCAAAAAATCGGAGATATCCTGGAAAAAGGAAAATATAGACAATTACCTCGTGACCTCACTAAACCTATAGAGTCGAAAATGTACAGAACACCAAGGAAATACCAAGACCATATACCAAACAACCTACGATCGGCGCTCACACCACACTACAGTAAGCCACCACATCTTTACGGTTACCAAAAATTCATAAAACGAACATACCATTGAGGCCAATAACTGGCGAAGTTTTTTTTAAAATCATAGAACCTTTGAAAGGTAAGACGAACACATATGTTAAAAAGTCTACACATTTCGTGAACATTATTAGTAGCATCAATCTAGAGCCAGACGACAGACTAATAAGCTTTGATGTGGAAAGTCTGTATACTAATGTATCATTAGGGGAATTACTAGACATAATCAAAACTAGACTTTCAAATGATACTACTTTATCAGATCGAACCACGTTACCACTGGATGGGATGATGGACCTTTTGGAGTGTTGCCTACGTAGTGCTTGCTTTCAAGTAAAAGACTTCTACGCTCAGGACAACGGACTTCCGATGGGTTCTTTACTCTCTCTCTCTCTCTCTCTATATATATATATATATATATATATATATATATATATATATATATATATATATATATATATATATATATATATATGTAATGATTCGAAACTCACGCCCTAGAAACGGTCAGTAAAACCGAAAGTCTGGTTGTCGATGATACCTCCATCGTACGGAAGGGCAATGATCAAATCAACTTAATGATTTCTTGAAACATCTAAATACCATTCGACCTACAATTAAGTTTATCATAGAAAAAGAAGTAAATGATCAATTGCCTTTCCTAGATGTCATGGTGAACCGTTCAAAGGAAACTATTAAAACTTCAGTATACAGAAAGCTAACACATACTGGACAATATTTTAATCATAATTCTAATCATTCTGTTGTAACAAAACGGGGAATTATACGCCACTTCTATAATCGCGCTCTATCTATATGCAATAATGCGGATTCATTGGAGAAAGAGGTAGCAAATATTAAATCCGATTTACAACAGAACGGTTATCCTCTAAAATTGATTGACGGTGTTATAAATAACTTTAGAACTGCGAACACTGGACAGCAAGAAACATATTCCTTCTTCACAATTCCGTACTTCGGAGAAAATAAGATGAATTGCTAGTAGTTATAATATAGAAACAGCGTTTAAATCACGAAATACACTTAGAGCTCATTCAACAAAAACAAAACCAAAAACTCCCAATAAGAAAGAGTGTGTTTATAAAGTTCCATGTGAGTCTGGTGAAATGTATATTGGAGAAACCAAGGGACCACTAGAAGTTAGAATTAAGAAACATAAATCTCGTACTCAAAAAGAGGAAACGTCGAGATCAGGTATTGCACAACACGCATGTGATAAACAACACCATATAAAATGGTCTAATGCTGCGGCAATATATGTGGAACTCAACATAAAAAAAAATTTACAGAAGCAGCTTACAATAAAAACAATAATGGAATCTTCAGTAAACCGAGTGTTTAGATACCTAATCTTTGGCAACCACTGCTGTGTACCATCAAATCATTGAGGTGTGTACAATTAATCGAAACTTTACGGTTCATTGGACACAGTCCCTATATAAGCTCATAGTCTGAAGACAAAACATTCACTTTATACTCGATAAAGATTAGAGATACAACCTAAACGAAATGTCGTAAAAATTAATAAAAATAAAGTCCGACAACCACATTTTAGTCAATCTTCAACATTGTCTACAACTTTCAAAGAAATAATAGAATATTTCGTATTATGCTCTTATTTAAAAAAAAATCACTTATTTAGTCACTGACGCTGTGGGCCATTTCGATGTTTGAGTTATGGATAATTCTTCAGTTATTTTAGAATAATGTCTATTAGACCTCAGTATTGTTTTCAGGATTCACTGAAACTCCAAAGTAATTTATATTTTTTACCGTGGAATTTTCGGTAGTTTGCTGTTATAAAAATCATCTTTATGTATCTTAGAATTAGTTGATAGGGCCTAATATAGATCATATAATTCATAACGAGCCCACGCTATAAAAATTCGATACTGATTTTTGAATCCACCATCTTGAATTATGAAAAATTTTATATCAAAAATCCATATCAAAAATGTACTTTCAAAACTATATAATTATTCAGGACTGAATCGAAAAAGCGGCCATAGTAATGTTATTGTGTAGCTTTTAAGCAAAGATTCTTTCACGCATGACAAAAATTCTCAGGAATGATTTGAAAAAATCAAAATTGCCCCACTGTGCGCGGGTGGCTCTGCATTCTACTATATAGAATAATATAGTAAGTCAAGGTTCTAAATTTCTCAGTTAATTTCAAATTACGGTTTATAATACATGCAAAACTATGTTAATAGTTTGCAACTGCTTAGTAAAACTATTGCGATTTTATTTTAGTCTAAAATAACTGAAATAAATTTTCTATGCTGTTGATATTATAGTGAAAACCGTGATGGGAAAGTAAACGTTCCCACTAATAAATCACACTTATTTATATTACACTGAACAAATAGCAAAAAGTAGAAAATTTCAATGACAGTATGTTAAACGAAAACGTGATAGAAAATTCGTCTTCAACTATAATATTAGTGACTACAAATGATTGATCTTCAAGACAGCAGTACAATTTAAAGTGTATTTTAAATTCAATTCATGCTCTTTATATACATTTTTATTTTTTGCCATCATTCAATTACTAGGCTGAAGATAAACTAGGCTAAATATGAATGTTCTACAAAGAACAGTGACGTGGGTAAAAGTATTGAAGCAGCTGAACATTATTTGATTCACAGTACTGTGGTTAACATTGAATAAAGCTAACTAGAATCAGACAAGGGTGTATATTGTCACCTTTACTACTTAACGCTTATTCCGAAGAGGTCATATTGGAAAGTCTTGAATCTGAAACAGCAGGGATAAAAGAAAACGGAGTTTTAATCAACAATATTAGGTATGCAGATGACACCGTAATAATAGCTGATAGTATGAAAGACCTAGAAAAAATAATGAATAAAATATTAAGTTAGTGGAGAATATGGACTCTCTCTTAACACGAAAAAGACCAAGTTCATGATAATTAGTAAAAACAACACCAATAATAATGAAACCCTAATTGTAGGAGGCCAGCACATAGAAAGAGTTAAGAAGTACACTTACTTGAGAACCCCAATAACAGTAAATAATGACTATACCGTCGAAATAAAAACGAGAATCGAGAACGCACGTGCCAACTTTCTTAGAATCAAAAAGTTTATCTGCAGCAAAGATCTAACGTTAGCCCTGAAAATACGACTGACTAAATGTTACGTATACAGTGTTCTATATTATGGAATGGAAGCATGGACACTGAATCGAGAGGCAGTGAGAAGATTTAACTCTTTTGAAATGTGGACCTATAGAAGAATTCAGAGCATTTCGTGGGTGGATCGAGTTACGAACGCCGAAGTGTTGAGAAGAATGGGGAAAGAAAAGGAAGTCGAGATAACAGTAAAACAGAGAAAACTGCAATATTTCGGACACATTATGCGGGGAGAAAAGTACAGCATCTTACGGCTCATAATCCAAGGCAAAATAAGTAGCAGAAGAGGCGTAGGACGACGACGAATTTCATGGCTAAAAAACCTAAGGGAATGGTTTGGATGCAGTTGAAAACAACTATTTAGAGCAACTGCCTCAAAAATTAAAATAGCTATTATGATTGCCAACCTCCGCAATGGAGAAGGCACTTGAAGAAGAAGAACTAGAATTAAATACTAATTAACATAAACTAACTGAAATAACCAGAAATAAAAATATACACTGTGTTGGGTTTTAGCCTATATTTCAACTTCTTGAAATTTAACTCTAATGTTGATGTAAATGCCTTTCAGATAGTGACTTTGTAACGAAGTTATTAAATTTTTGGGCATGAGTATGTTCACCGGGATTTGTTTTATATATTTTACATCCGAAAACTCTGATTCTTGCGGAAAAAGAATGCCTAAAGTTTCAATGTTACTGGTAGATAACTAAATATGTCGCGCCATGCCGGGAAATGTGATTTTCCGACGGTTTTCAGAGTGTCCCGGAGTAATCGCGCGCCGTATACAACAGTATTGTATGCGCGATCACTTGTCGGCTTAGTAGGAGCTCGAGCTGACCATTAATTCGAAGAGAACTGCACGTTCTCCACCCGGGTCAAAAATCCCAGTGGACTGCCTGGGTCGCCCGCCAGACCGCGCCTTCCTGGTCTAGCAATGTAGGTGAGGCTAAGATTGTGTTTATATGGTATTTCACCGTCCTTACGTCCTACCTCGCTAGTGGCCAGCATTGTCGAAAACCTTTGTAAGTACAAGCAACGTTGTGTCATCCTACCATCACTGCCGAGAACCCTTATAAGTACGGGCAGTGTCGGTTTCTTTCCTAACTTCCTAACGCTATTGGTCGACATTGTCGAGGACCCTTATAAGAACGGGCAATGTCGTTCAATCTTGCTGACGCTGTCGAGGACCCTTAGAAGTACGAACAGCGGCGGTTCCTTTCTTTCCTTTCTACCATCACCTATACATGCACGTACTGAATACCGTCAGTTTTGTTTTGCTTCTGTAGTGACCAGGAATGTGTTTTACCGCCGGGTGCTCTCCAATGTACGTTGATAAGGGCGCTTAATAACTGCCGTCCCAATGTTTTATTGCCGCCGCCGCGTGTAGAGGCGCCGCCTACCGTCGATCAATGCCGGGTTACTGTTAGGAAGATCGCGTATACCGTCGTCGGTCGAATTTTTAGTACATTCTCCGCAAATTTTAGACATGAATCAACGAGAATTTGAGCACGAGCCGTCGTGAATAGCGTCGCAATCGTGTAGTACGAGGTAACGTGAATAGCGTTGTGAATGTTACCGCTGGGTTACCGTCTAACGCTACCGATAAGTACGAGCTACTCTGAACAGCGCCCATGGCATACTCTTGCACTCAAGACCGTTTAATTGTTTATTTGGTTGGATAGCTTAGGTTGTAAATTAGTTTTAGGCCATATCTTTATAAAAGCATGTAATACAGGATACAGCATGTTTTAGAACCGTTTGTTTCATTACCTAGTTCCCATTCTTAACATTACACGTAACAGTTGGCAGCCGGCAGCCAACGCTAATACGCGTAATTGACCCCTGGCTTGCCGTTTCTCTACTGTAACAAGCTGCCCGGTGTATAAGTGGGCCCTCGACCACACTAATCACGACGGTGGCACCAGAGAACTGACCACTGCGTGGATGTTTGACCATCGAGCATTCAAACCGTCGAACAGTTCAGAGAGCAGGGATATCCCGATTGAAAGTAGAACAGAAGTAGAAGTAGAAGAAACAAGACAAAATCTAAGCAACTGCAGTGGGTGGGACACGTAAGAAGACGCACAGTCAAACTCGCGTGGGAGGAAGCACCAGTAGGGAAAAGACCACTGGGACGCCCTCGCCTCCTATGGAAAGACAATATTGCCAAAGATCTAAAGGCAATGAATATTGATAATCCGCTAGATGGCCAGTATTGTGAAGTCGGCAAGGACCCACCCAGGGTTGTAAGCCATGGAGTTGTAAAAGTAGATATCGCCAAACCGATACACCTGCGCCGAGCATTTGACCGATGATTGTCTGCACGATAAATATCTAATGACTGATGTTCCGCTGCCGTAAACCAAGTAGATTCGTAGAGCACGACTTGCTCACTTATGAAAAACGCGTCACAACTTTTTCGACAATTTTTTAAGTTGAATGCTCTGTAAATTTACCGATTTTTAAGTTCTGCACGATCTGGCTTGAGAATATTAGAATTATATATATTTTAATAATCATAACTAGTTACTAATGCAATGAAAGTTTATTATATTAAAAAAAAGTATCATTATTATAAAAAGAAATTTTCGTTGTGGTTCCTGCTCAAATAAGAATAGTCAAGGTATTTGTTAATACAAATAAAGTCACCAGGTATTTGTAGATTTTTTCATATACTTGTCGAAACAGATTTTCGATAAATTATGAATTTGATCTTTTTCTGAAGATTATACCACGGTTATTTGGTTTACAATGAATTGCGATTCTAATTATAATCAGATAAGTTGAATGAGTGTGGGCGCAAAAAGAAGTATGTATTTTATTTAGTAATAAATATACAGACTTACCCATAAATTAATCAGCCGTAAGTAGAAATAAAAGTAAATTTTGATGTACTAGTTCCGCTGCTAAATTGTCAAAAATTTGTCCCACTCCTAATAGCGAGAAAACGAAATTTAATGTCTTCTTATCCATGGAAGAAAATCCACATCAGAGCATTCATCAATTGGTCACCTGTTTATTCAATACACATAGGTGTTGTGGACTGTATTTTATTATTTGGTGTTTGAAAAGAAAGTCATAAAAACCATTAACAACTTTAATAAGTAAATCCAAATAGATTTAACAAAATAAACAAATTTTTGCTAATTGTAAATGTATTGAAAATCACTTATTCTACTAGAAAGATATAAATTACAGGTTTATAAAAATTACGAGAGATTTTGAAAAAATTTGCGCACAAATTGTTAAGAAGTTGTATGAACAGAGTGTGTCCAATTGATAGAGATAATTTAGTCAAAAATTGCTAAGAATTGCCAATTAAACATGTGGAGAATAGAAACCGTAGAGAGTTGCGATATCATCGAGAAAACTGTATGCATTTACTGATACATTTAATTTCTTTCATGTACACCTACGCTGAAACAACTTCACTGAGAGATCTAAATTATTTTTTTCATGTACCAATACGAGGGGAGAATTTTAATACGAAATGTGTATTTAAATGACTGACGCTCCGCGTGTGGGTGGTAGTTCGAAAAGGACAAACTAAGCGTCTGACTCGGGTGATTCAAGGCAGCTGGAAACAACTGCAAATGACGTCGTGAGTTTTTCGGTTTTACAGAATGGTGATTTATTGAGAATGTATCCTTGGTAGTTTACCGCATATGATCAGGTCTTTGATCTTACAACAAGGAGAAAAATATGACATTTTATCAAAGCCGGGCAAATTCTTCTTATCAAAAAGCTTAACTTACTATCTAATATGACAGATTAAAAATTAGGTAAAAAAAATGTGAGAGTTTTCCAACAAGTAGAATTTATGATGTTGCCTTTTATGCAAAAAATAGCATACTTTCAAAATGACATCTAATCAAGTTAATTTAGTTGAGTTATCTGATGATGATCCAGACATATCCGCTGTTCGTAAAAAATATTAATTTCCCAGATGAATATGCATTTATTGTAATGGGGAAGTAAACAATCGCCAAAATTGCCGATACTAGAAGAAGAATAATACTAGGTAGATGAGGTAGGGATTGTGTAGAAACATATTGTAGGACCCCACTTTTCTGATTGCAGTTTAAATGGCATTAAATACCTACAATTTTTGCAGGATTATCCTTTGTTTACGTTAACGCCCTTATTTCCAAAACAAAATCAACAAATATTTAAAGAAAATCTATGGTATCATCAAGATGGGGCCCTGCTACATCCAGGGGCCGATCCAGCCTCTCTCTTTGGGGGGGGGGGGGTGTTAATATCACAAAAGTACAATATGGTAAGTGAAAGCAAGTTGTCGATGGGGGGATGGCACCAGCAGCATTCCCATTTCTAGTTTAAAAGGCAGGGTCAGGTCTATTTGTTTGAATTTGGAGCTGTTGGAAACGAAGGGGGCCATCACAAGAAAAAACAAGTTGCCGACAGGGGGGGGGGATACCAGCAGCATATACATTCCTAGTATAAGAGACAGAATCGGGTCTATTTTCCTGAACTCAATGCTCTTGGAGGGTGCTATCGCAAAAAAAAACAACTTGTCCACGGTAGAGGGAGTACCAGCAGCATTCACTTTCCTAATATAGAAGGCAGAATCGGTTCTATTTTCCTGAACTCAAAGCTTTTGGGACAGTGAGGGGTGATCGCAAACATACACATTCCGATACTCTATTTAAGAATTAGAGAGATTAATAAAACTGTGACCGAAACCTCCAATGTACCTGCTTCAGTGCAGTAGGTAACTGAGGACTGCCGTAAATCTAATTATATTTAAATATTATAAGCTTGTATAAATTCATTGCAACAATAAAATTTCTGATAGTTCAATTTAATTTCTGTTAGTGAGCAAAGGACACCTTACAGTGTGCTTAGTGATTTATCTTGTTTGCGCTTGTTATACATTATTTGAGATTAGTGAGATACCCAAAAGATATGGCTTCCACCTCTATATTTATCTCAAAATCGTTAAACCAGGGCATTTTTTCCTCAACGAAAAACTTATTACGATAAATGTTTATGATCTTTAAGATATCAATATCTAGATCATAATGTTAAAAGCTCTGTTGAGATGTGTTCCACCATTACAGGAGTTTGAAAATCTACTATGTGCCAAATACTGAAGCAGAAAAAAACGACTAGAATTGCTAGTCCTACCAAGCCACATTCGATCACAGGCAGACAAAAAACCTCGTTGGAAGAAAAGATGAAAACTGCAATAAAAGGAGTTGTACATACATTTTATTATGAGAAGCAGATCCCAACCGTCGGACAAAATTCTAACTAAAATCAATGAAGATCGAAGAAGTTGGCCAGTAAGTTAAAAAAAAAATAAAATTTGAGATGCGTTACTTAATGTATTTTAAAAATTTTTACCGGAGTGTACAAATTATCTTGAAATACTTTATGTACAGAAAAAAAGCAATTATTAACTAAATACTCACAGATAATGATTTGGTAGAATAAGTTTTTGTCTCTAATAAATATTCTGTAAAAGTTAGTTCAACATAGTTGTAAAGAAAGGTTCATATATATAGATATATATATATATATATATATATATATATATATATATATATATATATATATATATATATATATATATATATATAAACCTCCAATTTGCTGATATTTTTTAAATAAATTAATTAATAAAGTATTGAAAATATTTTCACGATAGTATAATATTTTAATCGCAGACAAAATTTTTCTCGTACTAGCTTACCCATTTTATCTTACTTTTGCTATCTTCAGAAAATCTCTAGGTTGAATTATTTATCCGAATCTTCACAACATTACCGTAGGTGACCAGAATTCTAAAAAGAACTTTTAGATAAGTTCTTAACGAAATAAACTTGCCGTATTTGAAAGCAGTTTATTTATATTCTCAAGACATAAAGACAAACTTAAAGTTTTGGGTTCGTCCAGTTTAGATTTGTATTAACACAAGGATTTTCTTTGAGACAAAAATAAATAGAGAGTTTTGGGTAAAATATGAGGAATATAAAGTATGTTCAAGAAAGGGATTTACAAGAGGTTAAATTGAAAAAATTTTGAACTTTTAAAGAAAAGTAAATTCGACAAAAGTTCAGGAGTCTGATTATGGGTCTGGTTTGAGAACAAGAAGATGGAACATAATTGCATATTTAGAGAGAGAATTTCTTTACAAACATCAGTTTGATTTTCGTAAGGGTATGTCTACACAGCACTTTATTACTTTATACTAGGGTTTTCGAGAATTCAGATAGAAGTTGACAAACCACTTGTTTACTTTTTATCCAAAAGGAAGCTTTTGATTTAATAAATATTGAACTACTTCTTGCTAAGATGGATAATTATACAACACGGGGTAATGCCCTTAACTAGCTCAAAAAGGGCTTAAGGAGTCGTAGCCTTTCCAGGGAAGCTTATTGGGGCCTCGATTAATACATTTATATATATATATATATATATATATATATATATATATATATATATATATATTTATTCCTTGTTCTCATAAAATAATCATTTATTGCTAATTACTGATGATACTTCTTTTGTTTCATCGGGTGGAGATAGCACTAACAATGTTGTTGATGATATCAGAAATTACTGACAAAAAAGTTGTTTATGATTGAATCAGAACAAAATGGATATATTCTTGTAAGATTTAAAAAGCAGTAATATGTTAAAGTTTGGCAACGAGTAGATTAAACAGAGGCCCATTAGTAAATCAACCACGGTTAATTTCGACATGGGACCTTGTCTATTACAAAACTTTGCATTAAAAAACTGTTTTACTTGCATGAATGATCGATATACTGCCCTGGAACCTTTCGTTATTAAAAGAGATATTATCCCCCTTTTACTTAGATTTTGCATTTTAGCTTTGACTGGAAATGTAAATGAGGAATCAAAAAATGTCAATAATGCTCAACTTTCATAAAAAGGGCTGTTGGAAACGTAGCCAATACAAGATGCGATTTGACTTCAACTATCCTCAAAAGAACCGTAGAAAAATCGCTAACTATATCACATACAACTATTGCAGACGCAGACAACTAAAAATTAGGATGAGTTTAAACGTGCTGAATAATATCTCCGTAAAAACATTATTACATCTGAGATTAGTTCGTCGCCTTATTCTAGAAGCAGCAATAATTATATTTCCTACGAAAAGAAGTACTAAATTGTTCTTTGACGAAAACCAGCACGAAAGCAACTTTTCAGACGAAAATAAGCACTAAGTGCAATTTGTAACAAAAACTAGCGTGAAAACAACTTTCCAGGAAAAAAATAGCCATAATGGTTTTGTGACCAAAGTAACCAAATTTTTAAATTGAGTTTATGTATACTTAGTGGAACTTGATAACATTAAAAACAACGAAATTAAACTCGGTTATTACTTGCAAATTGCAGTTTAATTGAAACTTGAATTAATAGACATTCAATGTGTTTCGCTACACGATAGCTTTATCAGGAATTGGTAAACTCATCTTGATTTCCGGGAGAAAATTCTTCCAGATTCATCCCTTTAACGAACAGATAAATCGCAGAGAGAATGTATTTTTTTGATGAATTATTCGGAATTAAATTTTTGGCTGATTTTTTTATAGTACCAATTTGGGAACTTGAAATACGAATCTGAAATTCCTTTTTGATGGTTGCATATAGTTTTCCCAAACTAAAAATTTTCACTTTTACATCGTATTTTCAAGTCCTTTTCGTTAAATTATGCCATTTCATTAAAACACAGTTACACATTTTGAATAAATTACATTTTAGATAAAATTTAACATCAAATTCGGTTGAATATAGCGGAAAAATCGAACTTAAAGACTTAAAGAAAATGTGAAGGACTTTGAACGTGCCAGGAAAATTGGCGCGTTTTGCAGGATTTCAAATCAATATTAAGTAGGGAATAGGTTGATCTTTGGAAATAGATTAACAAAGATATAAAATCGATGACATCACAGAATGATACATAACGTTGAAATTAGTAAAAGTATTCTGAAATTTGTTAGACGTGAGTCAAATTTCACGGAAATAAAAACATACTATGTATTTTTTCAATACATAGAACACATCTATCTTCCTCAAGTAAAGTGTCAGGTTTGTACAATATTTATGTATGTAGAAACGACATGTAAAAAGCAAGACAAAAATGTATACAAAAATTTGAGGATAGTGGTTATTAAGGTACGTCCGAAGTTGGCAGGTTTTTGTTATTCCTCCGACATATATCGGAACTTATATTTTATATAGCAATTCAACCTCTCAGTTTGAAATAACTCCACTGACGAAAGGTGGTCGACACGCGTATAGAGAGAGAACCAGAGTTGTATTTGCAGAAAATAAACTGTTTCTATATATTCTCTTTTTTTCCTCTGTCTGAAAGGAGAATAACTTATAGACAAAAACTGTTATAAAGTTTATTGTGTGTACTGATAAGTCAAACTCTCTTTTTACTTTTGAAGGGCGTTAGTTAGTTTTGTAAAAGTAAATAAATAAACAAAATCTGCCGAATGTGTTTTAAGTTGCGAAACTTCAATGCATCAGTGTTGGCAGAATAAAAGGAATTTTCAAGAAAATTACAAAATTTAGGATCGTAAGAAAATTCAAGAATTGAACCTTCTTGAGATAATCGGATCTATCTTTCTCAATTTTGGGATGACTGGCATCATTGTAATCAAATTAAACATAGCACGTATTCATACACAGAATTGGAGATGTTGACTATTTTTGGAAAAGTGTTTAAAACCATGCATAAGTACCTAATGTATCCGAAAATATTAATTTTTTTTTAATACAAGTACTATAAAAATCATAAATTTTAAATTCCGTCTGAAATTTCCCGCCAAAACGCCAACACTTGTCATTTGACCGATGTGACGTTACACCAGTAAACAGACAAGACTATATATATATATATATATATATATATATATATATATATATATATATATATATGTTTATGCAGCTTTCACGGATTCCCCCGTGTGAGATGCAATAGCAGTGGATATATCCACATTATGCCGTTATAGTGCTGAAATCACATTCAGCAAACATACAACTATATGCAGCTCCGTATAGGAATGAAGTAAAATGCGAACAGTAAATGCAAACTTCGTTCCAACCATATCCTTTCCGTGTTAGAGGTTGCACAGTTTGAATAAATTGCTAAGGAACACAATTCATCCTATTCCACCACCATTGATGGCCTACCTGTACCATCATACCGAGAAAGAAAGTCAAAACTTACCCTCCCCACCACAGTGATACGGCAGAGGTACATGTTTCATCTCTACTAGACTCATCAGGGTACCGACATGCACCTGGCTGTACAAAGGACAGATCGGAAGGGAGTTTGCATTTACTGTTCGCATTTTACTTCATTCCTATACGTAGCTGCATATAGTTGTACGTTTGCTGAATGTGATTTCAGCACTACAACGGCATAATGTGGATATATCCACTGCTATTGCATCTCACACGGGGGAATCCGTTAAAGCCGCATAAACATATATACGCCATCCGGCGGGAGGTCGGCGAAACCGCGTTCAGTATTTGCATGCTTCCTTCCGATCTGTCGTTTGCACAGCCAGGTGCATGTCGTACCCTGATGAATCTAGTAGAGACAAAACATGTACCTCTGCCGTATCACTGTGGCGGGGAGGGTAAGTTTTGACTTTCTTCTCGGTACGGTGGTACAGGTAGGCCATCATCTCGATGGTGGTGGAATTGGATAGATTGTGTTCCTTAACAATTTATTCAAACTGTGCAACCTCTAACACGGAAAGGATATGGTTGGAACGAAGTTTGCATTTACTGTTCGCATTTTATTTCATAAATATATATATATATATATATATATATATATATATATATATATATATATATATATATATGCCTCAGTACAAGTACTATAATTAACCCACCAGAAAAGTTATTTACTCACGTTCCACGCTCGGAAAATAATAGGAAAATGTGACTTCAGCTAGCCCGGCACCAGCTTTATTTTAGTTTTGAGCTTATAAATACTAATTATTACTATTATGTATTCATTATCGGTTGCGGATAGAACAATTCTTGATAAATTACTTATATGGAGGTCTTCATATTTCTAAATTCAACAGAGCAGAAGTCACTGTTTGTTGAGAAGAAATTTGCCACCATAAAACAATCAATTCTCGGCAAATTTGAACTATTTGCCTTAATAAATCCACTTTCCTTCATTAAAGAATCGTTTTCAAATGGAAAAGCAAGCGAATTTCGAAGAAACTACATAAAAATGAGTATAAGATATAAACTAGGCAACGTAGCCCTTGACAGCGATCACGAATGTGACATAAAACCAAAAAAAAATATATGTCAAGTTCGTGACAGCGATGACGTTGGCTGTATTCTTGGGAGTAATTATCAAATTATTAAAGTGAAAAAAGTAAAACTGATAACCACGTTCTTTTGAATATGCATTTACTTGTTATTAGATCAAAGTGATCATGATTACTTCAAGTGATAGAATTGAAAGTCGTAATGACTTAAAAGGGAGAGAGAAAGATAATTTTAATTAATGACGCGGACAGGACATAGGACAAACAACTAGACAACGAGGTCATTTAGTGTCACTTCTTTGGTTTAGGTCACTGATTGGATGATTAAACTGTTAAATTATGGATGCTTAATACTAATAATTAAGAGATTAAGATTTTCTAAATTATTGCGAAGACCCAATAAATTCCATTGCAATATAGTTGGTAAGAGTTTGAAATAAAAATGGTAAACTGGTGTAGTCTCGTTATTAAAAAAAATTATTTATACTGTTTACCGTTCTTAGGTAATATATTTTTAGGGTCTTGATCAAAAAGTTCATCCACTACCATATCATTAAGGAGTTCCGTTGGTGAGCATTTACTGGAACTTTTATGTAATTTGCTTGTCTTTAGTAGAAGAACTTTGAGCGAGTTTTCTAATGGGTAGCGAAGATGGTTTTTTTCCAAATGAAGTAAAATGAGAAGAGCCAGACTGCTGTCTGGAAGATTTATGATGGGTAATGGAACTGGATGAAGAGGAAGAAGAAAGGGTAGGAGAAGGGATAGGATGAAGGGACTGAGAGGACTGGGAAAGGGAGGGTTTTGTGGTATGTTTGGAATCAGAGGATGTGAGGCGTAAAGGAGTTGGGAAGGAGAGTTTTGGTTTGGGTTTTGGATCTTGTGAGGATTTAATGCCTTCATATGAAGAATTTAGTTCACACTGGATTGCGATAGATATTGTTTTTTTGGTAACTACTAGATCGTTGTTTTTAGCTACAATATTTTTAGAGGCAACATTATCATGGATTCTGAGTTATGAACTTCTTTTTTGCTTCTGGATAGGATATTTTTTCCATAGTACGGATCTTTTGGATACCACATTCCCTCTTGTAAGATTCACATCCCTTATATCTTGGTGAATGATTGAGATCACAATTAGAACATATTGGTGGAGGAGAGCAAGGTGAGTGAGTATGAGTATCGTGACCACAGGAAGGACACACCGGAGAGTTAGGGCAGAGGGCCGCCGCATACCCAAATTTTTGGCATGAAAAACACCTTAATGGGGAAGGAATAAAATGTCTGACTCGTAACGAATTCCATCCAGCTAAAATTTTGGGGGGTAATGTGTGAGTTTTGAATGTTAATATATAATTATTAGAAGGGAATTCCTCACCGTTTTTTCTAGATATCATTCTTTTAACACTAATAACCCCTTGATTATCTAAATTTTCAAGAATTTCTTGTTCAGTGCAGTTTGAAAAATCTTTGCAAGTAATAATACCTTTTATATAAATTAAAGAAGGGTGTGGTGAAGCAGTAACATCAAATATAAGTAATTTAATAATAGTTAAAGCTTTACGAGACTGGTTTTCACTCAACACTTCAATCAATATAAAGATCCATCATGTAATTTCCTCACGTTAGATAGTGTGCCAAAATACGATTGTAACGCTTTATGTAATAAGAAAGGAGATGTGTTCATAAATGAACCCTCAGAAGGAATGATAATAAAAAACTCCTCGTACGTAATAGGTACCTCTACGGGAGACTCAGTTCTGTGTCTTTTTAAAGACCCGCTAATTGTCGGAAATTCAAAATTACTCATTTGATTCCCACAAGAAGCGAAGGAAAAGACTGTCGCCCACAGCAATGCCCCGCATGCTGTGGGAAGGCATTTATTAAACCAGGAGGCGCCCGGCTCCCGGAGTTTCTGAACAATAGCGATTTAGCATCCCCTAAACCACGCAGCCCTGGCTTGTCCAGACACACCCTAGCTTGAAGGGGTTTTTAATGTGGTCCCCTGCCACTTGACCGGCCGATTAAGGCAAGTCACCACCCTCGAGAGGCACTTCCTCATCAATCACTGGCCCCCGAGAACGGTTGACATGCAGGACGACACAAGACAAACACAAACGTGACTGGGGCCCCAGGGACGTCAAGCCCCGTAGTCATGGAAACAAGATAGAGGCTCCATAACCCCTCTGAGGTGTAATGACTTAAAAGAATAGCCGTATTAGGACAGAGTGCCATTAGTATGGAGTGATATCATTCACTTTGATTAGTGTTCGTTGTCACGTGACTCGAAGAAAACTCAGTTACATTTTTATTATTTAATAAATATACAATTCCTTAAAAATAAAGAAAAATAATATGTTTTTTATGAATTCTATTGTGGAAACCACCGTTTCGCGGCAAAATTATATTTTTATTTGAATACAGTCATCATACTAATTATTAAGGGTCTTGTAAGCAGGCAAGGGCATAGAAGTTAGATCTTGTAGTTGACCAGTTTCATTTTGTTGATAATATTAGTATAATTTACATTATACATCTCAACAAATTAATCCTTAGATGAAAACATGAAGGATGGAAACCTAGAGATAAAGCATTGAAATCGGTCTGACTTATTGTTACACTTGTCAACGTTTGTATTAACTATTCACTTATAACTATTTTAAAGATCATATTGGTAAATTAAATAGTAAAGTTTTAGCTAATTGGGTATTTCTTATACATTGGTAATGATTTAACTCAATATTTACGGTTCAAATATCTTCAATTTTGCCAGTTTCCTAATAGAAAGACTAAATTAGATCTTGGAAAACATAATATGTTTAAAAAAACACGCAACTTTACTTTTAGGTGGAACACATCACATACTCATATATGTAAATTAAGTCGTAACATCCCTTAGTTTGAATAACTACCCCAGTTTAAGCAAGTTAATTTGTTTTCAGCCTTAATCTCATTGGAACAGTTTTCCACCTCCAAAAGCAAGTTAACACTTCCATCAAAGTAAAAAATAATTTACTCCCAACATTTAATTCACTGCCATGTTGAGTAGATACATTATAAAATATTGCAGTTTTATTACACCTCTGCCTCAAAGCTAATGCAATATTTATTTTTTCCTTCGAGCTAAAGTGGCATTCTTTTCGCATCCGGCAAGTTAAATTTTAACCTAAACGACCACTCGAGGTACGAATAGAGGAGCAATTTCATACTGAGCTTCTTTTTTGCTTTTGACGTTTTATGATTGTTAGTGTATTACATTTTCTTTTTGTGTGATTTGTTATATATATTATTCAGCGAAATATCCACTTATTTAAATGAAAAAAAGAAGATATTGGCATAGATTTATGTATAAATTTGCACGACTACGAATTTCTCTGGAACTTGTGCCTGTTTTCAACTTAAAAATAATTTTTAATACGATGGTGGCTACATATATTTCGGGAACTAGCAGAACTGGCATAGCTAGGAATCATTTGACATATTCATCATAAAGTTCGATGTTTAAGACAGAATACGTACGTACTCAGACCATTTTAACAGAAGGACAAATTTGTGCTGGTTACAATAACTTGAAAGTTTCATGACGATCAAAAATGGAATTAACTCGTGAATATTTTCTTGCGATTATTTTTCACAGCTCTAAAGATGGTTTATTTCAACAAGAGTGCATCGATGAGCTTAATTCATTATATAGCTATGAAGCACCTTAAACTAATGTATCGAATTCAATTGTGGACAGCGTTTGTTCACTTACAAATCGCGTAAAGATCATCCGAAATCGGTTATTGTGCAAGAAAAGGTCGATGCTGCGCGTGAAGTAAGAATGCATGTTACGTAGCCCGAGATTGCGACATCCCTGGGTATTAGTTATACTAGCGTTTCTAATATATTGTATAAACATTTGGCCCTAAAGAAGCTATGTTTGCGTAAAATTCCGCATAACTTGACAATCGCCCAAAAAACAGCTCGTGTCGATTAGTGCAAGGAGATGTTCAAAAATACGATCGGGGTGTTTCAAAAAACCTTTATAAGATCGTAATAGGAGATTAATCTTGGAGCTATGTGCGTAAGTCTGAAATTAAATAGCAGTCGACCGTATGGGTCTTCCATAATGAGCCGCAGACCCGTGCATTTAGAAAATAGTAGAACCGCTAATTGAGAGTTACCGTGCCAAAACGCATTAGGCGTGAAGTGAGTAGACTCCCGACCCTATAAATTTCGTTAGACGAAAGATGAAGACGATAAAATGAGGCACTGAAGGCTGCTTATCGTCTCAGCTGCCTATGGCATCTTGAAACTGGAACGGGCAACTATTTAGGTGTCTGCGAAAGCGTAATGGGAAGATCACTCTCCACTCTCTTGAGTTACTTTTGGCAAATAAAGAGTATTAGGAGTGAGAGCAAAATTTTCCGAAAAATGGATTCTGGTGGTACACAGATTGATCTCGACAAGTTCAAAGCGCTGGAGCTGGTGTTTTTGATAGTCAGAGATTTCTACTTTCTCAGACAACATGCGACGATCTTTACAGCGGAAATTTATGCTATTCTATAGTGTGGCCGTCTTTGTGAGAGGCACATAAATAGAAATAAACATATGCTCAAATAGTAGGACTGCGAAAATGGCAGAAAAATCCAGTGTCGTAACCTTACGAGTAGTGCCTGAGTGCAAGGATGTTCTGAAGAGTCTGACAAGAAGCGGCTGCATAATCAGTCTCCTGTGGGTCTTGGATTACTTGAGTATTTACGAGAATGAGTAAGCGGACTGTCTGACCAAGATGGGGTCCGCAATTAAACCATATGGACTCCAACCAATCTACCTCTCCCAATTGCCATAGGTTAAAGGGAATTAAAATTGTTGCTAGAAAGCCAATTTATTGAATCGTGGGGAGAAGCTCCTGGTATGAGATGTATCGAGGAACATATAAATGAACCTAGTATACGGTTTATTAGGGAGTCTCTCTCCTTAGGAAGGAAAAAGCTGCGAATTGTATTAGGACTGTTGACAAGACCTTGTTACCTGAAGGAACATCATAAGATTGGTATCGTAGATGACCCAATGTGCAGGTGGTGTCTGGAGGAGGCCGAAACTGTTGACCATGTTCTCAGAGAGAGCCTAGCAGTCAATCGGCTGGGACAGAAATATTTCGAAGAGACAATTCTGTTACCGAAAGAAGCGAATAATTTGCAGCCATGGTGGAATATAAGGTGCCCAACGAGACCTAGACATCGATGATCAAGTATCACCACCCTTTGTTCATTTATTAACTCATTCGTTCATTCATTGACCTAAAACATTGCTTTTGACAATTTTTTTATATAACCTTTTAATCCATTTTAACGGCATGCGCTTCAGGTTAATCTTTAAAACTATTCTTCTAAATAAATTTAAAATTAATTTTTAGACTAATGCTGAGAGACTAGATTGTAAAATTTCGGACTAAAAAAGTGTACTGTAAAGTTTCTATTTGGAGAACCTTTCGGCAACATAATTTTTCATCATAGTCTCAAAAAGTTTACTGCAAAATTTCAAGTAAAAATGTTGATATATCCTTGAGATAGCAACATTTATTTGTGGCTATGCGTCGAAGCTTTACATGTGGTATATTCGTACGCAAAATCTACAAGGCTAAGAAGGACACAGCGAATGGAAACTGAACGGTTGCAAGGAGAATATAATTCCCAGTGACTTTTTCTCAAAAAAAAATCATTTAACATGCATAGTGCTACGCTGGTGTTTTGCACCAAAACCTCTCATCTAAGTGAGAAGAGAATCAAAAATCAATTAATGAAAACAAAAGCAAAATCACCAGAATCCAGTTGAATGTTAGCAGCCGCGCCAGCGAGCAAAAATGCCAGGCTACTGGCCGCCACTGCATCTGTAGCTAGGTTGAATACACAATCATTCGTGGCCATAAAATGTACGAAAATTCAATCGTATAAACATCTAAGCAGCAAAGATTCTTGAATGCCGTCAAAAAACGTATTTTTTTTTGTCATTTAAAACCATTGAAAAATGCAGGGTGAGCGATTATTCAAAGTTCAATTAACAATTGACAAGCAGTGAAGTATCAAAATCGAAGTACTCCTTCCAATTATTTCAAATTTAAATGATTGCTAATTCGAGAGTTTTTAAGCTTTTTAGATATTTAAAAAAACCAGATAAGCGTCTTTTCAAGACATATAATTTCGTTTTTTTAAGTATCTAAAAACCTTGAAACCTGACGATTCTAAAGGTAATTGAATTTGAAAAATACTATGAAAAATTACATTTATTTCAACTTTAAATGCTTGTCAAATCGCAAGTTTTCAAGCTTTTTAGCAGTTTAAAAAACAAAAAGTATGCATCTTCAAAAGGTGCTTCTTTTCCTTTTCTAAACATCTAAGATCCTCGAAAGCTTGCGATTTGGCAAGCGTTTAAATTTAGAATCAATGTAATTTCTCTAGGCTTTTTCAAAGTCAACTGTCTGTAGAATCGCGAGTTTACAATATTTTAGACGCCTAAAAAACCAGAATACTCATTTGCAAAAGACTTTTTACATTTAAAAGTCCAAAAAGCTTTAAAACTCGCAATTTGGTGAGCATATGAAGGTTCTATATTTTTCAGATATCCATCAATCCGTTACAGTAATTGAAGTACGGGCATAATTATTAAGCTAGATATATTTTCAACATATTTCTATTCTATTCCATTACAAACATTTTCATTACAAATTACATTTTTAAGCTCTTCTAAACGTCAAAAATCAATTTTATTGGAAAAAATAAGTAAAAAATACACAACTAAGTATGCAGAGATAAAAATTCAACAACTGTTTTTTTCAACCTTTTAGGATATGAGGCACTGGTCAATACGTTTATTTTGTATTTCTTCCAATATTTGAGAAATTCTTTAGGAACTGATTCTCCAGTCCATTCAGACCATACACCTAAGCCAAAGAAAACTTTAGCATTCTTTTAAATGTTCCATCATGCCCGGATTTTAATTGCGTAGCTGCAAATCTCGTTTTTAATTTCGCAATCAAACTATATTTAATTATATACTTTCTACTTTTTATTTTCCAGTAAAATTGATTTCTGATGTTTAAAATAGTTTAAAAACGTAGTTTATAATAAAAATGTTTGTAATGGAATAGAGATATGTTGAAACTATGACTAGCTTAATAATTATGTACAAAATGTAGTTGTTTTAACGACTTACTAAAGATGTTTTGAAGAGAAAAAGAAGCGTCTTTTGAAGACGCGTAGCTTTGTTTTTAAAGCATTTAAAATTCTGGAAAACTCGCCATGTAGCAATAATTTAAATTAACAGCATTTTTCAAATTTAACTGCTTGAAGAGTTGCGAGTTTTAAAGATTTTTAGGCGCTTGAAAAAGGCGCGTCTTCAAAAGACGTTTATTTAGAATTTTTAAATGTCTGAAAAGCTCCAAAATTCTCGATTTGGCAAGCATTTAAATTTGAAATAATCGGAACCAGTATTTCGGTTTTTGATATTTTAATTATTTGTAGATTCGCGCAAGCTATTGCGACAATCAAAAAACCCGAAGCGTAATATCCCTATTTTTAAGAAATAATAGAGATATCAACAGTTTAACGTTTTCCAGAAAACTTTTTGAGACTAAAATGAAAAACTTTGTCGCTGAAACTCCCTGCAAATCGAAGTTTCACAGCATATTTTTTAGTCTGAAATTTTCTCAGCCCACAGCACAGGCCTTTAATAGGATATCTACATATCTCAAAAAAATTTTCAACTTTTTATATCCTGAAATGCCAGGGTTTTCGAGATTTTAATTTGAAAAAGAACATCCTAAATTTCGCGGATTTTATATTTTATTAATTATTTAAAGGATTATATAAAAAAAACTTTCCAAAAGCAGTGTATTAGACCAATGCCCGACTCATCCAGTAGAAAAAATTTTAACCCTTTTTTCAAACTCTATTTTTCAGACAATTTCTTTGTTATCTAACAAATTTACAGGGCCGGAATGCTAGTGACTGCGCCCTTAATACGTTATTGCACGCGAACCCTCAATTATGATTAGCATCTAATCATTTGTTTGTTCGAAGTCTTTGGCGAATTGAGGAAATCAAATCGAATACGACGGATCATTCTTGACCATTACAATACGAGCTCTCCCACCTCGGATTAAACAAGTGACATTTTAAGCACTCAAAACGTAGAATTCATTAATTATCCTCCCTACAGCCTTGATTTGGCACTCAATGATTTCTTCGTCTTCTCGTTCGTGAAGAGCAAACTGCGTAATCGACGACTTTCTAGACCAGAAGATGCGATTGGTGCATTCAAAAAAAAATATTTTTGGGTATAGCATCTTTACAGTGACAAGAATGCTTTTAGGATAAGTTCAACTGCTTCCAAAATATATTGATCATCGTGGAGAAAATTTTAACAAATAACTAAATTTTTTTAACGATACATATTTATTTTTATTTGTTGTCCCCGAAATACAAGCAGCAACCCCTTCTATTGCAATATTTTCTTGCTGGCGAAATCTGTATTTAGTAACTATGTTGTGCAATCATTTAATGTATAACCAGTTATTTATTCTTGCTCATTTACAAACTCTAATCTCAAAAAGATTTTTTTTTATTATAAGGCACACATACTGTATATATTTTAAGGATATATGACATAATTTAATTATAATTTCAAAGAATTTACTTTTTGGGCACCAATTTCTGTATGCTTGAAGGAACAGAACTGCTTCGGGGCTTTTCGCACTAATAAAGCACCAGTTTCATATACCTCAACAGTTTTAAGTTGCTCCTGGCTATCACAAACGAAACTGAGCGTCAGTTGAATTGCTAAAGATGAATGTTTGTTTCAATTCAAAACAGTAATGTCTCCCCAGGGATATTTTTGAGTTTCTATTATTGTTCGTTTTGACATGACGAAACACATCAAACCTTTTTAAAAAAATTGCTGTAATGATATTTGGCTATTTATTTAATTATCTATATGTGAAAATGTAAATTCTTATAATCTACATTTCACAATGAGATTATTAGTTAATTATTAGCTCTTTACCAGTACAGTGTAGAGAACACATGTTTTGGGAATATTACGTTGAATATATTAGACGTTCTATTAATAAACATAAAAACCCAACTTCTCAACAAATTGTCATAAATGTAGCACCTACGGACAGTGTTATATTACCTTATATACACGGAACCACCGACAAGATTGCCAGATTGCTCCGACAACCAAACATTCGAACAATTTTCAACATATGTTAGAAAGTTGGACAATGTTTGAAGTCTCCAAAAGACACAATACCATTTTAAACAGAAGATGTTTATAAGATACCTTGCTGTTGTCGTAAAGTGTATATAAGTGAAACAGAATGGCCTATATTTAGTAGGCTTAAGGAACATGAAAGATGTATAAAAAAAACAGACAAATTGTACAATCTGCAGTAGCTGAATAGCAGCATTGCTGAAGTCACACTTTTTATTGGAAAGAAACGAAGGTGCTAACATCAGTGTTTGGTGTGTTTTAATGTAAAATTAGAGAGTCAATCGAAATTTATAAATATCAAAATAATATTAATAGAGATACAGGTTACAGTCTACATCACATGTGGAAATCGATTTTAATGATGGATCACGGTTCGCTGAGCACCAGACGGGTATCAACACCGAGCTGTTGCTTCTCGACGATCATTCAGTGTTCTAATCTCGTGGAATAAAGATCCCTGAAGATACCTCGTGCGATCGTAGGCGAAACGTCGGATAACCATTCCAATTTGACGCGGTCTAAATCTAAGATTCATGATTTTCAATTTAACCAAAGTCGTGAAAGCTTTCGTTTTTTTTACATGTTTTAACAGAAAATAAAATATATATTTTGGTAGAAAAATCTTATTTTCATATAATTACGATCTCACTCTCACCCGGAAAATTAATTTAACGAAATATTAACAAATAATTTATTCATCTATCGTCTTCAAAAGAATAGGAAATATCTTTAAAAAAATGCATTATCAACATATTTCTTAAAGTAGCAGGCAAGTTAAAGAAAATACCAGTTTTGTATCACTTCATAATATTTCACATTCTAACAGTCAACACAATAAAAAAAAATAAATTTAAAGTTCTTAAAACTGATTCTGCAAACATTTTTAAATAATCATATTGTAAAATAATAACACTAGTTGAAGCAAAAGCAAACAAAATGTTCATAACAAATTTGGTTTTATTTAATATTACATATTAGGTCATAAATCAGTGTGTGCAAACCACGCTCTATTTATAGAATAAGGAAATTTCAATAGAATAATTATATTTTAAATACGAATATAGTTTTTCTTTACCCTCCATTATTATGATGAATGTAGAATGTAAAACTAACATATTCACATCATCAGTACTAGAAGAGAACTCAAGGAAATTCCCCATATCCGTCGCATATACTGCATGTCAGCAACTTGGTCTAGAAAGAACTTCTGCCTAAATATAATATTCAAGCGCCCATAAAATTGTTTAACCAACATAAGTTCCAGAAGTTTGTTGTTTTTAGTTATTTTATGACAATAATTTCGAATATTACGCTTATCCTCACTACCAAAATGTTTTAATTTTTCTCTTTTTGAAGTGTCTTTTTTTTTATCTATTCTCATTTCGTACAGGAACTGAACACAGAGGTTATGCATGCAAGTAAAGCTGCGGAATTGTCGAAGGACTGAGGTATCACACGGCAAAATAAATCTATGTCAACGAAAAGCCAAACTCGATGTTAATATAAGGCGCTGAAGAAAAGGGCAAACGCAAAAAAGGCGAAATTAGTACTTAGAACAACAGAAATGAAAACATGAAGTTCTATAGCAAGGGCACCTCACGCGACAAAAGGAGATGCTCGGGTAGGCAAAATGGACGAAAACAGGCAAGTTAACATTGCTTATGAAGAGAACCCTAATACTAATAGCTTCACCCACAGATCACCAAAACTAGGGAATGTTCCTGAAATTAACATCTTTAAAAAGGGCTAAAGTTAAATATAACAGGGCTAGCACAAACACACAAGACTAAGCACGCTGTTAAAAATAACCTTAATTTTAATGCAAATTTATTCTCCATTGTACATTAAATTTAATGATTTTGCGCCAAAAATCGTGAATAATTTACTTTGAATTTAAAGCAACTCATTGAAATATCAGTTCTACGTACATTAAATTTAATTAAATGGTATCTTAAATTTCAATAAAGTAACTGAAAAGATATTTCAACTTCTGTACATTAAAATTAATTCACATGATACTAAAGGAATTTACATTAGTATTCAATATGCATTGCATAAGATTCCGGGAGATGGCACAACTTTTATTGAACTTTTTGTTTAATATGATATAGGTTGCTTAAAGCACTCAATTTTTTTATGGTGAGCAATGTTGCCAACCCGACCATTTTCATGATAGATCTACCATTTTTCAATGAAATCTACCGTTCTACTGGTTGTTCATAGGCAACCTACCGTTTTTTCATTAACCGTTTGGGTTATATTTTATTTAATTTAATTACCAAAAACATTTAATTATGCAATATCATTATCATTATACTAATTACAAAATATGTACGTTACGAAATCTAAACGTTTTCATGCTCAAAGGCCGACATATTGTAGTTAACACACTAGGTGGTGCTACGTCGCACATGTAAGTGTGTTGTTTTTTCATCCTTGTTTACCAGTGCACAATAAAAAAGAACAGATACAAATCTGAGTTTTTTGACGTAGAACATATTTTATATATGACTACGTATTAAACATGATTAGGTGCGTAGTTTTAAGCTGTGTAAAATATACTTTTTTGATGGATTAGAAAAAGCAGTATGCACTTGTTGTAATAAATATATTGTAGCTAGAAGTGAAAAGGATGCTCTCATAAGACACAGTTTGATAAAGTCCACAGATTTAAAAAATAAAACATGTGCGTGACAGAGTCTCACAAAAAGTGATCAAAAAATATTGCCAAACAATCATTCATTGACTCATTTGCCAGGTCTGGTACGTCTGGAAATAAAATTGAACAGGATATGAAAGCATCTTGTTGACAGGGGGGGCGGGGTTTAACAACATTTACGTTCCTATTACAGCAGGCAGGAGCGAGTTTATTTTCTGAATTGGAAGTTCGGGGGAGGGGCGATCACCCCCTCTTGGGGACTACGAATCTACCGATTTTTATATGGGTAGACTGATGGCGAAGTGTACATGTCTGGTCCGTACTGACGGAAATCAATGAGTTCGAAACCGGTCTAGATGGCGGGATATGGGAAAAACGTTTACCTTTTTGTGGTAGTTTTAGAATTTTTTGAACTCATATTAATGTTGGTGGATTAAATATGTGATAACATATCTCAAATTCAATGATCACTTGCCGTATATTTAATGTACAACGTCACCTTAAAAAGTAAGGATCAGATTTTAAATTTAATGTATGATTACATTAAATTTAGTGGAATAAATTGATTTAGATTAACATAAATTATCAAATTTAATGTATTACATAAAATGCATCTAATAAACGTTTATGAAATTTGCTTCCAGCACATTTACATTAAATTTAAAGTGCAGAAAAAAGAAACCCATAGTTGTCTATTATACGATTTTATTTGCTTCATAAAATTTGTCTAATTATCCAAGTTCAACTCCAAACTTTGAATATATAACTTTAGTGACAATAAAATATTTTATAAAATTTCATTATTTTATTAATTAATTGGGACCGCTGAATATCCCGATTATGAAGTCGTCGACAAATTTCTGCAAGATGTATATTTAAAGGAGGATCTTATAAAGAGAGTACACCAACTCCAACTCACCGATTTCGATGACTTTTGATTATATCACAGACAGGGTCTTAAATATATTAGGGGGTAAAAATCACTGTTAAAATTACTCCTGAATATATCTCGAATTCGATTATTCTTAAATTAAAGAAATTGACTATAATGTTAGCCATAAGGGTGCAACGCCTGGCTATTATATATGAAAATTAATCTCTTTGATTTTTATTTCTAACCCGAATTCACCAATTTTAATGATTTTTGAATATACTGTAGATCATTAAACAGTAATAAATACGCCATTTTCTCATTTGCACTTAAGCGCATGTAGGAGGTGAAACTCACCTTCAAAGTATATACCTAAAAATGAATTTTGGAATATATCTTGGATTCAAATTGTTCTTCTTTAATGAAACAAAATGGAAATTATTTCTTATAAATGATGCCAAATGTAATTTCAGCTGTAGGGGTTATAACACCAAAAATTTATAATGTTTAGAATTACATATGTCACACGAAACGAATTTTCTGTTTCAGAATTTTTTAAACTATCCTTAAATAACTTTAAATACCTTTTTAATTCTTTCATGAACACAAGGGCTGGATAATTGTCCAAGCGTAGTACTGCATTCTTTTAAATAGTATTGAGGGTCCCTGATTGTCTAGAAAACAACAAACAGTGATCTTGACTGTGACCTAAATGGTAATATTAAGGTAAAGTTTTTTTTTCAATGGAAACTTTCGTTTTTTATTGCATCGGTGGACAGTGAAAAAATATGTTGAGGAAATTTCAGGAACCAACGTTAATGTCACTATTAAATGCCAATTTCCAATTTCTATAACTTTTGTTCTTAATATTTTTCTAGAACTCCTTTTTTTTCTGAGTTATCGCCCAATTTTATAATTATTCATGGAAAAAAAATGACCTTCAGATAACATTTTTCTCCAATGATATTTATATGAATGAATAAAAATATTTCGTTCTTTCCGGGTGCGCAATTAAAAATTGAAGTCTTGATTTGAAACAACAACTACACTTCATATTATCTTGCAGGTCAGTCTCAAGGTCAAAGTAAAAGTCACTGTGGAATGTTCGTCTTCGAATCCTAAAACTTGATATCAAATTATCCTGCAGGACAGGCTCAAGATTTAAGTTATTTTTCTCGAAAATGCGTGCCAGGAGAAATTTGTATAAAGATTTATTTAAACCGATTCAAACAAAAAACAGCAACAAAACATTTAGACAAAATAACGTAGTACATCTGAGACCGAATTCGCAATTAGTGATCCAAAATACCACTTAAAATGAATGGAGCTTTCCTAGGTAATTACCACAGCTCCTTGTGATCATAAGACAGTTAAGGGTAGTTAAAAAGAACTTTTAAACATAGTTTGTTTTTTAGTTTGATAACCAAAAATATATTTTCTAAATATTTTTAGCTCATCTTCTAATAAAAATTCTTGAAGATAACAAAATAAAGGTACAACCTCTAGGGTTGAAAATGCACCTGACATATTTTGTAACGAATAATTTCTATTTTTACCCCCTAAAAATACATTCATCAACATAGTTGTTAGAAATAAATCTAGACAAAGATTTTTGCAAATAATAATAGGGGCTCTAGCCTCTACGGCCGAAATTATATCTGATATCTTCGCTGTTTTGTGAGGAATAATTTCAAATTTGTTTCACTGAAAAATAACAAGTTGAGTCAGAAATATGATAAAAAAACTATTTTGCAGGGGTCAAATTTGAGGACAATTTTCACGTGTGGGTTAGAGCTGGGATACCTTCCTTGTTGGTAAGAAAAAATAAAAAAAAGCAACCCTTCCCTATGCATGTAGTAAAATTATAGAACCAAGTTTTGATCCTGCAACTTAAAATAAAATAGTATCAACCTCAAACTTGAACTTTCATCGACCAGTAAGACGATTGGGCGTCCACACTAATTGGTTTTCAATAGTTCCTCATATGTGACTAGAAATAAAATCATAGAGCTCAAATAAAACAATAAACTGCAGTTTCTATATAGAGTAGTCAATTACCTATAAATACCGGTCATGTGTGCATTTGATTGGCAATTTCTAAGTCATAACTCCCTCGATAATTAAAGTTATATTAATATAATCTCCGTAAGAATTAAGGCACTGCACGTTTTGAATTATTGAACTAAATTGGAAACCACCCACTAAGCTTAGGTTAATATTCTGTTCACGACAGCACAGTTTCTTGTTCATGTAATAACGTAGGTTTTTCTTCTATGTTGTAAAAATTCTATCAAATGTTTAAAAATATTTTAAAATAAAAGCTACTTAGTTTTAAAATCGAGTTTTTTAGTATATTGATACAACAAATATGCAAGTACGTCATGTCTCGAGACGTCTGTGGTCTAAAATCTAACATTACCTCTGTTCAATCATTTTATTTTAACTGTTTTACTATTACATGTCTTAAATATTCTGTTTCTATTGAGCAAATAATTAAAATGCGTAATTTGTCGAAAGAAAATCGAACATAATAGTATTTTTTTGTTCTAAAGAAAGTAAAGGAGAAATAGTGTAAGTCTGGATTGCTTGGTCCGATTTTAATGATTATAATGTAAATAAATTTTAGAAAAACTAAGAGATTTAAATACAATATTATTACGTTTCTAAGTAGGCCATAATAAGACGTATTTGATTAAATTAAATAGAAAAAAAGTAATTTTTCAAAAAAATTATGTGGATGTTTTCCTATGTTTTTGATAGTCCCGCTTATGTTTTAAAAATTTCGTATTTAACTTTGAAAATAAGGGAATATTGTTATCCGAAAATTATTGTAAGTCGGAATGTCCGATTTTAATAACTTGGTCTTATTTAAGAGCGCTGTAAAAAGGAAACGCATTATATTTAAGGTAAATGTACTGGAAGCAAATTTCAGAAACGTTTCTTAAATACATTTAATGAATTGCATTAAATTTGATAATGTTTACATGAATCTAAATTAATTTTTTTCATTAAATTTATTGTAATAATACATGAAATTTAAAGTTTGACCATTAGTTTTTAAGGTGACTATGTACATTAAATATACAGTCAATGTTCTATTGAATTTGAGATATGTTATCACATATTTAAAGCACCAATATTAATACAGGCGCGGATCCAAGTGGGGCGGTGGGGGTGATCGCCCCCCCCCCCCCCCCCAAGAGCTTTGAGTTCAGAAAAATGTACCCGATTTCGCCTCTTATACTATAGTTTATTCAAGAACTAGAGAGAGCAATAAATCATTTGTGACCCTTTTTTTTGCATATTACCTGTGTTCTTTAGTCCGGTGTGGAAAAATCTGTTAGACACATATATTTTTCATAGGAATGGAATAGAAATTTTGTAATCAAAAATACCGGTCTATAATAATGGACTATTTGGGTTGGATAACAATAGATATTTGGAAGTGTGAAGTGTTGAAAAGGATTTTAATCTTTGTCATAGGCGTGAAAAGGAGGTTTATTTTATCACTAAGTATTTATGGCATAGAATATTATTTCAGTAATAAACTTAAAATAAAAAGTTTTTATAATATTATTTTATTTCTTATGATTTCTTAATAATTCACATACATTACAAAATATAGATAATTTTGACATATTTAACACAAATCACAATTGTATTTTTTTATTTTTAATTTTGACATAAAAACCGTTTTAGGCACATTCAGATTAAAACATACCCTTATTCTCTCAAAAAATTTTAAGTTATAATTTAAATACTTACAAAATACCCATTGTCAAAAATACAAAAGTTAAACATATATAAAAAAATAAATTCGTCCATATAATATTAAAATTTTTGTGGGGCTATCGGTCATTTTATTATTAATTAAAAACATTTTTAGGATATTTGACGTTTCAGTTTATTTATTTCTTTAACCATCTGCAGAATTACAATTAAACACTAAAAAGGGATTCAAATGTAATTAATTTTTATATGTTACAGTTAAAATTCGACCTACTTATTTTTATTTCTATTGCACTGACATCTTAATTTAATGTACTTTATTATATGGAAATCCCATAGCCCCAAAAAAATTTTAAAAAAACGTGTTAATTCTACACGCTTAAGAAAGAGACACAAATACAATAATAAAATAATAAGAAACTTACGGTTAATTGGAATTAAATATATACAAAATTAAAGAGTGGGACACACTAAATCTATAAAATAAAATAAGAAAATATATAAACAACACTAAACAATAAAATACAACAAAAACAAAAATTTTAATATTAAATTGTGTTTACACTGGTACACATTACGTATCTAATTCGTAATCAAAGTCAGTGAAGCTATCTTCGCTCAAATTAATTAAAATTGATTCCTCTATCTCACTGATCATGAGATCGAGTTTTCACATTTTGATTCTTATAATAAAAGAATACTTTTATTATATGAATTTTTCCCAATTTTCCGCAGTTACTTTATTCAAAAAAGTCTTTCAAAAGTTCAGTTAAATTACTAATTTTGTAAGTTATGTTATTTCTAGCAACTCCACCTTTTACTTGAAAGAGATATTTCTTTTTCTAACGGACAGTTTCCGAACGATCTATAAGAACAGATTTCCTATCTGGTTTTTCCCAGCAAAAATTAAGTTCTCTGAGCAATTTCCAAAGCTCAGTTCTTTTAATTTCAGATAAATCTCAATCTTCATTGATTTTAGTTAGAATTTTGTCGACGGTTGGGATCTGCCTCTCATAATAAAATGTATTTTTCGTCTGTCTGTGATCGAGTGCGGCTTGGGAGTACTAACAATTCCAGTCGTTTTTTTCTCCTTCAGTATTCGGTACATAGTAGATTTTCTCACTCCTGTCATGTTGGAACACATCTCAACATTATTATCTAGATATTGATATCTTAAGGCATCATAAACATTCATCGTAATAAGTTTTTCGTTAAGGAAAAAATGCTTTAGTTTAACGATTTTGGAGTAAATATAGAGGTGGAAACCATATCTTTTGGGTATCTTACTAATCTCAAATAATATATAAAGACAAGCGTAAACAAGACAAATCATTAAGGACACACAGTATGGTGTACTTTGCTCATTGACAGAAATTAAATTGAACTATCAGAAATTTTATTGTTGCAGTAAATTTATGAGAGCTTATAATATTTAAATATAATTAGATTTACGGTAGTCCTCAGTTACCTGCGACACTGGAGCAGGTACGTTGGAGGTTTTGGTAACAATTTTATTACTCTCTTTAGTTCTTGAATAAAGTATAGGAATGTGTATGCTTGCTCCCCTCCCTCCCAAGAGCTCAGAGGTAAGGAAAATAGAACCGATTCTGCCTTTTATATTAGGAATGTGTATGCTGCTGGCACTCCCCCCCCGT
This sequence comes from Diaprepes abbreviatus, assembly GCA_034092305.1. NCBI lineage: Eukaryota > Metazoa > Arthropoda > Insecta > Coleoptera > Curculionidae > Diaprepes > Diaprepes abbreviatus. Next base: position 5,155,682 of record JASJET010000043.1, on the reverse strand, counting down.
TGACAACTTGTTTTTCTTGCAATAGCCGCCCCCTAAGAGCTTTGCGTTCAGGAAAATGGAATAGAAATGGGAATGTTTCCGGTATCACCCTTCCCCTGCGTCGACAACTTACTTTCGCCCTCCAAAGAGGCAGGCAGGATCCGTCCCTGCATTAATGAGTTCAAGAAATTCTGAAACTACCAGGAAAAGGTGGATATTTCTTCCATAGATAATATCCGCCAGCTAGACCAGTTTCGAACTCATTGGTTCCCGTCAGTACGGGGCAGACATGTACATCTCACTATAGGAAAATTGAGTCCTTTATATCATACTAAACAAGAAGTTTAATAAAAGTTGCGCCATCTTCTGGAATCTCATGCAATGTATATTGAATAATAATGTAAATTCCTTTAGTATTAGGGTATATGTGAATTAATTTTATTGCACAGAAGTTGAAATATCTTTCCAGTTACATTATTGAAATTTAAGATGCCTTTTAATAAAATTTAATGTAAAACGAACTGATATTTCAATGGATTTGCTTTAAATTCAAAATAGATGTAAATTGTTCACGATTTAAAGTAAAAAATATTTAAATTTAATGTAGAATAAACATTAAATTTGCATTAAATTTAAAACTTTTCTTAACAGTAAGGCAATAGTAAAAGAGCGTTAAGTTTTTATAGTAATTAATCAATTTTTTCATTTTTTCTTTAAATAAAAAAAAATGATTGGCTGAAAATTACTTATCAAATTATAAAAAAAGATAACTAGAAGTTATTATTATTTTTAAAATGGAATTATAGGCAAAAATAATGATAATTATGAAAGGTTTAAAGTAAAAAGATTATTTTTTGAATAACGTCTCATATTTATGAACATAAAAATAAAAAAAGTAAGTTATTCACCAAGAAAAAGTAAATGAAAAGGAAAATAAAACAATATTTTAGTGTATTAAATGTTCAAACCAAGTACAGATAGTAAAAGGAATGCCAAAATACAATTTTCAAACTGTAGTTGTATTATTCATGGCATATGAACTGTTTCTATAAGGGGAGACCTAGGAGTGTTGTGACAGAGGCGAGTTGTGACATGGTCAATTTCCCGAAAACTGTTAGCGAGCTAGTAACAATGCTCATTAGTTGCTTTCTTGACGCGTCATAGGATACAGTTCACACCGGCCTGCACAAAAGCAATTTTTGGATTAATATTTCGACTGACTTTTATTTAATTGAGTATTACGCCACTGATATAGTGACATTGACATAATACACTTCAACTATTCAGCTTTTAGTACATGATATTGTTTTTTTTTCGCCATAGAAGAATCTAGGTGAGTTGTAACCGACTGTCACAACTCTCCTAGATCATTTTTTAAACTATATTAGTTCAATTTTATTATGATTCCCTGTCTTGCATGCTAAATTATTATGAATTTTTGTTTCAGAATTCCAAATAAGTATGTGAGAAAGACTGATAGTGCTAGTAAAGGAATTTATGATCTGGCTATCGAAGAAGTGACGATAAAAAGAGTCTCAGCAGTGCTCCATCATCGTATAGTTTGAATTAGATGTTTTTATCTAGGCAAACTATAGGAAAGGGAAGATTGCGGAGCTAACTTAGTCGATTAGCCTCTTTCTGTCAGCGATTTCAGCCCAACAGTATTTAAGACTGAAGAAAAGAATATCTTATGTACATATGTGTTGATTTGTGCCGCTATCAGTTATGGGTTTAAAACGAAGGAGGTAAGGCGATTGGCTTTTAAATTGGCAAAGCACTATAACACGTATTTTGCTGCGTCGTGGTTGAACTTGAAATGGCAGGGAAAGTGTGGCTTCAACTATTTATGAAACGCCACCCTAACTTGTCGTTAAAGTTTCCTCAGCCTACAAGAATAGTGTGCGCAACAAGCTTCAATATTACTAATCCTAGCATTTTTTGGCATCTATAAAGCTGTCCTAAACAATTATTCCCTAGATGCTAAAGATATTTGCAACTTGGATAGGACGGGCATATCAACAGTCCAAAGACCGGATAGGGTGATCGCCCGACGGGAAGAAAAGTAGGTTGGTGTTATGAGATGGGTAAAGAATGGGACCTAAGTGATGCTGCCTTTGGCTGGAAAGGAAAGGAAATTTCCAGAACATTTCATTCGAGGTGGCCCTCTTGGATCAGTGGGAACTGGTAATGTATCTAGATGTAGGCAAGAAAATGACTTCCAATTTTTTTCTCGAACATTTCAAGGCTCTTGTAAGACCATCAAAAGCTCAAAAAAATTATTACTCCTGGATAACCATTCAATATACATCGTTTTAAAAAAATGCACCAGACCTTGATAAAAATATGAACAACTAGTTCCTTTCCTATAATATCCAAAGAAGTTAATAAAAATCAAAATAGCATATGCAGTAAGTAAGCAAGTAAATAAAAGAGTACGTAAGCATAAAAGCTACTGATATTTTGTCTATTTCTAATATGTAAAACATCCTTTGTTTGAAGGTTTCCTCTTGTGGTCGACCTGAATTATGAACTTAAGCCTTTCGTTTCTCTACTATCAATGATCAAGATGAGTATCTTTGTTCTCTAAATTTTTTTTATTTCATCTTCTCTGAGATACAAATTACCATTTGTTTTGCCTAAGCCTGTTTAAACGTATCTGCAGAGCGTAAATTTATTTGCCATTTAATAATAATATTCATTATAGAGCAATTTTTCTTAATTCTTGGTCGATCATCTTAATTCACAGGCATGAAGAAAGCATGTCATTTATAAAAATTTATGCTCGAATCACTAAACTATCCTAAAAACCTGCTGCTAATCTAAATTATATATCTTGTATATCTGAGCTGCCGTAGCTAAAGTATTTTGGCAACCTAATACTGTAATAATAGTTGTACTACTAATTTGCTTTTAAGAGCTATCACCAGGGTAAAACGTAACTAAAACGTACCTGCCATTGTGCAATCTATATATTCGTGAACTGATAGAATACCTATCTGAGAAAATTTATCTAACGAATGATCTGCGAAGCATATTGGGGTCAAAAGCCATACGAAAAAAATACTCGAGTTTCAACTCAGCAACAGGTTTTACCCTAATTACTAATACATATATTTTATGTGTTTTTTTTTTAATTTTCGGGCATATATTAAATATATCTAACAAAAGGCATACTCAGTTTTAATCTGTAATTGAAAACGTACCATTGTTCTTTGCATTTGGATAACGTGTGACCAGCTTTCTTATATCATCGTATAGCTTTCGTAAATTTTTAGTATCTGAACACCTTTGTCAATTTTAAACTATTTATTTCTAGCTAGTAGAGTTCTGACATCTAGAACTGATTGTATCTAACTGATATAGTTGACCTTTTGCGTAAACTTAAAATAAATCTGTTTCTCGAGACAGAACATCAAGTTTGGTTTTTTTTTTAAGAATTAAAGGAACCCTGCTTTGTTGATTACTTTTAAGATATTTTGAACTTGAACTAACCTAGCAGTATTTTATTTTTTTACCAGCAAACTGTTTATATATATATATATATATATATATATATATATATATATATAATTATTAATAAATTTTTGACTTTTATTTTACACCCATACTGTTTCTTCCTAACTTCACATTTTCCTAAATTAGACTGTAACCGTCTAAGGTCTGTTATCAATAATTTGCAGGGGACGCAAATTTAAAAATAATATCCTTCACACAATTCTAAACTTTATTGTGAATTTGAAATTAATAACAACAAATTAGTTAATTTAAAATAACACACCATTTTTATCCTCATCCGTTTGCCAATAGTAACAAAGATTTTTCCTATAGAAAGTTTTTAATAAAATATACAAGATTCTCGGCTTTCATTTATTTCTGGTTCTGTTAAAGCAACCTGCGTTTTTAATTAATAAAAGTGTCGCCAACTAGATGTAATTTAAAGCACCTCGAAAATTTTATCAAATGAGCTGTTTTTACGAATTGAAATTTTGGAATGACAAATTAATACTTTTAAAATTAAAATGCAATTAGTCAGTAAAAATGAAAAATTTTCAAAAGGGTTTAAAAGAAATTTGAATGTCATAGTATTCGATATAAGATAGCTTTAAAATAACTCAAAATACAAGATAAAACAGAGACAGATCATCTCTTTCTTCACCTGAAAGTATGATTTCTTCATTTTCGTCAAGCAGAATTATTTGTTCGTCGTCACCACATTTTTCTACTTCAGCATCACAAGTACCCTCATCGTTGCTGGAAACCTCAAAGTCGGTTACGGTTTGGTTCTATAGATACCTTTTTATGTTCGTTTTTAAACCAGTACATATTGGAGTGGTAATACCTTCGACGATGACTTTTTCCAGGCTCCACTTGAAGTCTCTTACGTTGAGTTATTTTTAAGAGTGATCCCTAGATCGCATTTCATTTAATATTCTTACGATGACATTTGAAAGTAAAGACAGATTGCGTGTTTCTGCTAGTTTTCTAGGTCTTTCCTGTGGTTTAGAACGATCTAGTGGATACAATCTTGTTTCAAAAAGCCAGATATCAAGTTCTGTGATCTATTTTAGCTTTCGTCAAGCCTTCTTTGTAATTAAATTAAAAGAGCAAAAAATGCATCCTTAACTCACCAAGTTCGTCTTAACCCTGAGATTTTCTTTCAATCCGCAAGAATAAGTCGTAACTATTTCTTTAAAAGGAGTGCAAAAATAAATTCAGATGTCATAGTATTCGATATTAATTTGTTTTTAAGTAACTTACAATACTATATTGCGGAATAAAAATGTATTATTAAATAGTTTTATTTCATGAGTAAATAATGGAAGCTACGGTATATCTTTTATGGTAATATTTTTAATTGTATATATAATATATTGTTTATTTTGGATTAAAGTTGCGTCGGTAATGCAGCCCATTTGGCGATTGAACCTGCAGTTTCGGAGGAGGTTCGGAAACTTAGTCACGCTTCCCAAGCGGTCACTCATCCAAGTAATTACAGCGCTCGGTGCCAATTCACTTTAGTAATCAGACGTGAAACGGCCTGGTCACTAAAATGAATGCTTTATACTTTAGTCCAATTTAAATACAGAATACAGTTTTATGATTAATATTCGTGATATTTTACAGAATCAGCCTTAAATATCTGGTGTAATGCGGTTTCTCAAAATTTTGTTCTTTAATTATTTTTTATCCTATTTCTAGAATTTGTTCCTGGGATAATTTATTATATTTTGGGAAGTGGCTTAGTTAGTCTTGCTAGATGCCATGTGACATATCCATTATAAAGTTGGTCATTTTAGACGATATAAGTACTCAGAACATTTTGACATACGGACGATATTTGTGTTGTTAGCAGTAACAAAAATATTTTAACTCGGACAAAAAATGGAACTAACTCATGAACATTTTCGGGCTATCGATGTACTTAACTCTTTAAGCTGTGTTTACACTATTAAATAAATATGTTGTATATTGAATGTAGCATTTGCCGCAATTGTTTGCGGAGAAAATTTTGTATCCTGTTGACACAAATATTTACATTGTGCCCGTGTGTTTGTGATCAATTCGTATGTGAACTTGTGCGTTATTTAGTTTGGTTTATTGTTTTTATTTATTTTGATTTCAAGTTGGATCTGATCAATAAGAAATTAATTTAAACAAGGACGATGCTCTTTTGTTAATATAAGAGAATTAGAAACAATGGATTTAATGGAACTCAAGTAATCGGTGGCATTTTAATAGAAACAAAGAACATGACACAATTTCATACCATTAAAATATTTTTTATGTTGATATATATTAAAATGTTGCGTAACAATAAAAAAATCGCATTTTCTTTTCATTATTACTAACACAAAAGGCATGGTCACAGAATGATTCATTTAAAACTAGATGGATTGTGGAAAAACTATAACTAGGAAGAATCTGAAAATTTGACAGTGTACTAACGTGTATGAGGAACAGCCGGCTAAAATATTTTCAAGATGAAGGCACTTCTGGTTAGACCGGAAGTAGATGTCAACTTGCTTATTTTAAATTAAACACTCTATATATTATAGGATTTTTGATTTCTTCGTAAAATTCTAGACATATTTCATGTATAATGTTCTGTACTTAAGTCTCATCGTTTTGGACATATTTTAATTTTTTTGTCAAAAATTATGTTTGCGGACCAAAACTTAACTATAAATTTTTCCTATAAGAAAGTTTTTATTATTTCATTTGGGTTGTTTTCTTGTAAATAAACATAGAATTTAGTAGTCTTTTTATGATATTTTGAAAACTATTAGTACAGAGTGGTCAAAAAGAAGAACAAAAATTATGTTTAAAAAATCGCCAAACGTCAATTTTTTCAAATAGAAAGCACCTATTTTTTATAATTTTATGATATTAAGCATTAACAATAAATCTTTGTATAAGGTTGTCTATTCCAAAAATTTGCAGTTTTCAAAATATTGGTAATTCGATATTTTTCTATTGTATACGGCTTTTAACTTTTGTTAGTAGTTGGCCATGACTGTGAGGCGTGACGAAAATAAAATAACCGAACTCTACAGAATTCATTAATAATAATCATGCCGCAGTTATTGAATTACACGCACGAAGATTATTTAAACTTATTTATCATTTATGGAGAATATGATTGAGTTATTTCAAGAGCATGCGATACATTCGTGATCCGATATCCGCAGAAATAAAAACCCATACCACCAACTGTTAAAAGGATTATAGAAAACTTCAAGAACTTTGGATTCATAAAAGCAAAAAAAATAGAAATAAACCAGTTGTTAATAACAAAAATATTGAAACTACAATTTTAGGATATTTCGCCGCATATTCGACAATATCTACAAGACAAGTAGCATTAGAGTCTGGATTATCTCAAACATCAGTTTTAAAGATTTTATGGAAACCCAATTTTCATTCATATGTATATTCCATAGTACATTTAAAAGGCACTGATTTTCTACGAAGAGTAGAGTTCTGTCAATTTATTTTACTTCAGTCACAAGAAAATGCTGGTTTTTTGGATAATATTGTTTGCTAGTATGAAGCCAAATTCACAAAAAATGGATCGTTTAGTCGACGCAATTCCCACTATTGGAGCTACTCAAACGTACATCCATTTAGAGAATTAAATTTTTAAGAGTCTTGATGGTTTAACGTGTATTGTGCTATAAGAAATGACGGCGTCGTCGTCCTAGAATTCTACTAAGATAATCTGAATGGTAATGTAGCCATTTTTGAACCCTTCTAGATACAAAATACATTTTATTACTTATAAGTGAGCGCTACTTCGACATCTTGAGAAATTTGAAAGTGAATTATTTAGATAACTTGCTGCTGGCTGATCATAGAAATCATGATGGGGCGCCTCCACATAATAGTCATTTAGTTAACAATCATCTGCATCTGCAAAACTTGTTTTAGGATCAATGGATAGCCAAGAATGGGCTACATCTTTGGCCACCTTGCTCCTCGATTTTTTTATTTGAGGGACAATCAAAGATTATACAACACCGCATTAACCACTATGGAAGATTGCATGCAGCGCGCCAGAATAGCATTTGAAGAACTTAATCCTCAGCCAATAAGATGGGCCATCCATGAAGAGTTCCTGCTTAGATGTGAGAAATGTTTGAAAGTTCAAGGGCGTAAATTTGACAATTTACTCAAATAATTTTTTAACTTTATTTTATTAACAACTGTTTTATTTCTATTTCTTTTCGCTTTTATAGATCCAAAGTTCTAGAAGGTTTTTGTAATCTTTTTAGCAGTTGGTAGTGTTGGTTTCTCTTTCTTCATATATCGTATCGCGAATTTATCGCATGTTCTTGAAATAACTCTATCGCGTTCTCCATAAATAATAAATAAGTTTAAACAATCTTCATGCATGTAATTTTATCGCTCAGCATGATTTTTATTAATGAATGTCAAATGGCAAGAAATAAGACAATTTTGTAGGGTTCGATTGTTTTATTTTCGCCCTGCCTAGCCGTCATGGGCAACTAATAACAGTGGATACAATAAACTGGCCGTTAGGTGTATAAATACATTTATATATAAAACCATTTTAGTGTTTCACCAGCCTTATAAAATAGTTGGGATGGTACTTGTCTTGAACAGAGTACGTCTATTCTTTTTGTATAAACTTTTTTCAGCTGCGTGGGAAGTAAAATAATGTATCTTATATAAATAAATTTATACACCCCACTGTTAGTATACTTTATCCACTGTTGCAAAACGTTTTAACTAACGCTCAGTTTATTTTTACAGTTTTTTATTTTATTTTGAAAATTTATAAATTGATTAAAATTGCTCTCAGTGGTTAACATAATAACATTTAACATTTTTAATTATTGAAGCCGCAATAATATTGCATCATTTAATAAAACACTACATTACCAAGTTGAATTTATAGGGCAATTAATTTATACAAACAGGCAGTATTTCTGTTTATTTTAGGTTTTAATTAAACCATTTGTGTTTTTATTAGTTACGAGTTGATGAAAGTGTCTGCAAATAGGGAGAAAACTAATAAACAAACAAGTGAATACTTTTTCTGAAAATTAATATTTTTTTTAACTTCAAATACAATTACTGTTTAAACAAATAAAGAGTCCTTTTTGTGTTTTTCGTCAAAGAGGAGAACACAACTGTGACGGGTTGAAAAAATAAATTTTTTTTAATAAAATGTTCTATATGTTTAAAAATATGTACTCGTAAAAAAAGTCAAAAATCGGAAAGATAACCAAGCTATGTCTGAACGTTCATAAAGCGGTCCTCTGTATCTCGCACAAATGATAAATGATGTCTATACCTGCTAAACCCAGGAAATCAATACAATCGTATGTTTGAGATTTAGGTGCGACAACGAAGATAACGATGACGAAGAAGGTCCGTCCTATGGACCAGAAATCTTCTCTTCGAGTACGTAAACTAACAATCATGTTTGCTTGAAACTACATTTTTAGATCTGGCCGGAAATATAATTCTAACTAGAATTGTTCGATTTTTAGTTTTAAAATACGAACATTTTCTTAATTGCAGTAGTTAAGGTTGTACGTAACCGTTTCTCTTATTTTCAAAATAATATTTTTTGAGTTTAGTAATATAAGTAAAAATCTTATCGCAAAGAAATTTTGACTTTGAATACTTGCCGTTTTATTTAAAAATAAATTGGGAAAAGGCTCCGGGTAACAATAACAACATTTATGTAGATTTAAAGATAATATTTTTCTTCTCGGATCAACTATTCTCAAATAAGAGGTCTAGTGGTTGGATCACCATTACTATATATAGGCTCAATTGAAATTTAATAACCTGTATTTACTTTGGTTTTTGTAAATTAAAATATATGTTAAATAAATCTGATGTATGCTTCATAACATATCTTTTTTGATAAATTTAAAGTTAATAGTTTAATACTAAAAAAATCGAGGAAAAAGAATGGTAATTGGAATAGGTAGAATTGTTTGGGAACTTTATGGTTCAATTGTAGACCTCATCTTTTCCAAAATGACTTCCTCCTCATTCTCGTGGATACTCAAATGACCCGGGATCTACACGAGTTTGATCATGCAACCGTTCCTTGTGAGACAATTCGGTACATCCTTGCACTCAGACATCAGTCGCGAAGTCACGACACTGGACTTAATTTCCATTTTGGCAGTCGTATTGTCTGAGCATATGTTTACTACTCTATCTCTGTCTATGTTCCTCTCACAGAGATGACCGCACTGCAGAATAGCGTAAATTTCCGCTGTAAAGATCGTTGCACGTTGTCCGAGAGAGTAGAACTCTCTAACTCCTATGCTTTTGTCAAACACTCCTTTTTCATCTTGTCGAGATCCATCTGTGAACTATAACAACCAAGATCCATTCTTCAAAAGATTTCGGTCCTTCTCCCATTGCTGCTTATTAAATATTATTAATTAAGATTAATCATGACTTAAAAAAAAAACAACTCCACAAAGTAATAAAATAAAACTAACCATGAACAATATTTTCCCTTCTATATAAACCTTAGAAAAATGCATTTAAACATTCTTAGCATTTCCTTATATTAATATCGACCTGAATTAATGTTAATATAGAACCAAAACTTTCACGGCTTTCGTCAAGTTGAAAATCATGGTTCTTGGGTTTAGACCGTGTCAAATTAGATTTATTTTCCAGCGTTTCGCCTACGATTGCACGAGACATCTTCAGAGATCTTTACCCTACGAGATTAGAACACTGAATCATTACCGAGAAGCAACAGCCCCGTATTTATACCCGACTGGTGTTCAGCGAACCGTGATTCAACTTTACAATCGATTTGCACGTGTAATGTAGATTGCAACCTACATTTCTATTAATATAATTTGGATATTTACGTTTAAAGAAACCAGACACTCATGCTAGCACCTTAGTTTCTTTTACATTAAAAGTGTGACCTGAGTATTGCTGGTGTTCAGCTACTGCAGATTGTACAATTTGCTTATTTTTTTATACATCTTTCATGTTCCTTAAGCCTAGTGGATATAGACCGTTCTGTTTCACCTACATACCCTTTACCACAAGAGCAAGGTATCTTGTAAACGCCTTCTCTTTGAAATGGTATTGCGTCCTCTGGAGACTTCAAACATTGTCCAACTTTCTTACATGTATTGAAAATTGTTCGAATGCAATTGCTGTCTGGCAATCTTGTCGGTAGTTCGTGTATGTGACAACACTGTCCATAGTAGGTACTTTTATGATTTTTTGTTGAGGAGTTGGGTTTTTATAATTATTAATAAAACGTCTTGTATCTTCAGCGCAATATCCGTTGCCTCTCGCATATCAACTAGGCTTAAAGAACATGAAAGATGTATAAAAAAGGAACAAATTGTAGAATCTGCGGTAGATGAACACCAGCATTGCTCAGGTAACACTTTTAATGTAAAAGAAACTACAGTACTAGCATCAGTGTCTGGTTTCTTTAAACATAAAATTAGAGAATCCATCGAAATTTGTAAATATTATTAATAGAGATGTGGGTTACAATCTACATCACACGTGGAAATCGATTGTAACGCTGGATCACGGTTCGATGAACACCGGTCGGGTATAAATACCGGACTGTTGCCTCTCGATAATCATTCAGTATTCTACTCTGGTGGAGTAAAGATCCCTGAAGATGCCTCGTGCAATCGTAGACGAAACGTCGGACAATAACTCCAATTTGACACGGTCTAAACCCAAGAACTATTATTTTCAACAATGAAAGGTTGTTTAAATCTTAAGAACTATACATTATGACAAATATGACGCAGACTTAGCAATAAGACAAATCGTCACCTGTTAGTTACCATGGTTTTCTTCAAACGCTAAGTATTGTTTACATAGCAGTGGATTTTGGCAAATTTTTTTTCTTGTCTGCGCCTTTTTCTATTTCAATTTAAAACCTCTTTGGTCGTACCCATTAGCAGACTCCATTTAAATTTGCATTTTTGCGTGTGTGTAAAAACTTCGAGCAGTCCTTTATTTACATACCTCAATTCGATTCAAGATAAACAAAACAGAATGGCAATATTTAAATACAAAATAAGCTATTGTGCTGTTATATAATTTATTGACCCAATGAGTTCGGTACATAGTAAGCAAAACAGAGTATATTAAACGTAATTGGTAAAATTAATTTAAAACAGAAATGGAAATAAATTTTAATGCGATGAGAAGTCCGCGATAACTGCAATATCATGTATCTGCTTTAAAAAAACGCTTCAGGGTGTATTGTATATTATTGTGCTGTATTATCGTAAAATAATTTCTCTCCAACATACTGGATTCTTATGGCAAGGGCTGGATTTATTTACTTTAAGGATCAGTATCGTCAAATTTTGGGAATATAATAACAAACTCAGATTCCCATTTAAGAAATGTACAAATTATGTTATCCTATAGAGAAAGAGAAGAGAACATAACAATGTACAAATTAAAAGTCAGGAAAAAATAAAAAGGAAATATCAGTTTTTCGTTCTTTTTCAACATCGCTGCGATCGATTTCTCGGAAAATAGACTTCGGAAAATTTTTAAAATTCGGCAATTTACCAGAATCGGTGGGGGCAGTTCGGGAATTTACCAGAGTCGATGGGGGCAATTCGGCGATATTATTTTTAAAATGGTGGCATCCCCGGTGTTACGGGAAGTTGATGCCTTTTTGCTTATTTTAAATGAAACATTATATGTTATTTCATTTCTAGATTCTACGCAAAATTATAGACATATTTTATATATAATGTTCTAGACCCAAGTCTATCTATTTTTGATATATTTAAAATTTTATGTCAAAAATGGCGTTTTCAGGTCTAAACATAACTACCAATTGCTCCTACATAAAAGCCTTTATTGTTTAATAGGGGTTGGTTTCCTTCTAGAAGAGGATCTACATTGGTGTACTGCGTTGACATTTTAATAATAAAAAAATACAGGGTGATCAAAAACTAACATTAAATATTGATATAAAAAATCGTTAAAAGTCAACCCCCTATTTTTATAATGTTGTCTTCTTTAGCATTAAAAATAAGTTTGACTTTGTGTAAGGTTATCTATTTCAAAAATTTGCAGTTTTTAAAATTTTGGCAATTTAATATTTTGTATTGTAAAAATGCTTACCTACACGGGGAAACAACAAATATTTCTCGCATCTCCAAGTCAGTCCGTGGTGGCCGTTCTAATCAAATTTGAAGATGAGCTTTTGAACGCGTCCCTTACCCTTGCCATACAATATTCCATCGTCGTTACTGGATTACAATAAACGATGTTTTTATCTTTCCTTATGTAGAATAATCGAAGAGAGTCAAATCAGGAGAACCAGGAGGTCACAGACAAGGTTCATTGTTGGCAATCCACTTACAATAAACTATTGCTTGTAAAAAGTTGGGAACTGGAACGGTTCTACATTGGGGGCGCCATGTTGAACCGTGTTGGTAAGAGATTTGCTTGTGTTCCGCCAATGGTATATTGCTTAAATATTTGTCACCTAACTCTTCTAGAATATTTAGATATATTCTTTCTACAAAAGTTAACTCATAATTACAAATACGAACATAATTTGCTTTGGTAATTAATGAATGGCTGATAGAATTTATCGGACAATATTACAACTCAATTATATAAACATTAATTGAACGACTGTGAAAATTAACTGGTTAGTAATAAAAAAAGAAGTACACACTGTGTATACATGTTTCTTGGCCCAAAATAACGTTAACATGTTTTTTATTATCGACTAGATGATTTTTTTCACAACTCCTTAATTAATATTTGTATAATGGAGTGGTCATATTATCCGACAAATTTAATGCGCTATTTTTCCAGGCCGATGCTCGGAAATGGTCAATTTCCTACGCTCGGAAACGCAGGGTATACGAGAATTTTCGCAAATAAAAAAGTTGTCGGACTCGTCTAAATTAAGTTAAGTTTCAGATGAGTGATAATCTTATTGAATAGGGGTTACGTCCTGTGAGCTGTAATTTTCTATATTTCACAACGGTATTTAATAGAGCGTTAACTTGAGCAAACTGGTCCCATTTTAACTGTCCTCTTATCTGTTGCAGTTATAGATACTCACATCCAGTTGGCGAGTAGCACCCTGTTGATATAAATTTTTTAATATAATCAAACAATACTTACTGAGACACAAAATTATGTTTTAACTTGCTAAAAATAAATAACGCAAATATTTTAGTCATACTAAATAATTAAATATATGTATACCAAAATTATGATTTTCATGTAAAGTTACCATTGTTCTATTTAATTAATTAAACCTTTAACAATAATTTAAATTTTAAATAACTTTTATTAGTATGCTATTTACTCAGGCTTTTGTACGGAATAAAAAATTTCATTTTATATTTTATAATGTACTAATTTCAAAAGTATTTTTGGTTCTATTTATTTAAAAACGAAGGAAGCAGTTTATATTTCGGGAATAATAATATTCTTCACGATGATGTATGCTTTTGAACCAATCCTTAAATCATTTTTGCCAGTGTAAAAATAGGATCCACAAAACATGGTTATTGAATGCATATCTGCCTGTTCTAACGTGTACAATCGTTGAACATGTAGTCTGTTCTTCAGATATGGAAAAAGAGAGAAATCATTGGGTTTCAAATTAGGACTGTAGGACGGATGATCCATCAATTTCACGTTTTGAGTACTCAAAAAGTCACTTATGAGAGCCGATGTGTGAGAGCTCGCATTGTGACTGCAGATAATGATCCGTTGTTTCCGGCAAATAAACGGTTTTGTATCATTGTACCATTCAAAATTGGAAGTTCTATGAGATTTTCTAAACGCCAGTTTATCTGAGAAACAGGCGATAATTTGATACGAACTGCTTTCTGCCGGAGCACCTTCTGTTGGTTGGGGTTTATCATGGAAAATTCATACGGTTGTCTTCTATATACTTTTGGGCTCATATAGATCCAAGACTCATCACCTATTACGACCTTATAAATGTTTTTTGGAACATCGCGATTCTATTTTTTGAAAACTTCTTTGCACCAATCGAAAAGATCTCTTTTTGAGCAATTTTTAAATTTTGCGGAATGCAATACGAATATAGCTTCTTCATAGCTAAATCTTAATACAATGTATTATATACACCGGTGTTACTAATGCTTAGGGATATCTTATTACACTAGACAACAGCCAAAATGTACCTAAAATAAAATAGACTAAATCTTACCACTTGTATGTACTGTAATGCATGCTCTTCAAGTCGGAGAAACGGGTTAAATAGTAACAAACGATCTATGCAGTTTGTTGTCCCAATGATCGGCATCATCATCATATTAATAATTGCTATTTCTGCATCAGACCTCGTGTTGGGCAAGGCACAGATATATCCAAGAAAAAAAGTCGGTTATCAACTATCCAAATATACCGCCTGCCATGAGAACTGTGCCTCATAGTGATGAACTTCACTTACAAATCGGATAATAATGATACAACGATTTCTCAAGATGAAGATATGCCATCGACATGAAGATATCTAATCAGAATTAAACGATATGGAAGAGACTTGGAACTTCCAAAAAGTAAAACAGAGTTAGTAGGATCAAGATTGCAGTAGTGGAACTTATTAGAAAACGTATGTGTTTTCGTAAATGCCATAAGAGCCTGGCACTATTTTTTACCATAAAACAGAACTTGGTTTTCTGCGATAACATTACCGGTTTATTGGCGGCTTTAAATATAAAGCACAAACCAGAGGAATGGAGATTATTTATGGACAGTTCAACATTGAGTTTAAAAGCATTACTATTGCATATGGGAAATATTTTACCTCCTATTCCTGTTGAATATGCAGTTCACATGATAGAATTATACGACAATATGAAGTACCTATTGACAAGTATAAAATATCGACTAGTGTTGGACTGTTGTTAAAGATGCTCCAGAAACAATTCACAAAAGAAAAACAAAAAGACAGGATATTCAATGTCTCTACAAGTGTAAAAGTATGCATTTTTTAATATTTTGTTAAAAATAAAATTTAAAAAAATTGTTATTGAAAATTGCAACTAAGTTTTTAACTTCATTGTAATTTTTATGCGCCAAAATTAACAAAAAAAAACACTTTTCATACAAAATACAGCTAGAAAAATAAAATTTGTTGCGTAGTGTTATTAATTCACACAAAACATTGATGTTTTCTTTCAGTATGAACGATTTTGGACTACTTGCCCGTGCATGGGGAAACTTGATTTATTCATACACTCTTGTTGGAATAAACTACTTCGAAATTTGTAAAATATACGCATGAAAATGTTTACGAGTTAATTCCATTTTTACCCTGAGATGAAATTTTGAATTTACTGTAAATAACACTAGTGGCGTCTATATGTAAAAATGTTCTAAGTATTTATAACGCCAAAAATTTCAGGCTTAATGGTTGGTTCATACTTCCAAAAATTGTCAACTACTACTAATAATTCCCACTAAACTAACATTTACACTACAAAAATAAAAATGCGTGGTTCATACTTCAAAATTAAACAAATAGTAAAAAGTAAAGAAAACCAATCAAAATCTTCCATTAATATTCTAACCGAAAAGTAAGACGTAAATCTTTTGTTTTTCAATTGTGTTTGTGTAACTAATTTTATTCGAAAGTGTTATCAATATTTTGTGGCACATTTTTATTAAGTTTTATTTGTTAGTAATAATGTTTTATTTTATATTTATGCACTTGTCAAATTTTCCTCCAGCCGACGACATTAGAAAACTGACACGCATTATGCCGACTTTTTAATAAGTTAAAACTTGACCAACTTCTTAGTTGATAATTGATAGTTGTTAATTTTTAACTGTGACTATGAACATGTGAACGTAAAATGTATCATTTAACTTACAAGTGGAAGTTGATAGTGAAAATTCTTAGTTGTAGTTGATAATGTTTGGAAGTATGAAATGACCATTGCAATGGATATGCCAGACAGTACCTAGAAACAATTGATAGTTTCCGAAATATGTACATTTACTCTTGTTTGAAATGTATTCGGATTATAAAATCTAAATGTGGTTAAATTCTCTTTATTTTACTGATAGTGTAAATTCAATGATTTCTCGCATTTTTCTTATATTAAAGCGAACATTTTTTCACCTTATGTTGAAAAGGATGTACATTTTTAAAATATATTATAATTAAATCCAGAACAAACTTACCTAGTAAAAGAATGTATCTTACTCGCAAAATAACAACTATTTATTAGCCAGTCTTTTAGTAGAAAGTTGAGGTTTTAAGGCAACAATAAAGTTACAGAAGAGCTTTAGAACAAACAAGATAAAAACTGTGTTTGTGAGGTCAGGCTGTAAAAAGAATTTTTCATTTGTAGTAATATATTAATGCCAACAACAATTTTCTATTAATTAAAAAAAATTCTTGCAGCATATTTAAAAGCCAAGAAAAGTAAATACATCTTAAATGATATTTTGAAAAATCATGGAATCCGTAATTTTCATATGGAACTGAAACTTAAGATTCTACGTCCCAAAATTACATGTTTTAAAGATATAGCCCTATAAACTTGGGCCGTTGTTGCATTCTGCAGTCGCGTAAAACTACTGTGAGTCTATATATCACCTTAAAAGTCCCTACAGGACCAAGCTGTTTTCTGTTGAAAAAACAATATGACCTAATGGTACCTTGCGCTTTGATCTTGCGAAGTACCTTGAAGGTTAGAATTTTGTTTTATCGAAATTTAAAAGAAAGTTTATTGGTGATTTTCGCTTTGGGCTTGGAAATCACCTTAAAATGGCCTTCAAGCTGATTCTCTACATCAAAGCGCGAAGGCCTTCAATGGGTAAAAGAATTTTAACTTTTTGTTCATTTTGCAATACTGTAAAGTAATTATAAGTCTGGAATGAAATGTTAATATTAAAGTAATAGAAAATGTATTTTTCATTCCCAATTCCGTAACCTTTGCGCAGAGCACATCAGGCCATGCTAATGCCTACACTAATCTCGTTTTTATGCACCTAAAAGTATGGATACATAAAGGCATATTGTGTCACAGTTCATATTTCAATAGAGTTTACTATGGCGTATTCAATAAATTTTACCTTGTTTTTCGCAATCACTTATGTAATGATCAAATTCAATATTATTTTCTTTAAAGTACCTTTCATAAATTCTTTGAATAAAAGCACACCATTTGTTGGTTGGTTACATTTTTGGTTTCTCTACGAATCCCTGTAGTTCTAGTTCCTTGTCAATTTTTTTCCAGCACGGTATTTTATCTTCCTGAATTTTGGCTACATTCTTACACTATAAAGTAACCGTTTTATGTTAGATTTTATTATCACTGTTTGACTCATATTTATGTTGTTTTGCTTGGCATTCACTAGACTGTGTGGTTGTATTTATTTCTATTGTTGTTGCATTTACTATTTTCTTTTTCCCGATAAATGTCGGCTTTGTTGTTTACTATTAGAGTGTAATTCTTTTTTTCGTCCTTTTGTATGGGATTGTGTTCTTTTTGGTTAGGTTATTCTGGCACTGTCAAATTTGACAGAAGTTGTTTTTCAAGGTATTGCTTTTGCGTTATCCTGTTTTGATCTTAGTATGGTATAGTAGTCATCATAACTTAAATAGTTTCCCCCATATCATAGTTTATTTTTTTTATACATTACTTATCGAGGAATTTTTTATGTTGCCCTTTTTTTCGGAGTATAATAAATTTCTGTTTCGCAACTTACGTTACTGTCGTCGATTCGTGACGACATCTAGTCTGCAGGGTATCCTAACTTTCAGGAAATCGATCGTTTTTGAGAGTAAAAAATGTTTTTCCTGTACATTTTAATCCTGTATTTGGAAGAAAACTTATTCTTTACTTATTCTGCGTCGGTAATGGCTAGCGGGAAATGTATTTCTTTAATTTAAAGTATCTGATGGGTTACTTATTTAATTTTAAACCAGGAATTATAATTATTAATGAATTAGCTTATTTAACAAATTTATTTCAGTATACTATTGTTACTCAGGAACTCGTATAAGGTAATTTTTGAACTGTCATCTTTGATATAAGGCCGAAGCCATTTGCTTTGACCTTACTTTGCTTTTTGAACAACAAAGGCAGCTGTTTCGGTAATTGAGTTTGGTTGTTTAGTTACCTCATCTTTTACCCATTTACTGTTTATTAGGTTATTTTTACTGGAATACTACTGGAGATGGAGATTTTAGCAGTTCTGCTAGTTTTAGTGAAGGAATTCTTTAAAACCTAAGAACTCAAGGGTTCTTCTTCTTCTTTTTTTTTGTTTACCTTTTACGTTTTTCTCCTTTTCGTAAGTTTTTACTAACCTTCAGTTTTCAGTTTATGAGCGCTGATGTTTAACTATTACCTACACACCACTACACGGTTTCTCAGTGTTGTAGTTGGATTTGTACGTGATAAAACAGCTAGCAGTCTCACCGTCGGAATAACAGGTAAACTAAATAAGTTTGTAAATTAAAGTCTATTCCTGTTTTTTGTATGGCATTGTACAATTTTCCGATGTTCTATTCCGTTATTATGGAATTTATAGGGTTTGCGTTACGGTTTGGCGCTAGTAAATACTACATTTTATAACATATCTAGTTTAATGTTAGAGCAACCCAGCTAGACTTTCGATTATTCGGTTCAAGTCTTTTTTTTTTTTGAACGACATCATTCAAGATTGTACATTATTTTTAAGTGATTGCCAAGCCCAAAGCAAAGCTCGCCATTGAATAACCTATTGATTTTCAACAAAACTTCTTGATCTTGAAATGACCTACAAAGTAACTGCCAATATCCTCTAAGATGACAAATAGATATACCATTTCTAAATATTTTATAATATATGTATTATCTAATCGGTCTGCACTTTGCTATAAACGGGGCAAAAATGTGTTACAGATATTTAAAAACCAGAGTTATATGTTATACAAATTGTGCAATTGGTCTTTGTTCTTGGGTATGTTTATAACATATGTTTAGGTAATCGGAGAAACAAATTACCGTTCCAAAGTTTTGCTGTTCCAGTTTGTTACGGTTAAAAATTGATCTTAAATAATAAATATTTTTGCTTGCATTTTTCAAGATTAAATTACAGGTTCAGATTACTAAAGTCATAAATAGATTTTTGTTTTGTACGTAAATTTACAGTAAACAATGTTTTCTACTATAAAACTAATGATTACCTTTTGTTTTTCATTCATTAATATTGGTTTCATCTATATTCAGATCATTCCTTTTGTTTACATTTTCAAATTTTGATTGACATCGAAACTTAACATATTTCTGTAATTTGTAAAATTTCAGTAGGTACCTCGAGACAATGTATCACATATTGGGAAAAGCGTTTTCTTAATGTTTGGATAAAATAAATAGGATTATTTGCTTTCTTGTGATTATTATTTGATTTTCCTTTTTCAGAAAATATTTGTTTATTGTCACATATCAGCTGTTTGAAATAATCAGGTCCACTCAATTTCTTGAAAAGTTTTTAGGGTTGCCTATAAGATGGCCCATCAGTTGAATATTATCGAAATACTAAATTCGAAATAAAATAGTATCGATTTTTTTATTATGTTGTTTTTAGTTTATTAGTTGAATATTTCTCTTTACTTTACTCGTTAGAATTTTTGGTAATTATAATATTGTAAATTTGACCCTCGAACTAGTTCGAACTAATTTGAACTTAATTGGATTTCATTTTTAAATATTTCGAACCCATTAAGTAGTTTGTTATTGGGTATTCATTTTGTAGGACGAGGCAGGTTAGATTATTAATATATTGGTTGTCTCGGTCTGATTTTAGTACTGGCCAGTTTAAAGTTGAGATAGAAGAATTTTTGCATATATTTTCCGGAAGTAGTTCAAATTGTATGATAAATGTCAAGGGTTCGAGATTATGGCTACGAGATTAAGGTTATTTTTTTTGGATAGATTTTTGATAGACGTTTTTATAAAGTTTTTTTGGTAACTTCCGTTGGAAGAAATGTGCTAGTGATTTGAGAGAAATCGTTCTCTTTTGGCTATCTGACGCAAGAGCGTGAAGATGTGGTTTTAGTTCTACTGCTTTCCCAAGTTAAGGGAATTGGTCATAAAGGGCCGATTAATGTAACTAAACCGAGTCGGGGTGCAAACAATTTTGGTGATTTTGGTCGTTTCACTCTACAGCCAGTTTGGCGATTATTTTCTTCAGCCAGCCAGAAACAACGGCTTATCAGTTAGCAGATGCCAACATTTGCTTGAGTTCGAGGGTCTTAGGAATAAGTACAATATGTCTTTGGAATGAATATGTCTTAGGAATAACTACAGTATTGTCTTTGGGATAAGTACAATATGTCTTTGGAATAATTACGTTTTTGGGAAAACTATAAATAGTTATAATGTACAGTTTGGGGTTTCGTGCTGCACTTCTGGGATTGTGAGCCTCTGAAAGGGACAATCTCCATATTGAGCCAGGTCAACGTCTTTCTGGGGAAGCCGTCTATGTCACAGACCTTGTTCAACCACCAGTTTTAAAGTGATTCAGCTAAGTGCCTAATTTTAGCCAAAGTATGTACACAAGAGGTTCTGACTGTTAAGGCTAATGGGTATTAACCCTGTATTTTGCATCGTTTAGTTATCTAAACACAGTTTTCTGTTCGATTACCTAGAGGGCTAACAGGTAGGGGATTCTTGTGTATATGTTTTGAACCTTTCTAATTAATAGACTTTAAATATTTGGACTTTAATATTATATTTTTTTAATGATATTTATCTTTTGGTAATTTACCATATCATATATTTGCGGCGAACCAGTAAACTATGTAAGGTGAAACGCAGTCGACTTCGTTGCGCTACAGCCTCAAATTTAAATGTTTTATTTTTGCGATACTTCACTGTAATTGAGGTTTTTTTTTATGGTTCTGTTTTAGAGTCCCAGAGTGGCCAAGTACCCATTTAATTATTGTTTAAAATAATGAATATTATAGTGAGACATTTATTGAAAATTTTAATTGCTTAACAATTGAATATTTTGGAGACTAGTTATTTTGTACAAATTTGTAACATACTTTTCAGTAAAATTTTATTAAGATTTTAACCACTTGAGCGACAGTTATAAGTTGATTTCTATGATCTAATTTTTGTAATTATCTATCACTTTTTTTTGTAATTTTATATTGCTTATTTTTTTATTACTGCAAAGTTGATAGTCTCCGGCATTGTTGGGCTTATGGAACTTCATAGTCCAGTTTAAAATAGAGTGTGTTCTTTTCTTCTATAACTGGGCTATGTCGACGTAAACCTTCCAAAGGTAGTAGTTGATTTGTTTACTTTTTGGATCGGTTTGCCGTTCACTGTGCAGGACACTGTCAAGTTTAATTTACTATTCTTTTGTTTAAATATTCACATTTTGCTACGTCATAGAAAGACAATAACTTTCGACTAAGTCAACAAGGTTTTTTATTGCAATTTAACATTTGTAATCGCACTTCTATTAGATAGCCCAATTAGAGGAGCTTGCAATAATTCACATGGTGATAACTTTTTCCAGGAGTATACTTAATATCTGGGAAGGGGTATAACGTGAGGAATAAATGTATTGGCCTCTATTTAATTGGTTTTATTTCCTATAATTTTAAACTAGGATACTTTTAAGTACTTAGACTCTGCGATTTATTTACCCGGATATGTCATATTAAATATTTATTCTTTTCCAAGTTTTCTTTACTACAATTGCTCGTAGTATAATCATTAGGGCTCATTCTAAAGTAAAATTTGGTGGCGCCTTTTTCCCGATTTAGACATTTATAAAACTTACACAGGCAATATATTAAAAATAGTGGAAAAATATAAAAACAACGAATCTACCCTGAGATGAGCTAGCGTATAGGTAGACTCCAGTCAGCATTAGGACAATCATTGGGTAAGTCTGAACTGAGGTACCTTACAGGGTGTTGCCAGGATTTGGTAAGGCGTTCATAGTTGGTAATAATATATTATAATTCTTGGTAAAATTTTGACATTTCATTAGAGAGCAAAAATTCTTAGATTTCACTGGCACGAAATTAATTGCAATTTTAATTACCCAGTTTGAGATAGTTTTTTTTTTCTAAGCAGCAATCCTTGATTTTTCACTGGCGCCCACGGGTTTCTTTTTCCATTATTTTTTTAAATAGATTGTGATTTTTGATTTTTTATATAAAGCTGATTTTGGTAAATTTTTCTGTTGTAAGTTTACTGGATTTGACATTTTTTTTGTGATATAGTGATAATATTTGATATATTGGTCTTATATTTGATTGATTTATTGACAATTGATCTTTGATTGAGCATATTTTATTTTTGATTTAATTATTTTTATTAGAATATTTTTGTAAATATAACATATTAAGATGTATAGATTAAATGTTGACCGTTTAACCAAAGATGAACTAGAATACGAAGTTCAGGTTAGGGGTATAGATCCTTCCGGTACGGTAGATTCCTTAAGAAAGTGCTTAAGATCTTTATTAAGTTTAGAGAAATCTGGGAACATAGTTCAAAGTTCAGTAGTTCTTGATAATGAGCAGGAGATTGCAGAATGCACTCGGAAACTTACAGAGTTAAAAGATTTTATTTCAAGTTTTTCTGGAACTAGCAAACAAATTTCGAAAATTGAATCAAAATTTGCCCATTTAGTAGGTCGAATTAATAGAATTTCAGATGAGGATATTACTTTTAAAGATAAGCGTTCAAAATTATTAGTTGAATTAACTTCTCTTTTAACTGATTTTGAAACTAAAACAAAGCTGCTTTCTACAGATACAGGATCAGAGCCACCATTAAATCCAAATTTTTCAGATCAATCGGGTACTAGTAATTTAGCAAATTCTACAATGGCTTCTGGTCAAAACTCTCCAATACCCAATGTTAATATTGTTAGCAATCAGTCTTCTACAAATAATTTAAATTTTAAAAGTGTACCAGTTTATAAATGGGGTATTAAATTTTCAGGGACTTCAGGGTTAAGTTTCAATGCGTTTTTGCAGCGAGTAGATGAACTTTGTATTTCAAGGGGTGTTAATAAAATAGAATTATTTCATTCAGCTTCTGATTTATTTGAGTCAAATGCATTAAATTATTATCATTTAATTTCTAAATATGCTACTGATTGGGATTCTTTAATAAAATTAATGAGAGATGAATTTTTACCAGCTAATTTTGGGGATAAATTATGGAATCAAATTTTAAATAGAACTCAGGGATCAGATGAACCTATAGGTATATATGTTGCGGCAATGACACAGTTATTTGATAGAATGCCAGCTAAGGTGTCTGATTGTTTACGTTTAAAAGTTTTACGCGCTAATATGTTACCTTTTTACCAAGAACGACTAAGCTTACATGAAATAAATACTCCTTTTGAATTGATTGAATTATGTAGAAAATTAGAAGAAACTAGGTTACGCGTAGAAGAGTTTAAGCCGCCAAAAAAGGGGAATGTCTCTCTTGAACCAGACTTAGATTACCAACCGGTAAAACGTGATTTTACTAAACCAGCTGCTAGTGGAACTGTTAGTGAAGTTCATTTTTCAAATGTTGATAATTTTTCACAAAACTCTAATGCAAATTTTAATAATTTCAATTTTAGAAACAATAATAATAGACAAAATGATATTTCTCAGAATAGTAGATTTTCTAATTCACAAAATAATAGAAATAATTCACAAAATGTTAGGCAAAACTTTCATAACAATAATGAACATAACCGAAGAAATTTTAGAAATCAAAATAACTTAAGAAATAATTCTCAAAATCAAAATAATTATCAAAATTTTACAAATAATCAAAGTAATGTCAGGAATGTTAATGTTTCTGGTAATTCTAATCAAAATAATTTTAGAAATAATAATTCTCGTTTTTACAGTAATAGCAATCATAATAATTCAGGAAATTTTCAAAATAATTCTTGTAATAGACAAAATAAAAATAAAGATTCAGATGTAAATTTATGTTTCAAATGCAATCAACCTAATCATTTTGCTAAGAATTGTACTGCTAAGGATAATAAATGTTTTAATTGTGGAAAATTGAACTGCACTAAGAGAACGTGTCCTAATTGTAATAGTACTCAAATTTCGAGTCAGGGAAACGGGTCAAGAAGTCAAGTTTAGGTCGAGGGTTGACTTCTGACATACAATCGACCACTGATAATTTGGATTTTAAAGATAAAGTTGTTTTGGATTATGTATTGACACATGTAGGTCCTGGGGAATGTCCTTATTTAAGAGTAGATATTTTGGGTTTAAATTTTTATGGACTTTTAGATTCTGGAGCAAATAAAATTTTTGTAGGTAATAAAGGTTGGGATAAATTGAAAACTTTGGGAGTTAAATTGGATGTAAATAAGAGTACGCTTTGTAAAATAGCTAATGATAGTTCTTGTGAATGTATAGGCATAGCAACCGTTCCAGTAAAGGTTAGGGATATAATTAAACTTGTAGATATTTATGTGGTACCTGAACTGCGACATGAACTTATTTTAGGTATTGATTTTTGGATAAAGTTAGGTATTGTTCCGGACATGCGCAGAGGCGAATGGTATTTTTCATCTGAAGTTTTAGGTACTCCAGAGATTTCTTTGATGCAGTGTGAATCAGACTTGACAGAGGAGCAGAAAGTTAGGTTGAATAATTTAGTTACAGCTTATTTTGATAAAATTGGGGATCGTTTAGGTTGTACCTCGATGGTTAAACATAAAATTATTACAAATAGTGAGCCTATTAAGCAGAGATATTACCCAGTTTCACCCTTTAAGCAAAAACTTATAGATGAGGAGGTAGACAAGATGTTAGCAAACGGGGTCATTGAACCTTCAACTTCTGCCTGGTCATCTCCAGTGCTTTTGGTGCCCAAAGAAGAAGGAAAACAGCGCTTTGTAGTTGACTTTAGGAAGGTTAATAATGTCAGTCAGAAAGACGCCTATCCTTTGCCTTATATTTCTTCCATTCTAGATAAATTAGGGGGAGCTCGTTATCTTAGCTCGTTGGATCTTCAAAGTGCGTATTGGCAGGTAGAACTAGAGGAAAATAGTAAGCAGTATACAGCGTTCACAGTTCCTGGACGAGGACTTTTTCAGTTTCGTAGGTTGCCGTTTGGTTTGCACAACGCTCCAGCTACATTTCAGAGATTGATAGATACAGTTTTAGGTGCTGACTTACAACCTTATGTTTTTTGTTATCTGGACGATATAATTGTAGTCACTTCCGATTTTGATAAACATTTAGAAATTTTACAGCTCGTTTTTGATCGTTTAGACAAGGCAGGGTTAACCTTAAATAAGGAGAAAAGTAAATTTTGTCGAGCAGAATTAAGATATTTAGGTTATGTTGTTAATAGACATGGTATTTCAGTTGATCCCTCGAAAGTTGAAGCCATCACCAATATTCAGACTCCAAAAACAGTAACAGAAATTCGCAGAATTATAGGAATGTTATCATGGTATCGTCGTTTTGTTCCAAATTTTTCAGACTTAATATCACCTTTTACTCGTTTACTTCGTAAAGGCGCTAAATTTGCTTGGGATAAAAATTGCGAGGATGCTTTTCAAAAAATTAAAAATGTCTTAGTTTCAGCACCCATTTTGACTTGTCCAAATTTTGATCATGAATTTATTCTTCAGACAGACGCAAGTGCATACGGTGTAGGCGCAGTTTTATATCAAGTATACGATGGAAGAGAACACGTCATCTGTTACATATCTCGCAGTTTGACTCGTCAGGAAAAAGTTTATTCTGCTACAGAAAGAGAATTGTTAGCTGTACTTTTTGCAATCGAAAAATTAAGATGTTATTTGGATGGTGCAAAATTTTCTGTTGTTTGTGATCATTACAGTCTTCAGTGGCTGGATAATCTTAAAAATCCTCAGGGTAGATTAGGTCGATGGGCTTTGCGGTTACAACAATTTGATTACAAAGTCATTCATCGTAAAGGCAGAGAAAATATTGTTGCGGATGCTTTGAGTCGTTCTGTTCCAGAATGCGATGCCTTGGAGATTTCTAATATTGATCTACAGGAAGTACAAGACAAATGGTATATTGACCTCAGGAAGCGTATATTGAAAAATCCTTTAAATTTTCCGCGTTGGAGAGTAACTGATGGTAAGATTTATAAGTATTTTCAGCTAGATTTTCCGGACTTGCGTGATACTACGGATTATTGGAAATTGGTTGTCCCAAAGGAAAAGCGGCGTGAGATTATGGAATCTTGTCATAGTTCTACAATTGGAGGTCATTTTGGGGTTCAGAAAACTTATTTAAAAATTTGTCGTTTATATTATTGGCCTTGCATGAGAGCTAACATTACCAAATTTGTTAAACATTGCTTAGTATGTCAAAGAGTAAAACCTGAACAAAAGTTGCCTAGTGGTTTATTACGCGATAATTTAATTCCAGAACATTGTTGGCAGGTTATTAGCATGGATTTATTTGGTCCATTACCAAAGAGTAAACACGGTAATATGTATATTTTTGTAGTAACTGACGTTTTTAGTAAATTTAATTATTTCTTTCCTATTAGAAAAGCAAATTCAAAAACAATAGTTAATCTTTTAGAGGAGCGTATATTCTTGGTTCATGGTATACCACAGGTCATTAGGTGTGATAATGGAGTTCAATTTAAAAGTCAGGAATTTCAGGGGTTAACAAAAAAGTATGAGGTTAGAACACTTTTTAATCCAAATTATCATCCTTCGCCAAATGTTACTGAAAGAGTTAATAGGGTTTTAAAATCAATGCTTTCGGCTTTTATCTCAGATAATCAAAGAATTTGGGATGAGAATTTAGCAGCATTAGCTTGCGCAGTTAATACCGCCGTTCATGAAGCTACAGGGCGTACGCCATATTTTGTTAATTTTGGTAAAGATATGATACTTCATGGTAGTGAATATTCTAGGGTAACAGATGTAAGTGATCCAAATTTTAAACAGAATAATTTTTCTAAAAGAGTAGAAGCTCTTGCAAAATTAAGAGATTTTGTAAATAAACGTCTGCAACAAGCTCATCAAAGATCAAGAAATCAATATAATCTTAGACGTCGTGATGTACAGTTTCAAGTAGGAAATTTGGTTTGGAAAAGACTTTTTGCATTGTCGGATGCTGGAAATTATTATTCAGCTAAACTTGCTGGTAAATTTGAAGGACCTTTTAAGATAGTTAAAAAAGTGGGTTACAATATTTATGAGTTACAGGATATGAATGGAAAGTCCAAGGGAAATTGGCATGTTCAGGATTTGAAGCCATACTATGATCCCAATGATAATTAGATTAGATTATTTGTGTAAAAAAAAAAAAAAAAAAATTATTTCATAATTTTTTTTTCCTTAGAAAAGGGGGTGACTGTTACGGTTAAAAATTGATCTTAAATAATAAATATTTTTGCTTGCATTTTTCAAGATTAAATTACAGGTTCAGATTACTAAAGTCATAAATAGATTTTTGTTTTGTACGTAAATTTACAGTAAACAATGTTTTCTACTATAAAACTAATGATTACCTTTTGTTTTTCATTCATTAATATTGGTTTCATCTATATTCAGATCATTCCTTTTGTTTACATTTTCAAATTTTGATTGACATCGAAACTTAACATATTTCTGTAATTTGTAAAATTTCAGTAGGTACCTCGAGACAATGTATCACATATTGGGAAAAGCGTTTTCTTAATGTTTGGATAAAATAAATAGGATTATTTGCTTTCTTGTGATTATTATTTGATTTTCCTTTTTCAGAAAATATTTGTTTATTGTCACATATCAGCTGTTTGAAATAATCAGGTCCACTCAATTTCTTGAAAAGTTTTTAGGGTTGCCTATAAGATGGCCCATCAGTTGAATATTATCGAAATACTAAATTCGAAATAAAATAGTATCGATTTTTTTATTATGTTGTTTTTAGTTTATTAGTTGAATATTTCTCTTTACTTTACTCGTTAGAATTTTTGGTAATTATAATATTGTAAATTTGACCCTCGAACTAGTTCGAACTAATTTGAACTTAATTGGATTTCATTTTTAAATATTTCGAACCCATTAAGTAGTTTGTTATTGGGTATTCATTTTGTAGGACGAGGCAGGTTAGATTATTAATATATTGGTTGTCTCGGTCTGATTTTAGTACTGGCCAGTTTAAAGTTGAGATAGAAGAATTTTTGCATATATTTTCCGGAAGTAGTTCAAATTGTATGATAAATGTCAAGGGTTCGAGATTATGGCTACGAGATTAAGGTTATTTTTTTTGGATAGATTTTTGATAGACGTTTTTATAAAGTTTTTTTGGTAACTTCCGTTGGAAGAAATGTGCTAGTGATTTGAGAGAAATCGTTCTCTTTTGGCTATCTGACGCAAGAGCGTGAAGATGTGGTTTTAGTTCTACTGCTTTCCCAAGTTAAGGGAATTGGTCATAAAGGGCCGATTAATGTAACTAAACCGAGTCGGGGTGCAAACAATTTTGGTGATTTTGGTCGTTTCACTCTACAGCCAGTTTGGCGATTATTTTCTTCAGCCAGCCAGAAACAACGGCTTATCAGTTAGCAGATGCCAACATTTGCTTGAGTTCGAGGGTCTTAGGAATAAGTACAATATGTCTTTGGAATGAATATGTCTTAGGAATAACTACAGTATTGTCTTTGGGATAAGTACAATATGTCTTTGGAATAATTACGTTTTTGGGAAAACTATAAATAGTTATAATGTACAGTTTGGGGTTTCGTGCTGCACTTCTGGGATTGTGAGCCTCTGAAAGGGACAATCTCCATATTGAGCCAGGTCAACGTCTTTCTGGGGAAGCCGTCTATGTCACAGACCTTGTTCAACCACCAGTTTTAAAGTGATTCAGCTAAGTGCCTAATTTTAGCCAAAGTATGTACACAAGAGGTTCTGACTGTTAAGCCTAATGGGTATTAACCCTGTATTTTGCATCGTTTAGTTATCTAAACACAGTTTTCTGTTCGATTACCTAGAGGGCTAACAGGTAGGGGATTCTTGTGTATATGTTTTGAACCTTTCTAATTAATAGACTTTAAATATTTGGACTTTAATATTATATTTTTTTAATGATATTTATCTTTTGGTAATTTACCATATCATATATTTGCGGCGAACCAGTAAACTATGTAAGGTGAAACGCAGTCGACTTCGTTGCGCTACAGCCTCAAATTTAAATGTTTTATTTTTGCGATACTTCACTGTAATTGAGGTTTTTTTTTATGGTTCTGTTTTAGAGTCCCAGAGTGGCCAAGTACCCATTTAATTATTGTTTAAAATAATGAATATTATAGTGAGACATTTATTGAAAATTTTAATTGCTTAACAATTGAATATTTTGGAGACTAGTTATTTTGTACAAATTTGTAACATACTTTTCAGTAAAATTTTATTAAGATTTTAACCACTTGAGCGACAGTTATAAGTTGATTTCTATGATCTAATTTTTGTAATTATCTATCACTTTTTTTTGTAATTTTATATTGCTTATTTTTTTATTACTGCAAAGTTGATAGTCTCCGGCATTGTTGGGCTTATGGAACTTCATAGTCCAGTTTAAAATAGAGTGTGTTCTTTTCTTCTATAACTGGGCTATGTCGACGTAAACCTTCCAAAGGTAGTAGTTGATTTGTTTACTTTTTGGATCGGTTTGCCGTTCACTGTGCAGGACACTGTCAAGTTTAATTTACTATTCTTTTGTTTAAATATTCACATTTTGCTACGTCATAGAAAGACAATAACTTTCGACTAAGTCAACAAGGTTTTTTATTGCAATTTAACATTTGTAATCGCACTTCTATTAGATAGCCCAATTAGAGGAGCTTGCAATAATTCACATGGTGATAACTTTTTCCAGGAGTATACTTAATATCTGGGAAGGGGTATAACGTGAGGAATAAATGTATTGGCCTCTATTTAATTGGTTTTATTTCCTATAATTTTAAACTAGGATACTTTTAAGTACTTAGACTCTGCGATTTATTTACCCGGATATGTCATATTAAATATTTATTCTTTTCCAAGTTTTCTTTACTACAATTGCTCGTAGTATAATCATTAGGGCTCATTCTAAAGTAAAATTTGGTGGCGCCTTTTTCCCGATTTAGACATTTATAAAACTTACACAGGCAATATATTAAAAATAGTGGAAAAATATAAAAACAACGAATCTACCCTGAGATGAGCTAGCGTATAGGTAGACTCCAGTCAGCATTAGGACAATCATTGGGTAAGTCTGAACTGAGGTACCTTACAGGGTGTTGCCAGGATTTGGTAAGGCGTTCATAGTTGGTAATAATATATTATAATTCTTGGTAAAATTTTGACATTTCATTAGAGAGCAAAAATTCAGAGTTTCAAGTTATTAATTCTATTCCAAGTTTAAACTCCACAATATCTCAACTATTGGTTCTCCATTAATTGAATAGAAATTACACTTAACTATTGACAACGGAAATAAAAACAGAACAGGTGATAAATTTATCTCAACTATAATTTCTCTTGATTTTCCTCGACTTTCCTCTTATTTTTGTCGTTTGACGAATTCTATTCTCAGAATTTTTCCAGTTTGCTGGCCATTTACGGAATGCATAATCGCATAATATTCTAACTGATAAATATTTCATAAGCTGCCGATGGAAATAAAAGAAGACGTAAAATACGAAGTGTTTACCAAAAATACGATTTTATTGTCGACATTCTTACAAAATATTCAACATAAAATTATAACTTTTATGTAAACTGGCAGTAAATTTATATTTTTGCTTGAAAAACAAATATCAAAAATTTAAAATGGTAATTTTATTTAAATGGTTCATTTGTAAAAATATTAAATTATACAGTTAAAAGATTAAAATTCTGATGAAATCTAAATAAACGAAGAGACCTTTTTCGTAAACAAGTCTCTATAAGTAATCGCGCAAGAGACCTTTTAATAAAATCAGAAAAAAATACCCTAGTAGTGATAGACAAAATAACTTTATTTGTCGAAATTTCCACAATATTATAATTTAAACTTTATAGTTTATAAAGACAATGACGCTTTTCGCTAGAAAATGTAACTTCGTCATATTTATAAAACTAAACAATTTTTTTCTGTATTTAGAATTTATGATCTATATTAACCACAGATAACAATCTTTCCGGACGTATCTCTACTTAGAAAGTCCTCAAGAGTCCTTATTTATACCTCTTAACAAATGAGGTTTAATAAAGGTGACTTGCTTGTTTATAATTGAGCACTCAAAAGTGTTGTAACGAAGTTACTATATTTTTGGGCATGAGTATGTTCGCCAGGATTTAATTTATTTATTTTACATCCGAAAAATCTGATTCTTGCGGGAAAAGAATTCTTAAAGTTTCAATATTACCGGTATATAATTAGATTTACCGCGGTATGCCGGGAAATATAATTTTCCGAGATTTTCACAGCGTCCGACCATAGTAATCGCGCGCCGCATACAGCAGTATTATATGCGCGATCACCTCACGCCGTCACTCGTCAGCATAGTGGGAGCTCGGACCGTCTACTTAAGCTTGAGCAGACCATTATTTCGCTGAGAACTGCACGTTCTCTACCCGGGTCCACAGTCTGCCGGACCGCGCCTTCTTGGTCTAGCAATGTAGGTGAGGCTAGGCTTGTGTATATATGATGTTTCACCATACACATCCTTCCATACGTCTTACCCCGCTAATGGCCAGCATTGCCGAGGACCCTTATAAGAACGGGCAAGGTCGGTTCCTTTTCTAATTTCCTACCGCTATTGGTCGACATTGTCGAGGACCCTTATAACAACGGGCAGCGCCAGTTCCTTTCTTTCCTTCCTACCGTCACCTATACACACACGCACTGATGCCGTAAGTTTAGTTTTGTTTCCGTATTGACCAGAAATGTGTTTTATCGCCAGATGCCCTCCGATGTCCGTTAATAAGGGTGCTTAACAACTGTCGCCCCGACTCCTATCGCCGCCGCCGCGTGTAGAGATCGCCGCCGTGTAGAGACGCCGCCTATCGCCGATCGATGCCGGGTTATTGTCATATACCGCGTATACCGCCGTCGGTCGAATTTTAATGCGAAGCGCCGTGAACCCTGAACGCGGATTTTAGATACGAGGCGCGATAATTTGCATACGAGCCGTCGTAAATAGTGTCGCAACCGTATAGTACGAGGTACGTGAATAGCGTCGTAAATGATACCGCCGGGTTACCATCTTCAGCGCAACCGAACAGTACGAGCTACCGTGAACAGCTCTCAATAAATATTTATATTATTGTTCATCTTAGATTGTAAATTAATTTTAGGCCATGTCTTTGTATAAAAGAATGGAATACAAGATACAGGATGTTTTATAACCGTTTGTTTCATTATCTAGTCCCATACGCCTCGCAAATTTGGCGTCTAGTCCCATTTTTAACATTTCATATAACAATTGGCAGCCGGCAGCTAGCACTAATACACGCAATTGACCCCTGGCTTGCCGTTTCTCCACTGTAACAAGCTGCCCGATGCATAAGTGGGCCCTCGACCACATGAATCCCGAGGGTGGCGCCCGAGAATCGACCACCGAGTGGATGTTTTGACCTTCAGGCAGTCAAACCGTTGATCAGTTGAGAGAGCGGGGATATCCCGAATATAAGTAGATACCGCCGAAACGATACCCCTGCGCTGAGCATTTGACCGATGACTGTTTGCACGAGAAATATCCACTGACGGATGTTCCGTTGCTGAGAACGAAGTCGCTCCGTAGAGCTCGACCTGCTCCCTCTTACGAAAACGCGTCACAGTGTACTAGTGTTTTTAGTTTGTAAATTTCTAGACTTTCTAATAGATTAAGTTTAATACCTTTGTTTTTTCTATGTAACACTTTTAATTCATCATTTAAAGTATGATTTGCTGTTAAAATATGGTTTTCATATATCGAATCCGAATATTTTCTTTCAAATAGCTATTTTTAAAAGATCTTCTACCTGTCTGGTCTATGTATACTTCTGGCAAGTGCCACAGGTCTACTGAAAGACACAAGTCTTTTGTCTTTTTTATTTTAGATTTAGCATTTTTTCACTAGAATTGTTGATTTTGAAGGCTATGTTGATTTTGCATTTATTCAAGAAAGATTCAACTTTTTCTGAGGATTTACTAAAATACGTGATACTTATAAAATTGTCCTCTGTGTTTTTATGAAAGGGATATACTTTCATCAGTGCTCGTTTTTGTTGTTTGTTATTTAAACTCTCACTCTCATATAAAATATGAGAGTGCTGGAATATCTGTTGTTGATTACGATTTGTTATATGATATTTAGTTCGTTATTAAAGTCGGCTTCCGATAAAGGTATGTATCAGTCTATGGATCATGCGATTGAAAGGTACAAATTTATGTTGTTTTGAGAGTGATAAATTATTATGTATTGTAGTATCTGTATGAGATGGTTTGTGGTAAATTAAGAACCTCTGGTTATGTGTAGTTCTAGTTATTGAAAGATTCAGGAAGTTTATGGAATTATTTACTTCCGTTTTTATTGTTTATTTGATATTTGAAGGTATTGTGTTGATACATTTTGGAAATGGGGTTAATTACCTGTCTTTACCAGTGCAACATGTAATAATGTTATCGACATTTCAGTACAGAGTTTGCAAAGACATGATGCTTGT
This sequence comes from Diaprepes abbreviatus, assembly GCA_034092305.1. NCBI lineage: Eukaryota > Metazoa > Arthropoda > Insecta > Coleoptera > Curculionidae > Diaprepes > Diaprepes abbreviatus. The sequence goes on along the minus strand of JASJET010000043.1, from coordinate 5,121,542 downwards.
TATTTTGTACTTCCATGTTATCCATTAAAACTTCTGTCAAAAGCGGGCTTAGTTGACTACCCATAATGAAGATTTCTTTACTGTTCTAAAAGATGTTATTAAAAGCAAAATAATTTGGATTTAAGCAAGTTTTAGGAAACTTTATTAAGTTTGTGTGTATTAAGTTAACTTAGTTATAACTGTATTTTTCGTAAAGAAGTTGTCTACCACTTTTACCATGCCTTGTAGTGATATACTCGGCAATAAGTTTTGAACATCAAACGATATTCATTTGCATTCTTTGGTAACTTGATTTGTTTAATGTTAATTATGAGTTCCAAAGAATTTTTTTATAATGTATATAAGTTTAAAATTACAATAGTTTTTAAAAAGATATATAAGATAATTTGATAACCTATATGCAGGTGCCGATATGTAAGATAAGACAGGCCAAATTGGATAGTTCGTTTTATGAATTTTAGGTATAAAATAATGTTTTTTGAATTTTTAGATTATTTAATTAATTTGTCTTTGGTAATATTCTATAGGGACTTTGTTTAGAGTTGCAGATAATAATACTGGACCATGAGTTGAAACAGAAATTAATAAAAAATGTCTTAAACAGAAACAGAAATTTTTACTTCAAAAAAACGCAATGAAGGTCACTCAAATACTTTTAACAATCACGCAGCTCACAATTTTTTCAGCCCTTTTATAAACCTTTCAAATAAACAATTTAATGAAAGTCAAGACAGTTTTTTATCTAAGAGTTTTGAATATAACATTACAAATTTATTTGATGTAAAACAATCGGAGGCATTAGGTATCAAATGCCTTCAAATAACACAGTCGTTGTAATAGATACGATCCAATACATAGAGAAATTTATGAAATTCATTACCAACGGAAACTTTGCAACCCTAAAGAAAGACCCTACGGAATATTACCAAAGACAAAAAATCAAACAAATAATTGAAAATGCAATGCAATTAAACAAGTCAAGTTATCTGAGAATGCAAAACTCATACCGTTCGATATTCAAAATTTATTTCCGAGTGTATCACCAAAAGACACGATAAACTTGGTGGACAGCCTCCTTAGGGAAATAAATGTTAACTTAGTTAAAAACAGACTTTTTACCGTTATATCAATCACATCATTTATTGTTTCGCAGGCACAGACAGGCAATTCACCACATTTCTAGCATTGTCAACACAATATATTCAAATATCAAATCTTCAATAAAAACAGAAGTGAATAATTTCATAAACTCACTGGATTCTACAATAACTAGAACTACCCTTAACTACAGGTTCTCAATCTACCACAAACCATCCCATACAGACACTAAAATACACAATTATTAATCACATCGAAAACAACATTTTGCAGCCTTCAATAGCATAATCTATAAACTAATTAACATATCTTTATCGGAAGCCGCTTTAATAAAGAACTAAATATCATAAAGCGGGGTGTCCGAAAAAATGTGGGAAATCTCCCGGATATGAAAAAAAAATACGTGAAGGGAGTTCATATAAACTTTTTTCGTATATGCCTCCTCTTTGGAGATATGGGCTCCCAAAAAACTGTAATGGAATCAAGTTTTTGAAACATAATTATTGAACGACCAGGTATATTTCAATTTCTTAATATGATGTATACTAGGTAAGATCCTTCAAATTACTATCCAAGAAAGTGTTATGGATTTACACTATAATCTTTCAACTTCTGTTGGGTTGAATATGAAAAAAAAAATTTTGCCCTGACACCATAGTTTCAATAAAAAGTTAAACTAACTGCTTAGTTAAAAACGTCTTAAGAGAGTTCAACATGGGCTCCGTGAAGTTTCGCGGCCACAACGAATTGAGGACTGCTGTACCCGTCACATTAGGTCAGCATTGTTCCTTATTGGATCAAAATATAACGTAATTCTCCGTAGAAGTTCCTTCCTACTATTGACCGGAGTGAAGTACACCTAGGTTTTGAAGTGTCTCTACAGGTAAAAATCCAACGGCGTTAGGTCGGAAGATCGAGGAGGTCAGGCAATAGGTCCTCTTCTACCTATCCAGTGGTTTGGATAGACGTTGTTCAGGTGCTCCCGCACAGCAAAGCTAAAATGAGGTCATACCCCATCGTGCATGTAGTACATGTTTCGGTGTGATTCAAGTGGTAAGTACTCTACTAAATCATGAAAAACGTTCTGGAGGAATCTCAAATAAAATTCTCCATTCAGTCGTACCGGCAATACGAATGGTCCAATCATAAAATTGCCAGTCATTCCTGTCCAGACATTAATTGATTGGAAGTGATGTTGATGATGCGCAACAATATTGCACGAGGATTTTCATCAACACATACGTGTGAGTTGTGTAAATTTATGATACCATTTTTGGTAAATCCTGCTTCATGCGTCAAAAGAATAGTGCTAATGAAGTTTAGATTATTTCGTTGCTCATCCAATAGCTAGTTTGTAAACTGCATTCTATGGGGAAAATCTTCAGGAATCAATTCATCCACTTTTTTCAAATGATATGGATATAGCAGCTGTTCCTGAAGAACTTCATGTACTGGCTGGCTTCCAAAGCATTGCAAGATACATAACCATACATCAGATGCATATCTACAGGCTCAATAAACCTGTATTCCATATTTCAAATTACTTCGCAATTAATTTCACCACGAAATCCAGAAAATTAATATCCAACTAAAGAATCAATGTGTCAGCGATGTGAACGTTGACAAGTTCTAAAATACAGGGTGTTGATTTCTTTCGTACCTATAAACGTTTGCAACAACAATACTTTGTTTTTGGTGCCGATAAAATAAAACTCATAATTTTTGGGAACCGAAGTCGAACTGCAGTCAACAGAATTACACGTTTTTAAAGAGGTAAACTCTAATTTTCGAACGAATTTTTTTTATCAAGTTGTAGGTCAAACACTTAATAGAATCAAAGATGTATTTAGTGACATGAATGAAAAGGACTTAACTTTTAGTCAATAGTTAAAGGTATGTAAAAAACGTTGTCCAAAGCTCTTATCATACAGGGCGAAAAAAATGATGTCACGAGTGTCACAGCTAGTCTGTCCCTGCAGCTGTGAGTAATTCACAACACTTTCTTGAATAGTAATCTGAAGGATCTTACCTGGTGTACATCAAATTAAAACAAAATTGAAATATAGCTGGTGGTTCAATAATTATGTGTAAAAAACTTGATTCCATCGCAGCTTTTTGGGAATCCATATCTTCGAAGAGGAGATCTATACGAAAAACTTTTATATGAATTTGTATATTCCGTTCATGTGTTTTTTCATATCCGAGAGACTTCTTACATTTTCCCGGACACTCTGTATAGAAGAAAAACTCATGCTTTGGTCAAATAAAAATCACACTCTGAAAATTTGGAATCTCAGTACTGTTCTCGATCAATTAAATAATAGATCAATTAGATAATAGATTAGGTTGGTGATAGGACTAATAACCGCAAGGCAGCTTAAGGAAACATCTATACACTATGGCTGTCTATAATAAAAAACCAATATTTAGACTATGTGACGAAGGTAACAAAATAGCTTGACATACCTTCTTTGAATAGGAAACTCTGACCTATTAGAGATAGCTTCAAGAAGTGGTCAATCTGGAAGGTTTATACCCAGATGATAAACTAGTTAACAGGCTATTAAAATTTATTAGAGCAATCACCTTGTTCACATAGAACATAAACACAAAAAATCATTAGGCAGTAGTGATCATATATCATTCCATCAAACAATCATTTACGACTAATGTTCATTGAACTATTATTTCTGTATCTGAAAATCAAATGAGCCACAATCAAGCTACTTTATAAGAAAGCAAATTAACAAGATCTTATTCTTTCAAGTTACCATAAAATAAAGAACCATATTATAATATATTTAACAATAAAAATAATTTAATATAGACACCGGCTTTAAAACAGAAGTAGTTTTTTCTTCTTAACACATTAGTTCTTAATTATTTAACTTAAATAAATTTTATTCAAAAAATAATCTTTCGCTGTTGTGGCTTCAGCACAAATCAATATTGGACTTGCGCTACTACAACACAGAATTAAAACCATAATAATCATATGTAGAAGTAACACGGGGGAAGCAGATACTGCGAGTGAACCTAAACAGCAGAAATTTATTTAGGGCGCTCAATATCTATGCGTACTCTGCACTGAATTGCTTTCTTGAAATTATGAAATAGAGCAGGTCAGAGATAGATTGTCTGCGGAGGAATATCAAAACACTCCTGACAAAGGCACACAGCTATCATCCTCGTAGTAAGCAATTGGATAACAACCAACAAAACCGTTCATATTTTCTCATGTTGGCAGAATCTTCTGTATTGCAACGGACAATATCAGAGTCAGATGATTCAAAACCGCTGTGGTTGAGGGACCACGAACTGACTTCTCATTACCAACCAGACCAAGAGAAACTTTAAGTCTGGCGACAGAAGCCCTTTCATGGATGACACCCAAAAGAGTTCAACCAGAAAGATGTCGACAAATTAGAGTCGAACTACTGGTTGCGTCAGGACAAATGTTTCTTGAGACCGAAGGTTTTTTACTAGCTATATAAGATCAGATGATCTTCCGAAAATCAGAAACACATAATTAAAGAACCTTTGATCTAGAACGACAAATGCTAAAGGATGTCGACCTCAAAGACACTTCAGCACACAAGAGGATGCAAGGATTCATCTGCCAATATTATCCGTAAAGAACTGACAGCCCGGAGCCTATACTAGAGAACAACGAGTTCAAGGTATACTGAAATCGAACTGTGCTTACGGATCACACAGTTGCAAATAACAGACTAAACCTCATTTTAATAGACGAAATTTCCAAGCGAGTAACACTAATAGAAGTCACCATCTCTAACCATAGCAGTCTAAGAGACAAAATAATGAGACAATCGCTAAATACAGAGACCGGAGGATACCAATACGCAGACTGTGGGGAATAAGTAGCATTAGGATGAATCTCATAATTCTATTAATAATCAGCGTGGTACCAAAGAGTCTTCTGCTTAATATCAATGGATTGGATCTTAGCGAACAGACTGTTGAAAAGTTAGCACTAGTTGAGACCGCTCGAACTGCTCGGAGCTTATAGGAAATGGAGAGAATGATAACACTATCTAAGACTTGATAACATGGAAAGGGTCCCACAGAGCTCTATCCTTATGTCATCTCAGTATATCTGGCAATATTCTACTGATGAGGGTACGAAAGCGGTTTTGCTAGATATGTGGGATATGTAGAATTTGTATTAGCTGTTACATTTCTGTGTAGTTACTTTAGTAAACACCGTTTAGTAGAAAAGTAATACAGCATAATAAACTAAATGGCTGAAAATTGAAAAACTGTACTCCAAATTAAAAGAAAACAGTTTTACTGTACCAATAATCTAAAATTTAGAAGAATTAGAATGGCTTTTAAAAATGAAAACATAATAGGAAGACACCTTTTCCTAAGCAAAAGATGAAAACTCCAAAAGGATGGGTGGTTTATAGAATTCCATATAAATCATGTAACAAGTCTTACACAGTTCAAACTGGTCCTTATATTAAAATATGTTTATCTCAACATAAAATGGAGAAAAATATCGTAAACCCCAGGGCTTTAGTAATTCATTAGCGGTCTTTACATGGAACGATTTAACCGCGCGAACCATTCATTTTCGCGTTCAAGTCTTCTTGTGTAAATTGTGTTATATCTAAGAGATCTGAATGCAGGATTTTAAAAGAGAATACTCGCGCGATGTTTTAGTTGCCTTTACAAAGAGAGTGTTTGCCGCGCGACATAGGATCGCGTGATTGTGCTCGCGTCAAACAGAAGGCAAATTGTACGTTCAAAAATTTGGCTTTAAAAAACCTGAAATTTTAAGGACACACTCTTGCGTTCAAGTAAAACTGTTTAAAATAAATCGCTAATGCAGGTATTTGCGTGTAAATACAAAATTTTCAAATATCACGCGTTAAATTTGGAAAGGTTTGTGTTTCGACATTTCTAAAAAATGTGGGACTTTACAGAGTGCCTCACGGTGACCGTTCATTAGAATATCTCTGGAAGTAATGCGATTTAAATCCAGCAAATTTATATAATGGGGTTTCCGGTACTGCTCTCTTCAGATGAAGTAATAGCGATCTTGAGCGACTTCCGGTTATACTAGAAGTTGTCCGACACTTACTTATTTTAAATGAATTACCGTGTTTATTATACTCCTTTGCGTATTCCATTTTTACTAAAAAAAAGTTTCTTTGCCCTAATAGAGTAGTTTTTGAGGAAAAAAAATATTTTTTCCACATCTTGATCTTTAATTAATTGAATAAAATTTCAAAAATAAAATAGTGAAGCTCGGCTGTAGCTTTAAATGTTATTGGGCTCGATAATTTCAGAAAACGACATTTCAGATACAGGAAAGTCTGAAAAGTAACATATTTTGAGCTCTATCAAAAATTTTTAAAAAACTTAATTTTTTTCAAATACAGCATTACGTTGTTGAGTTATTCAGTAGTTAAGCAAGA